>OZ004709.1:16387234-16879154 GCA_963924515.1 Vespertilio murinus
ACATTGTGTGTCCTAAGGAATCACATATAGTGTGAGCAGTTCACTGATCTGCATCAACACACTGATGATTTATGTAGCTTTTAATTTACATCACAGACATATCTAAAATAATCAGGTAGAAGTGGGCATTAAAAATTCACTGCATGGGCCATAAAATGATTAGTTATTCAAGTGACTTCAGATTTGTATTTCATTAAGGACTAATTTTAATTTACTTTTAGACAGTTTATAAACAGAGATTTAAGAACTCTTACAAGATGATTATGCATACTCCAGCTTTTATGTGTCCAATATATTTGAGACACTTGCATCTTCTTCTCTTTTTTTTCTCCTTGTAAGCAGTATTAATTTGTTTTGAGAGCACACATCCAAAAATATGGCCCAATAATTTAGTAAAAATAAGTTTAACTTATAGAAAATGCTTGGCATCTCTTTCATTATTATTTCTATAATGTGCTACAGAGGGGATCTCTTTCTGATATAACTGTGAAATGGAATTATTCAGACATCCCTATACCTCCTGGTCACTCAAATACTCAACCTTTCATGTCACAAGTATCATCACAGTTTCATATAAAATTATTCTGAACAGAAACCTCAGAAATTATGTTCTTTGATTTATTCATTTGTAGATTAAAAATTGGCACATAATGTCTTGCTTGAGTGCTTACAGGTGGTTGTCACAGGTATCCTTCTCTCTAACTTAATATGTTTCAGCACATCTTGAGTTTCATTAGCTCCATCTTGGCTTTTGAAGCCATTTCTACTGTTAAAAAAAAGCCACCTTGCTGGTTCACTGACAGTGTTTATTTTTTGCCTCCTTCTTGATCAAATACTGCAGCAATCTGTAAAATCATAACCAGGCTAGGGGCAGTTTAACTTGAAATTAATCTTATCTAGGCTATTAAGCACCTAGTTTCTCTGGTTTCTGCAATTCTATCACAATAAACATTTTAAGATGCCGCTCTCAACTCCAAAAATGAACACAATTATAGAAAAAGCTTAGCCATTATTAAACTTATCTGGAAGGCAATGTAGCTCATCATGTCAGCAGCATCTCTGTTCTTGGCTTTTTAAAAAAAAAAACTAGTTCTATATTCACTCTCATGCTCTCTTCTGCATCTCCTTAGCTCTTGCCATCAATGGATGGCTGTCATGTGGAACTTTATTGAGGGCCTTCTGAAGCTCATGATAAATCAAGATGCATGCATTGACACTGTCAACCTTGTCTATAACCTTCTCAAAGTCAAAGAAGTTTGGCAGATTTCTGCTCTTGCCTAGATGAGGTTTTTCTCTGTCTCGGTAGAAGATGATAAGTCTGTTACCTTGAACACTGAACAAAGTTTCTATTTTTGACACAAGTTATAAATGCCAAGTTAAATGATCCAGTGAACATTTACTTAAAATATGTAACTTGTGATACATAAGTTATCCATGCCAGGCTAATGTTCTCTTTCTCTGTCTGTCAACTCCACATATTACATCAAAAATCTCCTGCTTCAGATCCCCATTTTGTCCTTAAAAATTAAGGATGGCAAATGACAATTTAAATACTGAGTTATACATTAGCACGTTCAGTGATGTGCCAACCATCCTACAACCAGACTTTGAAAGTCTCATAACAGTCACTGCTGTCTATCTGCTCTCACCATCTGGATCTCACTGTGCTGACTTCAGTGATCGCTCTGGGAAGAGTTCTCAGACCCTGTTTTAGTAAAAAAGATGCTAAAACTAACTTTTTTTTAAATAATCTATTTTTCAATTAGGTTTATTGGGGGTGACATTGGTTAATAACATGAGGTTATCCATTCAGGTATACAACTTTATGATACAAATCTGTATATTACATTGTGTGCTCACCATCAAAGCAGAGTCTTCTTTCTTTACCATATAAACAATCCCTTAAAACTAACTTTTACACAACCTTTTGAAAATGGCTTTTTTTTTTTACAAACTCTGATTGTGGCAGTTTGCTTTTGTTCGCTTAAAATTTATTATAAGAGGTTTTCAATTATTATTTTTCATTAATTTATTTTCAAGGAGATTTTTTTTACAGCTTTTGTGGATGTACCATAAATTATTACATCAATCTGCTCTTGTGATGGCCATTGAGTTTGTTTTCTGGGAAATTGGGAATGTTATCTTTACCTCAAATCTGGTTCGGTTTCTCAAACTTCTCAGTCTTCTAAAAGCCCCCTTCGCAAGTACAAACTCAAACTGGTTTAATAGACTTTTTGAAATCTGTGCTCTAACCTCATTTTGTGTATCATCTCCTACCTGATACCAAATCACAACCTTTACAGTTATCTAAGTATCCATTATATGAAACTAAGCCTTATACTTTCTTATTTTAACTCCTTTGATTATGCTAGGTGTTTTTTTGTTGTTGTTATTTGTATTTTTGTTTGTTTTTTATTTTTTTGGTTGGGGTTTTATTGTATTTGTGTGTGTGTATGTGTGTGTGTGTGTGTGTGTGTGTGTGTGTGTGTGTGCGCGCGCGCGCGCATGTTTTGCCTGGCACATTTAGGTATAACTGCCTTCTCATATAATTTCCACTCATTCTTCAAGGCCCGGCTAAAATTCTTGCCATTCAGTTAGCCGTTTTTTGACACGCCAGCTTGTGTTCATTCCACAGCCTCTACCCTCATACTGCACCATGGTATGCTGAGCTCCGTGATAAGAGGGAGCAGGTTTCTCCATCCAGGTAACCCTGTAACACTATTCTGAGTGCTTTGCTCATAGGAGGAGCTCAGAAGGTATTTTTAGATGAGAGTAGTATTGAATTGACTTTGTGTTCATATTTATTAAAATCATACATGCAGAAGAATATTACTCAGTCACAAAAATAATTAAACCTTAGCATTTATAACAGCATGGGTGGATCTAGAGAGTATCATGCTAAGTGAAATAAGATAGTCAGAGAGTGAAAATTACCATATGATTTTATTTATATCTGGGATCTAAAAAATAAAATAAATGAGCAAAAGTATTTTTATAAACTATTTTATATAAGTAATGTATATATTATACTAGAGGCCCGGTGCACGAAATTCGTGCACAGGGGCAGAGGGGGGTGTTGTCCCTCAGTCTAGCCTGCATCCTCTCCAATCTGGGACCCCTTGAGGGATGTCCAACTGCGTTATGATTGGGCCTAAATGGGCAGTCGGACATCCCTCTCACAATCCAGGACTGTTGGCTCCCAACTGCTTGCCTGCCTGCCTTCCTGATCACCCCCTAAACACTCCCATACCAGCCTGATTGATGTCTAACTGCTCCCCTGCCAGCCCCTTTGCCCCCAACTTTCCTCCTCTGTAGGCCTGGTCACTCCTAACTGCCCTCCCCTGCAGGCTTGATCTCCAACTGCCCTCCCTTGCAGGCCTACTGCCTCCCAACTGCCCTCCACTACTTGCCTGATCACCCTCAACTACCCTCCCTTGCAAACCTGGTCCCTCCCAACTGCCTTCCCCTGCTGGCCATCTTGTGTCCACATAGGGGCAGGATCTTTGACCACATGGGGGCAGCCATATTGTGTGTTGGAGTGATGGTCAATCTGCATATTACTCTTTTATTAGATAAGTTAGAGGCCTGGTGCATGGGTGGGGACCAGCTGGTTTGCCCTGAAGGGTGTCACAGATCAGGGTGGGGGTTCCCTTGGGGTGTGGGGCAGCCTGAGAGAGGGGCCTGTGGTGGTTTGCAGGCCAGCCACACCCCCTCTGCTTGGTTCTAGATACCAAGAAGAGGCCCTGGTAACTGGGATATATTTACTTTCTACAATTGAAACTTTGTAGCCTGAAGTGGAACTAAGCCTCCTGCTTGCTCAGTGATGACAGCCATTTCTGTTTGGATTTGTTTACCTTCTATAATTGAAACTTTGTAGCCTTAAGTGGAAGCTTAGGCTGGCAGGTCAGGTGGAAAGCATGGCTTCCTCCATTGCCAGGGAAATGCCTCCCTCCTGCTCTCTGTAGCTGTAGACATCTCGGTTGGGTTTATTTGCATACTCACTGTGATTGGCAGGTGGGTGTTGGTTTGTGGGTGTGGTTTGTTGAGTGGTGTGATGGTTAATTTGCATAATACTCTTTTATTAGGTAGGATTTTCTAGAGCAACTAAAGTTATACTCTTTATATTGCATTTTGTTACCATCTTTTCTCTCACTCTTAATTAATATAACTTTCCCTGATACTTTTCTGTTCTGTGGCCCTGATTTACCTGCCATGTTTCAACATCTTAAAAGTCATTATTGAATATCTATTTTCAGAATTATTAAGATATCCAATAAGACTCTATCTTTCTATAGTATTGGGTTTAAAGTAATAATAAATGATTGTTATAATCTTGGCCTCTAGGTTTTTAAAAGTCCTTGAGAGGTTTGGGAAGGGGTCATTTGCAGAACTAGGAAACTGAAAATTAAACTTCTATGGAAAGTCACAGCAGTGATTCCAACCCTAGCTGCATAATAACTTTGGGAAATTCTTAAAAATCACTGATGCCTGGGTCCCATCCAAGACCCATGAAATCAGAATCTGGATGACTCTAATAATATGCAGCCAGTAATGACAACCCGCTATTTTAGAGGTACTGCATTATCAACTAGCCAATGGAGAAATAGCTAATAAGTTGCTATTCATGAAATAAAACATCGTAGATATTATTAGAGACAAATAATCTATAATTATTCACATAGAAAAACTCATATTCTAGTTGTTACCAAATTATTTTATTACAGAAGGAGGTAAGACTGATAACTAACTCTTCTATTAGCACTTATACATAAGCCACAGAAAATCTCAACAAAATCACTGTGGAAATTTATATGCAATTTCCAAAAATGCTATTCCTGTGCAAAACATTTAGAGAGCTTTACTGTAGAAATATGTGTCATGTTTGCTATGATATCCTCTGTACTACTAAATCTTTATCCTTTGGATGGATTTATTTTTGAGGAAGATTCAAACATCAAATCATTTCTAAAGAGAAATTTTAAAAAGTTAGGTAAGATTTTTGTTGTTATTGCTATTTTAAATATATTTCTATTGATTTCAGAGAGGAAGGTAGAGGGAAAGAGACATGGAAACACTCATGATGAGAAAGAAACATTGCTTTGCTGCCTCCTGTATGTCCAACACTGGGGATTGAGCCAGCCATCCAGGCATGGGCCCGGACCAGGAATGGAACCATGACCTCCTGGTTCATAAGTCAATGCTCAACCACTGAATCACACTGGCCAGGAAGATTGTTCTGGTTTATATTGTTTTATGAGGAGGGAGTAACTCTGATGTAAAGTAAAATAGGGTAGCAATTTCTTCTGTAGATCATAACATGGTCCAGAATCGATTTTCCATAACTTGAGGATAGCAACATCTTCAGAATTAAGTTTGTGGATTCTCCATGTGACTACTCTGAAGTACAGCACTCATGTGAATGCAAGACGGATCTGCATCTTTAAAATAATGATTACGTTGTATATTTATATCTCACACTGCTCAGTATTGAATATCATCCTGGATTCAGAACATACTTCCAATTTTAGTGCAGCAACATTAAAGAAGAAAAGGTGATGCTAAATATATAGGTCTACCCATACTTTCCATAAAAAGCACATGGGCAGATAGGGGACTTTGGAGGCTTCATGGGCTCTGTGGTCTGGAGTCTGACACTCACCTTCTAGTGTCCCTCCTTGCACAACCTATCCATCAACAGACAAACTAGCCATGGGTTGGATGCCCCAGTGAGCCCCGTCAGCTGGAGAAAGGAGCCTGGTCCTAGGTGAAGTCCAGGATGATGAGCCTTCTTCACACTCTGAGTTGGAAATGTGGATTCTTGGTCCTGAGTTCCCGGGTTTGCAGGTTGTTTTTGGACCTAGACAAGATGGGGAGGCTGAGACAAAGGAGGCTTAACCTCCAGTAAGGGAGAATCTGGAAAGCCCACCTAGAGCTTCTCTGTACCCTTTTAAAAGAAATGTAGCCCTTTCACACTATTAAGCATGGATCTGGGATGGTTCTTTGGAGAATTACCCAAATGGTAATTATCTTCCCCTTCCTAATCATTTGGTGAATATATAGCACTTAAACATTAAGGTACTTGAAATTACATCTTATTTTAGAATTATAAATTCTTTCATTCCCTGAAAGGTTCAAATTCAAGTCTGTTTTTTTGTTTTGTTTTGTTTTGTTTTTAAGAAAGAACTCTGAGTCATTGGAAAAAGAATAGTTTTAGAACATCTAATCCTGGCCGGTAGACTCTGTCCAGGTGGCATTTGCCTTACTGTTAGCAAGTCTAATAAACTTACATTTGCTTCATTAGTAGGATTTTCTGGTGTTTTTTTTTTAAAAAAATCAACAATCAATGGAAATGAGTAACCTGGCTAAGAATCATCATCATCACAGTCATCATCATGAATCATCCCAAGTCGATTCCCTCATGAAGGCTGGGCATTGAACCCGGTGACTCCTGAGCAGCTCCTTCCAGCTTGGTCAATGGTGAATGATCATTTTCCAGCCTGTCTGAGCAATGTCCTGGCTTGAACTATCTTATTTCCTTGGATATTGGTGCCTGGATACATCTCTGTCTATTGGTTTTTAAAAATTAGCCAATGGCAATTTTGACTAGTGATTCCTTTGTTTCCCACTTTCTCCCAAATGTTCCCCCTTAATACTATTTAGGGAATATTACCTTACCTTTTCTGGCTAAGTATGTGTATCAAAGTTAGCTGTCATCATTATTAGTGATGATGATGTGATAAGATTTTGGCTTATTCTATTAGTGATAAGCTTTTGGCTTATTCTATGCTTTGCCTTTATGATTACAGAGTGTGCAGTGATTGGGGGTGGGAGGTGCACTTGTGAGTAAGTGTGTGCAAGTGTGCACTCTAAAAATCCATGATGAATTACGTACTTTCATGATCGCTATTTTACAAAAAGGAAACTGGAATCCAGAGATGTTAGGCAACTTATTTAAGGTCACAGAGCTAAGTATCGGAGGGAAAAAAAAAAAGTTTAATAGTTTCTTGGGATGGTTTTAAAATGTTATTATGTTTATCATTATTACTGTTGTATTTGTGGCAATTAACATTTTTAGACCTTTAGGAAGCACTTACAGTAATTTGTTGACATAAGTTAAATTGACACAAAAGATAGCATTAAGGGGGTGGGGAGAGAGAAAAAAAAGGCTGGAGTTCTTCACCCTGACATTGGAAGGTCATAGAGATAGGTTTGAGCCTGCAATTGAAGAAACCCAGAGGATCCAAGTGCTATGAAGTGTGGAATTTGGAGGGAGAGAAAAAAGTCTCTTTAGAAATGCAACATAGGCATAACTGATCAGTCGTGGACTAGAGTCTTATAATTCTAAATTTGGAAGGGATTTTTTGGTGTCATTAAAATGACCTGAAAGGTAAGATCAAGAGACACATCAGGTTAGTAAGTATTGTATCAGGAGGCCCCCAGGGCACTACTAGTAGGTACACATCTGGATGTAGGTATAAAGAGTCTGATATTGAGCAAGGGGATCTAGGAAATTATTATTTTAGCCCTGGAGAGAAACTTAGAATTCTGTAATCCTTGTTTGTTTTCCAAATGAATCAACAGATCCAGGGAATTAGTCACTTGGTCATGAACCTGGAACGAGAACCCAGTGGCGCTGGCTGCTTTCAGTGCTCTTTCCCCTCCCAGCTCTCCTGCCTAACCTCAGTAAGTTCACCCCAGGCGCTCCTGCTCCTATCTGTCTGTGGCATCCTAGCGACTGCCTGCTCTGACATGGTTTTCTTCTCAAGCACAGCAGAGAGAAGAGCGTGACAGCACACCTTCCCAGTGAACAGAGGAAGACAAATGCCACCAGAGGAGGTATATGTGAGTTCTCCCAGTCATCGGACCCGGGCATCTACAATGTGCAGCACATTCAAGTGGAGTCCCCTTTTCCTTTGCAAACTCATAGCTCAGACCTAATAATAGCCTGTGGTGAGACCTTTCCCCAGAGGCTGTGTTTCTCCCAGGTGGCAGTCACTTCGAAAACCAGTCCTCTGCTTTGCTGCCTGGGAAAGCTCTTGGGAAATCCCACTTGGAGGAACACTAAGAACAGCAAGCAGCAGTGGATTCTTCACCTCAGAACAGAACTAATCTCAGTCCAAGCTAAACACAGGTGGGGGAGGGGGGAGGGGTGGTGAACAGCAAGGCATGGTTCAGGCAAAGCTCTGGTTAGCAGTGCCATGGGCTTTCCACCCACGGGAATTGAAACCACACTGTTTTGGGTAGGCACACTGCATTATGTCTCCTAATACTTATTAACTATTTTGAGAAGAAGGTGGACTGGTAATAGTGGACAGGAACATAGGTTTTGTTAAGTTTCTTATTTAAAGCCACATAAATAAAAGAGGCCTGGGAGTAGTGTGACATGGTAGCAAAGCGCTGGGCTAAAAAATATTGTTTTATTTAGCTTTGTTACTTTGCAGGTCAGTTATTTCTCTGGCCACGTGTTATCCTTGCTGGTCAAACAGGGATCAAAACTAAGTTATTGCTATCTTTGATTTTGTACATTCCCTGTGATTTCCTGGCAGTATCTCAGTTAAAAACAGCAATAGGACCTATATTAGTATCCATCCCATAAATAAGAAGCCTAAACCTTAGAGGGATTCAGTGACTTGCCTAGCCCCGTGAAAGCATCTCCGTAAGCACAGCAACTGCAGCCCAGGCCTTCAAATGCCTGTTCCAGTGGACTCTTAAATACACCAATTACCATGACTCAGACAGAGCTCCACCATTGAACAGTCGCCTTATACCACAGCTGGGGACCTACTTCGCTGGCTGCCAAGACCATTGAGAGAGGCAGTGGGCATGAAGCTGTCCAATGAAGGGATTAATGGTACCCATGCTGAAATCAGCTTTAAAATCCTGATTAGAAGTCACTCTTCCTTGTACTGAATTTGGCTTAGGAAATAGAGGAGAGAGGGGCTGGTGAGAGAAGTGGTTCAAACCCTAGATTTCACAGTCGAGGTAACATGCATTTGAGCACTGGGTCTGACATTCAGTATCTGTGTGACCTTGGCCAAGTCATTTAACCTTTAACAGTCTTTGCTCCTATCGTGGGGTTAACAATAACATCTACTTCCTGAGGTAGTGACATTTTTAAGGATCGGTGTACATAATAGGCTCAGCGTATAATAAAGGCTCAAGGAAAATTTTTCCTCACCTCTCTTCTTTTCCCCCTATTTCTCTCCACCACCCTCCCTAGAAAACTGGAATGCTATCTGAGGTGACACTGATCATATCACCACAACACAAAATACCTGCATGATATGCATCAGATTCCCAAATGGGCACTTATAATATTTTCAAAGCATTAGTTGGGATTCCATAAATTAAATATTTCAAATATATGTGAGATACTGAGATCTGCAATAAGACATGATTCTGAAAATGGACTCACTGAGTCTAATATGATATGCTGAATCTAGATCAGTCTGAATCTTACAATTTCTGTTATATACCTACAGAAGGCATCTAGTCCAGTTATCTTTGTCAAAAATAATGCATTAGAATATATATATATATATATATATATATATATATATATATATATCCTATATGATAAAAGCTTAATATGGCAAGTAGACCTAAAAGACCAGAACAACCAAACCAGTCATGTGCTGTGCTGACCACTAGGGGACATGTGCAGAACATGGTGTGCATTGGTCATGGCAAGATGGTAGATCAGGTGAGTGGGGGTGCCAGACCAAGGCGGGGCATCGGTCACTGTCATCAGGGCAAGGCTCTGGTTACTGAAATTCTTTGCTCCACATGCTGCAATCCCACCAGGTGCCAGCCCTGCTTGCACCCACTGCCAGTGCCTGGAGCCAGTCCCAATCACTGGGCACCATCAGTGGGTGTGAGCAGCAGCTGCCAGCCCTGATTGCCCCTGAGAGGTTCTCCACCCCCCCCCCTTCTCCTAAGGGGTGATCAGGCAGCAACTGCCACTTGCAGCTGCTAAGGGCACCAGCCCCACACGCACCCAGTGCTGGAGCCAGCCCCAATCACTCCACACAGTCACTGGATGCGAGTGGGGCTAGCTCCAACAGAGCATGGGAGCAGTGGCGGTAGGAGTGGGGCTGCAGCAGGAGGGGCTGGGCGGGGTGCAGAGTGTGAGCTCAGACCCGCCCCTGTGCTTAGCACAGCCGCGCAAACCACAGTTCCTTTCAAGGTGTATGAATTCGTGCACTTGGCCTGAGAGAGAGAGAGAGAGAGAGAGAGAGAGAGAGAGAGAGAGAGTATGTAGTGGTTTCATAAATAGAGATTTTCCCAAATCTCAACCAGGTAAGTGGAAATGTATTCCTTAAATACATGACTTAAAGGACTTAAAGATTAGAGATGTAAGGTCCACACTGAGATTCAGGTCTATTTTCATTTTGACATTCTGCCACTTTGACAAGGAAATCTCTGAGCAAAACTTTCAGTTCTGGGAACATATCTGCATATCCCATCAAAGAGGATTTTGTTGATGACTAACCCCTTTGGGTAATCTATAAGAAACAGAATATATTTAAATCCTACCCATCTCTTAGTCCCTTACCCTTGCTTAGGGCTAATGTAATCCTAAAGGTGATTCCAATTTTCTTCTTTCCCCATAAGAAAATGATCATGAAGTTAAAGAGTACCACTAATGAATTATCTAAACCAGCATTTCCCAAAGTGTGGTACGCGTACCCCCAGGGGAACGGGAAGAGTTTGGTGGGGGTACGCATTGCACTGGAGTTTGGTGGGGATATGCACTGCACCGTGCTCAGCTGCTCCTAATTCTACGTTCTCATGAGTCAAATTAAGATAGTCTTGTGAGGCATGAGATGGTCCGGTGTGCAAATAAATGTTATTTATAATATAACTTTTATTTATACTTTATTATGAATAATTTCATTTTTTGTTTATTATTATTTTGTGTATGTACCAAAAAAAAGAAAAAAATAAATATATTTTGATTGTTATTTAAAATACATCCATTTTTTTTGATGAGTGGTACTCAGCTTTATGAAAATTATAGAAGGGGTACACATATGTCAAAAGTTTGGGAAACACTGAATCAACTGATACTTGACTATATCAGTTAAAACACCAGGAAGCTAACACTGCATCTACCTGAATTCTAGGTATCACGGACAAGAAGCTTTAGCAAATAAAAGTTGAAGGTCGTTTTGATCCAAAATTATAATTTTACAAATGAAAAAATGAAAAACAGATAGATAAAATAAATGCTTCCACAAGCAGAGTTTCATTCATTGGTTTTCATTGTTTCTATAATTTCATTTTTTCTCACAGGGAAGAAAACAAGTAGTCGTTTTCCTTTGAGAGAGAGAGAGAAAGAGAGAGAGAGAGAGAGAAGAGAGAGAGAGAGAAGAGAAGGAGAAGGAGAGAAGGAGAGAGAAAGGAAAAAGAGAGAAGCAAAACAATAGAATTTATCTTTATGAAAGCAAATTCTGTAGATGTTTTGCCAAAAGGACACATAGTGAAAATGGATTAGTTCATTTGAAAATATATATTTCCCGAAGCAGGTGGTGTTATCAAAGTGAATAGGGAGAAAAATGTCTTGTATGAAAAATATTTTTTTTCAAAATGCTATTTTTCAAGTCGAAAGGGAATGACACAAAATCCTGCAACTGATTTTGACAGCATATTCTAATGGGTTCTGGCTATATTTGAGAGAAACACACACACCCACATACAAACAGAAACAAACATTTTCAGGAAGATATGTATAGAAAACCCTGGAGGTTTTACATTTGTTAGATGGCAGAAAAAAAAGAAAGACCAAAGGCCTGCCAGGTAATGAGATGAGTGAGCAAGTAAGTCATTGGAAACTCACAAAATGTACTTTTTTGAAACATTGCTAGTACTATTGATATAATCAGAGAGACATGAATGGAATAAAAAAAAATGTCCCCTGAACATTTGAGCAAAATCCCAAAATTCAGCAATTTACCAAAGTAACTCCATGGATTAATGTGAAAATTGATTTGTTTTTTAGTATATTTCTATTCACCATATTTCGATTTTTCTAGTTCTTTTCTTTCTAGCTAATAAAAGTTTTTGAGAGGGATTCATTTTCTTTTGAAATAATGTATTTTTAAATAGATTTCGTAGAGGAAGGGAGATGCAGAGAGAGATAGAAACATCAATGATGAGAGAGAATCATTGATTGGCTACATACTTCATGCCCCCTACTGGGGACAGCACCTACAACTTGGGCAAGTATCCTAACGGAAGTCATTGAAAGGCTACCTCCTGGTTCAGGGGCTGATGCTCAACCACTGAGCCACACCAGCGTGGCTTCACTAGTAAAATTTAATTCATTTACTGAATTCCGATCATAGAATATGGTTTGAGCCACAGTGGACATCACAGGGCATTTGAGAATATCAGAGATGATGGGAATTTGTGGTAGTTCATTAGCATTAGCCCATTCTATTAAGTACTAAAATATATGGTAATCTATTAGTGTTCGCCCTTGCTGTCCCAGATACTATCTACCTCATCATCCTCACTGGGATACTTTTAATAATATTTCTATAGAAATGCATTCTACATATCAAAACACGTGTGTAATAATTTTACAATCTCATGCCTGTTTCTTCTCTTGCCTGTTCATGGATTTACCAATCTGTTGAGAGGACCAATCTACCTTTTCTTCCACCTGGTGTGTGCGGTCTATGCCCCACTGTCCCACTTCCACTTGGAGAGCTGCTGTTTAAAACAGGCCCCTGGGCACCAGCACCCAGAGGGTAATGCCCAGATGGCATGCCTAAGTGTGCCTGGTTCTGAAGTTCTGCTTTTTCCTCTCCTTATTCCCTACCCCCAACTGCCTTTACTCCAATTCTAAGCACACTGAGAACTAACACAAATCTCAGCTCTTGAGTGAAGCTTCTAATCTGGCACCTCGCCAACAAATTTCTCCAATTCTTTTAGCTTTTATCATCCAATTTAGTATCTAATTAAATGCCTACATTTTCTGGTCACTGGTGCTTTATGAGCAATTACAGAATACCTTCCCTGGCAAATCATAAGTACTCAATGTTTGAAAACTGTACCTGAATTTGCCTCCAGGATTACCTTTAGATCTTGCTAGAGTTAGTAGCCTTCCTGATAAGCTTATGCAGGGTCTTCTTCCTCATTTCTCATATGACTAAGGCATTGGCATCTATGTAGTATCTCAAGGTAGAATACTCAGAAACATCACCAATTGTTTTCCAGACCTCACACCTAGTACATGTTGAGGCACAACCTTGTTAGCTATGTATCTTAAATCTATACTGAATGTTTTCTCATCATCATCCTTAATAGCCTGGGACTCCTTATGTCATCACTGCTATTCTGGACCAATAAAAAGTTACTCCTGCTGCTAGGCACTCCTAAAATCCAGCCCTTCTTCTCACCATATTGGGCCAGAGATACTTTGTCAAAATAAGGATAAAATCGATTGATTGCCATATTTGGAACTTTTTATGGCTCCTCTTTAATGCCAACTCCATGATGTGAAATTCAAGGTCTTTCATGATACCTTAATCAGCATAGGCATTTATGTACTCAAATGCTTACCAGACCCTGATCAGAAAAGAGACTTCGCCGAAGTTGCTGGTTAACATCTTCTTAAGGAGGCAAAATTTCAGACTAAATGGCTTTCTCTCCAAGAATTTACTTAGCAAGCAGAAACAGACTCGGTTTATGGCAATAAAGGCATTAATTAAACAGAGTATGAGAAAATGTCAATGAGAATTGACAGCTGTGACTTCTCACTTTAAATATTAAGTAAAAGTTGCCTGCATTCCTTTCTCCTCCACCCTCTCCTCCTTCTTGCTCCTCCAGTGTTTGATTAAATGCACTAGAACGAAAACATCAATTTACTCTCGTTAGAGGGCAAGACATTGTGAATTAATGAAGTCAGATCTGTGGGCAGTTTGATTCAATTCTATTACTTTCAAGTACTTATGATAACTGGACCTTAATCTTTCTGACATAGAGATCATTAGTATCATTTAGTGCATAGGATATTGATCAGCTAAAAGTCATTTGTAACATGCCTAGATAAAATGCACATATACATACAAAACATATATATGTATATACATATATAAACGTATATGTGTGTTGTATTTTGGGTAAATCTATATTCATACTTACTGCTAAAAGTAATTCTTAACTATGTATGTATCTGTGACTGTGTTGAGTTTTCAGAGTTTATTATCCATTAACACTTCTTAAAATACTTTATGCCTTTATGTTTTTAAGGATGCCTTCCAAGACTGTCACAGTTCTCAATCTCTATATGAAGAAAAGGGATTAAAAAAAATCTAATTTCAGTCCCACCCTTCTCCATTGGGTGAGACCTGAATGAAAAGGTTTTACTATAAGAACTATCAAGTTAAAATAATGATGATATTATTGCAAGAGACCTATACTGTAAGTAATATTTCTGAGTTCTAGATAAGAGTTCGAAAGCTGGGTGTTACTGGATGAAAATCTGGACAGTGACAATGATACAAGCTTCATTACCTGGTGTCCTGCGTGTAACAGTGAGACTTATGGTTTTGAATAGTATTTATTGAAAGCTAACCAGATTGTGAGCATTTAATTGAATCTATCCATTTTCAGGAGACCAGAATTGTTGTGTTTCCTTAGAAGCTTTTTCTGGAGTTTCTCTCCAACATAGAATTATGTAGTATTTTTTTTCTTCTTAAAAAAAAAAAAAAGCTTTAGGTAAAGCAGTAATTTGCTTCTGCAATCATATCAGTTACTCTGGCAAAATGCAACCAACCCCGGATCTCACATGACAGTTTACAAATTAAAACCTGTAGAAATAATTAAAAAAGGAGATATGAACAGGAGAGTTACGTGAAAATGTAAAGCTTTAACAGGCGGCTCGGCTGAGTGATAACTAGACGTGAGGTACAAGCTAATTGTACTTAACTGTTTCTCATAGCGAAAACTGCATGCATGGCAGTGCTGCAATGGGAAGGAGAAGGGGTGTGTGCAATAGTTTGCTCTCTTAAAGGTTCATATAATAAAAGAGCACCAAGACCAGGAAAGAAGTGGCAGAGGGTGGGAAGGAATGCTAATGTTTTGATATTAAATAAATTGTTGTGGATCTTTCTTTTAAATAGTTTAATCTTCCCTTGCTTCTTTTTATTCTGCCTGATGATTTATTCAACAAGAGTTTTTAGAGAAACTACTGTGTTTGAATCCCTGCACCATAATCAGCCACATATTCTTCATGCTAGGCTTCGAATTCCCTGGATCAGACTCTATATCTTCTCTTTTCAAGTGAATCCACACTACAGCATCCAGCACATGCCTGGGCACATGTTTTATATCTAATAATGACCTAAAATACATTAAAGAGTAAAGAGAGGTACCTAAAGATTTTATAAGACACTCTCACTTAGCAACCTTTTGTTTTATCTTATTATTATTTTAAAGCAGCCCTTTACTGCAAATCCAGATACAACTCTTAGGTATCCCAGTGAGATTTTCCACTCCAGAGGCCTTGACCCAAACTGTAATAACTGTCAGCAGCAACATGAATTGCGCCCCCTCCCCCCCACCACCCATTTCTTGGCAGCGGAGGTGTGAAAACTGGTGTGGAGAGAGAGACTGAAATTTGTTCATCCCAAGAGATCACCACCAGGGATCCGTGCAGCCCATTAGGAGGACAGCTACTTTGAGGCGTTTCATACCTGTCTGAACAGCTCCCACAGTCTGGGGAAATGCGTACCTTAAATCCCCAGAGCAGCAAACTTCTTCAGATTTTGTCCTAATCTCAGAGAGCCTGATTGTGTTTGGGCCTAAGGCATTTACTAATTATGAGTAATTTACCTTCAGAAGCTCAGGAGCCTGCATCCCTGGGAGTGTGACTTTGCAAGGATACCTGAATCTGCTCATCCCCATCTTTGTCCCTTTGCACAGATCCTGTCCCCTTCATAGGAACTCCTGCCTTCCCTTTAGTGGAAGATAAGCAATACTTGTCCTTTAAGAATCTAAACACAGAGCCCATCTCAACCAAATCTTTCCACTGATTGCTTCCTCCTCTGAGCTCCTTCAGCCTGGCCACCCACTGACTGCTTCTCATGAAATGCTCAGTACCCTCCACTGCATTTGTAGCATGTCCTTTCTCTGTCTCTCCAACTACCCTGTAAAATCTCGAGCTCAGAATCCATGTTTCTGTACAGTATCTATGCATATATGCTACCCAGTCGATGTTAGTTCTTAGTACCACCAACTAGTTCTAGTCCCTCTGCCTATTGCAAGAACTAGGCATAGAAACTGATTGCTAGAACTCTTTCCCTCCTCCATTCACTGTTTGCACATATTTGAACATTTAATAGCTTGATCATTGTAGTGTGATTGCTATCCCTTTATTGCCAGAGTGAATTTCCTGAAGGCAAAGCCGTTGGTATTTGCCTGTCAACATTAGAGAAGACTCAAAGGAAAAGAACGCATAGAAACACATCCCAAGCTGAGGAAAGACCTTATCAAAGGTGTAGAAATATGAACACACCTAGATCAGACACTAATAAGTATTTTAGTCTAAATTTCAAATAACAGAGTGGGACACCTGGGAAAGTATAATTTGAGATGCACATGCAGAATCTGGATGATAGTCATTCAAGGAAGCAGAGGAAGGGATGACTGTCCTGAGTGGAAGTTCAGACTGCATGACCTTCCATCCCCAGTCTCATGGAGACTTTGATTTCAAGGTAAGCGTGATAGTTAAATTTATGTATTAACTTGACGGGGCCATGGAGAGCCCAAACATGGAGTCAGACATTAGTCTGGATATGTCTGTGAGGCTATTTCTGGATGAGATGAGCATTTGAACCAGCAGACTGAGTAAAGCAGATGGTCCTCCTTAATGTAGGTGGGTCTCATCTAATAAGTTGAAGACCAAAATAGAACAAAAAGGCTAAGAGGAAACCTATCCTGCTTGACTGCTGAACTGGGTTATTAGTCTTTTCTGGTGTTTGAACTTGGACTGAAACATTGGCTCTTTTGGGGTCTAAAGCCTCCCGGCTTTTGGGCTGGAACTTCCATCACTGGCTCTCCTGTTTCTCAGGCCTTGAGGCTTGAACGAGAACTATACCATGGGCTCTCATGGATCTTTAGCTTGTTGTCTGCTAATCTTGAGGGCTTGTCAACCTCCCTAATCATATGATCCATTTCCTTATAATAAATCTCTCTCTCTCATGGTATGCATGTGCATGTATGTGTATATGTATGAATGTGTTTGTGTGTGAGTGTGTGTGTGTGTGTGTGTGTGTGTGTGTGTTTCCCATTAGTTCTGTTTCTCTGAAGAACCCTGAATAATACAGTCAGCATTGTCTGTTTCAGAAAGTGCTGCTTTCTGACTGGAGAGGATTGAGGCTTTGGGGAAGCTGGCTTCAGCCCCAGCCCCGTCCATCAAGCAATGCCTTCAGCCTTCCAACCAATTGGACCTTTTGCTTCATTTTTTCTAAGGAGGAAAATAAGTTTTGTCTTTTTCCCCTCTGTTTTTACCAATCTGTCCTTTTTTTTTTCTTTTTTTTCTTTTTTTGGCAAGAGTTGGTAGCTTTTCTTGTGGTCTGACTGGATCTGAAAATAACATAGTTATTTTTGTTAAACATAAAAGCAAAGAAAAACTTGAGCTTATATGCAATTTAGCCTTATCAAGCTCAGGCATATTTGTTTGTGTACAATCAGCACGCCTGAGTGATGTCAGAAGAGCTCTGAAAACAATGGATTCTGAAGCCAGAGTTGTTAGTGGGTGGAACCCTCCCAAATAATAAGCATTGTACACATGATTGGAACCAGAATGAGTTATTTAGTCCAATACAACCTGCTTTAGTCCATACAGCATGTCATACACTCAGAAACAAAACAGGAAAGGGGAAATAAACGAAAGAGAATGAGCTAAACATGAAGGAAATAATTGTATATGTGTGACGTTCTAAAGGCACCCAGTGAATATTTCTTTGTGTATGTGTATTTATTCTTATTGCATTTATTAAGGTGACATTGGTTAATAAAATTAAATTACATAGTTTTCAGGTGTACAATTCTATAATACTAGAGGCCCAGTGCACAAATCCGTGCACCAGTGGGGTTCCTCAGCCTGGCCAGCGAATTTGGGCCAAAACTTGCTTTCTGACATATCCAAGGGGTCCCAGATTGTGAGCATGTGCAGGCCAGGCTGAGGGATCTCATCAGTGCAAAATCGGGGCCAGGGAGGGACTCGGGAGGTTGGCCAGCCAGGGAGGAACATGGGAAGGCTCCAGGGCATGTCCAGCCCATCTTGCTCAGTCCCAATCAGCTGGAACCCAGCAGCAAGCTAACCTACCAGTCAGAGTGAGAATCTGCCCCCTAATGGCCAGTGCACATCATAGCTAGCGGTTTAGCAGCCTTAGCATATCATTAGCATATTATACTTTGATTGGTTGACCAGATAACCAGGCACTTAGCATATTAGGTTTTTATTATATAGGATATCTTCTGTATATTGTACTGCGTGTTCACCACCCCAACTCAAGTCTCCTCCCATCAACATTTATCCCCACTTTATTAGTTTTAAATAGTGAAATTACATCTATACAGGGTGGGGGGGAAAGTAGGTTCACAGTTGTGACTATTCAAAGCACAGAGTTTATTCTTGTATTATTATTTATTAATTATTGTATTATTTTCCATACAAACAACTGTAAACCTCATTTTATCCCACCTTGTATATGCACATATGTGTGTAAACATATAAAGATTCATAGGAAGATGACACTTTGGAGGTATTGCAAATACATTCATGTTAGTATAGAGGGTTGGTGCTATAGCTGAATTGCCCTACTCTGAGATATTCAGAATGCCCAAAGCCCCATTATAGTCTTGATCTTTCTTTCCTTTTGCATTACAGTACTACTCTGAACCTTCTTTATTCCCCATGTGCTCCACCCTATCTACCCCCAAGCTACTTCTGCTCAAACAGGGCACTCCGGGCATCATGATAGTGGCAGAGAGTTCTTTCTGAACTTGTTCTCTAAAAATGGGGTTACCAGCATCTCAGAAACTCAATTTTCAGGAACATTGCTAGTTTAGTTCCAAACTGCCTTTGAACATATGTAGAAGAGAAATTAGAGAACAGTTTCTATTAAAAATGAATATGGACTCTGAAATGAAATGCCCTTTGCCTATCAATGATGTTGGCAAAATATAATATTCTGATACCTTTGGTTCCCTTCCCCAACTTCTCACCTTTAAACATTCCCCAGGGGCTGATAGCTACAGTTAAATATATTGATGGATGTTTAAGAGAAGTTTCATACCGATTTTATAGCCATTTCAAGAAAGTGATACTTGCAAATGATGGTGATGGAATATTAAGCAACTGAAATTCAGAAAGATTGTGCTAAGAGGGAGCTACAAAGGAGAACGTTCTTTCAGTCTTTAGACTTATAAATAAACAAAATATAACCACCACAATAGTTTGTCTCAATTGCTGAGTTTTCCATATAAGTAAATTTCACAATAGAATGTTAGTTCTTAGGCCCTACACCAAGAGTTCTGATTTATTAGGTTTCAGTGGGGACTTGGGTATCTAAATTTTAAACAAACATACACACATAGACAAAAACAACCTAAAACATTCTGATGAGAGAAATATGTAAATCCATGCTTGGAGAAAAATGACAGCTTTATTTTTTATCTCCCCCTCATTCATTCAAATTCTTCTTGAATACAGGATAGAGAAATATATCTTAAAAATTTTAACCAAAAAAACTTTAAACTTGTTTTTAGAGACTCTAATATCTAGCCCTGGCTTTTCATTTGTGAACTCTTATTATGAGATATTCCCTTAACTAATCAGATCTTAGCTTCTTTATTTAATTATGAAGAAATGACAGTGTTCACCAACTAGGATTCCCACATCATTCTGATAGATAATGTTTGTAGAATTGCCCTGGAATCTGTAAATTGCCCAAAGTAGGAAATTGCTCATGTCATGGGTATACACACTGGTGATTCAAGAGACAAAGCATTCAGAATACACCTGGTGCTTACTATCTGGTCAGCTGGCATAACGGGGTCTGAAAGGTAGATAGGTTGAAAACCTTCTCTGAGGAGCTCACAGTCCAAGACGCATTAACCAGCCATGAGATAATAGTAAGTATGAAAGGCAGAGTGCATTATTAAGTATTTATAAGAAGGGAGAATGTTGAATTATGGTAAACAGTGCATTATATGGAAGGGCATTGTAAAGGAATTGGGCTATAAGATGGGTCCTCAGAAAAAGGTGGATTTATTAAGATAAAAAGTGTTGGTGGACACATTCTAGGTGGATGAAAACAGGTGAAAAGGCCCATAAATGGGAACCAGTGCCCTAGGAAGCATGGGAAAAGGCATAAAATAACAAAAGAGACATGGTTTGAAATGCAGGAAATCAGAAAGCTCATCCCTTCTCATTCCTTATGTTGAATATATTAGGGCTTTATCCAAGTCTACAAAACTTCCTTATTTGCCTCATTGATGAACTTGCTTTAATCAATAGGTATAAATCTCTTCAGTAGCA
This sequence comes from Vespertilio murinus, assembly GCA_963924515.1. Classification (NCBI taxonomy): domain Eukaryota; kingdom Metazoa; phylum Chordata; class Mammalia; order Chiroptera; family Vespertilionidae; genus Vespertilio; species Vespertilio murinus. The sequence goes on from OZ004709.1 coordinate 16,407,792, forward strand.
GCATTTATAACAATATAATACACCGTCCAAGGAAACTCTTCCATAAAGGCTGAGTTAAGTACAGCCCCATTAACATTATGGATTTATTGACCTATTGATACATTTAAAAGGTCTCCATTGTAAACTTAGTGAATATGTACTAAGGGAAAGGACAAACAGATGAAAAATACACAACAGTCCTTGTCATTGGATCCACATGCCTATGTTCCGATGTGTCCCTTTTTTTCTGATAATTTTTTCAATATATCTAAACTTTTTAATATAATTTTCTACCAAAAAGAAATCAGATAACTTAAACACCTTTTATATTTTTCTGCAATTCACATGAGAGTACGGAGGGATATTTTTCTCTACTCTGAGCATAACAATTTAATATACTTTTTAAATAAAATGTCAAAAAAATAATTTAGTACAATGGCATGAGAACTACCTCTATGGATTGATCCTCTGATGGGCTATTTATTCTCCATCTCCTCCCCATTTATTTGTTAAGTGATTCATGTAAGTGGACAGAATGTTAGAGACCCAACTTCCCTACTGATCAAGTCAAATGGGTAGGAAGCTCCCAGTCCTTCCCCCTTAACAACCCCAAAACACATCCATGGCTATTTTGGTATCATTTTTCAAAAAACTTTTCGAAAGAAAAGGCAAGTTTTTACTGACTGATGCAGGATGTGTGGTGCTAAAGGACCAGAAAAAGAAGCAGAAGGTTTTTGGAGACTTGATATCTGATTGAAAAATGTGAGATTTCTTTCTGAATCTTACTGCATGCATTCCCACTAAACAAAGGGGTTTTGAAAAGATGCTTGGATGAGAGGAAAGAGCTGTAGGCTGGTTAGGAGATTAGGGTTCAAGTGTGAATCCTTGAACCAGTCACTTTAAATGCCTCTGCTTTGTTCTCTACATGGCTACAGTGAAGTGCCTTTGTGGGAAGCTACTAATGGAACTTTGTTATATAAAGTTTCAGAGTACAGTTAACACTGGCTATGCTGATCAGTAAGCTACTGTCTCTCAACACTAAACACACCTTCCTCCTTTCTAGGTGGCACCAGAGGGGTCATAGAGGATAAAGGAGGCAGAGGTTCTAGCTTATATTTTTGTTACAGTTGCTTTTAGCCTGGCATCACTGCTTATTTCCATTAGCAGTTGATTTCAACTTGAAACATTTCATCTCCACTTCCAAGATCAGCCCCATGGGACCTCCTCAGAGATTCCAGCATTCTTCAGACAACTATATCCCAGCTACAAAGAGGCCCTCCTGGCAGCTCCTGAGGCAAGATTTGGACAATGATCCTTTCTCAGATGTCTGGTTCCAGCTCCCTGGGTTCCTCCAATTTTCCTGGGGCTATGCCTAGAAGCTACTTCCTATGGTATCTTGGTGGGTTCTTTTGTCTTTTCAGTCTCTCTCTCTCTCTCTCTCTCTCTCTCTCTCTCTCTCTCTCTCTCATATATATATATATATATATATATATATATATATATATATATATAATGTTCTCTTACATTCTACTGTTAAAATAACTGTTGTGCTTTTAATTTTCCTAATTGAAACCTGATATATTGAGTGGTTAAAAACAAGTTGAAGCATTTATAATAGTAAAAACATTTTCAAACTAGCTATGTTTCTTCTCCAGGATTCTAAGACCCCCCCATCCCCTTCTCCATGGACATGCTTTCTATAGATGTTATTCTCCTATCATTAATCTCTCATGTGTGTCTTTGTCATTGAGGTTCGTCCACTGCTAGAGTTCTCCCCATACAAGGTGTTTCTTCTATCTGCACCATAGAAGCAGGTCAAATAGTGTCATTATGAAGACTTCTAGTAGATTAAATCATAATTACTTTCCAATCAAATCCTACATGAGCTTTTGTACTTTCTGCGTCGTGGTGGTAGTTTGTGGATTTGAATTGCTGTGTTGTGGGCTGACATTTACAGGCAAAACCAACCAGGTGGCCATTATTCCTATAGCCAGAAATTAGTGTGCAGCAGCCAGTGAACCTGCCGCACTGCAAAACAAAAGCCTTCTGAAATAATTGGCTTCTTGCTGCAGCACTGCCACAACAGGTAGACAGGGAGGCATGTGGGAATTGGTGAGCTTGGTAAAGCAGACTCTCCCCTTCCAGTGTGGCATTATTCATGTGCCCTGAACCTCCTGTTGTGAATGGTGGGTGATAGTTCAGGAAGATAATGGCCTCTGCCCAGTCTCTGAATTCCTGGAGGAGAACATGAGGCAGCATTGGGACTTCATTATAAGTTGGTCCTCTCATAAGTTTCTGCAGCATGGAATCAGGAAAACCTTCCACCAAATTGACAGGGAGTTTAGTGCATAGCTCGTATCCCTGTTGGAAACGCACTTCACTGTAATTCATTAATGCAGTCAGTCTATCTGTAAGTGCATATGAAATGTAGGACATGCATCCCGAATTATCTGAATGTCAATGTTATTTCCTATTAACTTCATAAGCCCTGATATGTCCTATAAATTTAATTATGGTGATGCACTTTTAAGAGTTTCCCTTAGCAGCTGGAAGGGACAGAAATCGTTTGTCAGGTCACATGTCCAAATATAAAATTCAGAGAGCATGGCTGGCTGGATTATTGGCATAATTTAGATCTTTTTAGATATAAACGTCTAGTTAGAGACAATACTAAAACATTAAAAACTAAATCACAATTAGGATATGACTAAATACCTGCCATTGGCCAGACTTTATCAAAGGGGCTCAAATTTAGCACACTGAGCTTTTAAAGAATTTCTTAGGGAGAAATAAAAAACGACTTTTGCTGCATGTAAATGAAAATTTTCTAAAACTCTATACTCCTTGCTGCCTTTTAATACAGTTAATTTATCCTGTTTCTTAAATACGCTAATATATTGTAGTATCCTTGATAGAAGTGACACTAGTATTAAAGTAAAGGAACCAGCAGGTTATCTTTTTCAGCTTCTCCTTAAATGAGTATTTAGTCCCCTGTGTCACCTTCAGTTAATATTATGTAGGTTTGGTTTGAACAGTCCATGGAATTCACTAACCACTAAAGCTAACCATCCAGGTCCCTTAATTTTGCTTTCAGAATGAGAGCACCTAATCTTTTTTATTACAGAAGTTTATTTTAATGCAGTCATGAAATATCCCTAAAACCTTTCTTCAAACTTGAACATTAAATCTCCTTTGGGTTCTCTGAAAGTGTTTTGGCATCCTGATTATTTCTAGGTAATTTCTAGTTTACTCGTGTCTATATTTATTTGTCACACCTTAAATTTAATATAACCAAATAGTACTACAAACACTGATTTATTAAAAACAAACCATATGTTGGCCACTATTCTCTCAAGTTTATCACATTAACATTTCCCAAACCGCCATGAACTCAGATGTTTGGGTTCTTATTTTTAGAGATAAGGGACAGGAAGTTAAGCATAAGGCCCTAACCCAGTTACTGGTCCAAGTAAAGCTGGACATAGGCAAGGTGACTGAATGTTGTCTTTCCATCCATCCTCTAAATGCATGATACTCATCTCTCTACTCTCACAGCACTTGGCCCAGTGGTTAAATAATGCATCTTCTCAAATGATTGAATAAATGAATAATGTTATGAATGAGAACCAGTGACATAAACAAATACCGCTTCCAGGCCACCAACATGCAGAAGAAAATTCAAAGGGATTTAAACAAACACAAGACCATCTTTATTACTGTTCTTCCTCCTGAATTCCATGTGCAACTGCCTAGCTTACCTCTGTAATCATGTTAAGTTAAAACTCATAATTTCCCATAAATCTCTTTTGCCTGTCCACTTATTCTCTGCCCCCTCCCTTTTGGTTCCTTACAAAAGCCTCAAGAGTTGTTCTCAGTGATTGCTCCTTATTCACCTGCCACATTTAACCTATTAGCCAATCTTGTCCTGCTTCTACCATTGTTAGACCTGAACAAGCCATTTAACTTCCTTGCATTACAATATATCTAACTACACCCCTATGGTTCCCTTGTCCTGCCATGGGTTCCCACAAAAATATTTATTTTTCGATGTAAATTTGATCTTGCCACAGCCTTTAACAACTGCAGTGACTTTGCATTTAATGTCACTCCAAATCTCTTAGAGCTGTAGGCCTGTCTCTCTCTCCAGCTCTCCTGTTACCCCTTTTCTGTCTTGTTCTTTCCACTCCTCCCTGTGTCAAGCTTTCTCCCAACTCAGGGATTCAGAAGGTCTCTCCCTCTGTTTATCATTCTTTGGTTCTTAACTTACCTATTACCTCCTCAATGAAACCTTTCTAGACTATCCAACCTAAAATAAATTACTTGTATTCGTTGGGTTTTCCTATCTCATCCAAGAGAATGTAAACTTTAATAGGAAAGGAATTTTGTTTGTTTTTTACATATATATGTTGATATATACCTAACCCCCTTTAAAGTCTTTTTCTATAAGAAGAACACAATTGCTCAAGTCTTAGCTCTGCCCATTCTTTGTTCTCCAACAGAGTACTGAGAGCCAGGAGATGCTCAACATCTTTTTCCAATTTTCTTTAACTCTTATATACACACTACTGATTGCCTCATCTCCAAGACTTTGTGCGATGAGGCTATTACATCTGGTTCCTTGTCACCTGCTCTGTTATAGTTGCCTCCATAAGCCCCACCTTGGGAAGGGCAGGTCCCTCAAAGCAGCTCTACCTTACTCTCCATGGTTCTGGCATCTACACTGAGGTCAATTCTTCCAAGGGTAGAATTCCTGAAAAGGTGACTCACCTTCACTCCCCTGGAGAGAGCAAGGTAGATTCCCTCTGCTCTGCAATGTTGTCCTTTCTTCTACCTGCCTATCTCCTACCATTTCTGTCCACCTCAAGTTTCCCTTTGTATACACTGTTTGGCAGATTCTGGATCTCTCATATGTCCAGTGTGAGGTAGGGAGATTCAACTCCCTTCCTTTTACTAATCATCCTAGATAAATATTTTTTTTGTTAACGTTGTTGTTTTTTCACTCGAGGGCATTTTTTTTTTCATTGCTTTTTAGAGAGTGGAAGGGAGGGGGAGAGACAGAGAGATAGTAACATCAATGTTAGAGAGACACATTGATGGTTGCCTCCCACACATACCCAGACCAAAGGTCAGGACAGAGCCTGCAAATCAAAGTACATGTCCTTGATTGAATGGAACCCTTGACTCTTCAATTCTCTGGCTTATGCACTACCCACTGAGGCAAACCACTAGGGCAGATATTCATATTTTGACATATTAATTTTTGACAAGTTAATTGCTGAGTAACAATATTACATTTTAACAAGAGCTGTCTTCTCCAGAAAGTGTGACCACCCAGTGTTTAATGATATGCCCATTGGATATCAGTGGGTAGAGACATTTTGGGCAATAAGGGCTTAGATAAGACAAAAATCCCATGTTGTGGCCTCCACATAATTTAGCTCTGCCCCAAACAAGTGGTACTTCATTCTTTGTCTATTTATGCACAGAAATGGAACTGTGTGCTTAATTTGCTCAATTTAAGCACTAGAAAGCTATATATATATGTATATATATATATACATACATATATATATATATATATATATATATATATATATATATATATAGAGAGAGAGAGAGAGAGAGAGAGAGAGAGAGAGAATGGTCAAACTAGTCAACATAGTAAATTAATGATTCCTGGAACCAGCATTGAGAAAAGAAACAACTCAGCAGATTGTTCCTTAAGCTGAGGTCCAGAGGTGTTTATAATAATGGCCTAAGCGGGAGTACAGTGTTGTGCGACCTAGCCTTTTGTGAAGCCAAATCAGGCCACCTAGATGTGGGATCGCCAACTTATTTGTGGGTAGATCAAAAGGTGGTCATTCTTGATTGCAGGTCAAGTGAGGACCACTTTCAGCTTTATCAAGTAAACTTTCTGACCTGGGAAACAGTACAAATTTACAGCCTAGAAAAACCAAATAAAGATGTGAGTTGCTTCGTCCATATGCAGAAAATGCATATCACTAACTAAACAAAGAAACAACTACATATGTACATAAGTATTTATATAAAACTCAGGTAGAACTCAGAGCTTGTGAATGTGTATGTCCACCTGCCCCCCTCTCTCTCTCAGCATATGACCTGAGTTAAGCAGCAAGTTAGCCTGACATTTCATTTATCTTCCCACTCATTTTCTTTGCCAGAAAGGGATTTGCCACACTTGCAGGCAACAAAAGATAAAACCATCTCATCTCCTTGTGTCTTGCAGCATCCCTAGGGAAATGTGTAAACATAGTCACATGTTTGAGCTTCTTGAGTTGATGGGGAAAAGAAAGAAAGAAATGTTTCTTTCAGATGCCAGGGATTGTATGAAACCCTTTATCATTAAGTTGCAGAGGATGGTGGAGAAAGTGGGAAGCATGCAAAGTCCCATAAAGGGGAGAACTGACATTGTCAATAAGAAATCTAAAACTAACAGCAATAATACATCTTTAATATGTTTTTTTTTATTTTCAGAGGGAGGAAGGGAGAGAAAGAGATAGAAACATCAATGATGAGATGAATCACCAATGGGCCACCTCCTGCATGCCTCCTACTGGGGATTGAACCCCCAAGCAGGGAAGGGCATATTCCCAAACTGGGAATCCAATAGTGATCTCTTGGATCATGAGTCAATGCTCAATCACTACACCAATGGGGCTGCAACTGTACATTTTTTCAAAAGGCCTGGGAGTGACTTTTTTTTCAAATTTAGAAAATTTTGCTTTGCATGTCATTGAAAACTCTTAATATTATGAGTGAAATGAATGTTGCTAACATTTCTCAATGGAGAAAAACATAGCAAATGCACAGCACTTACACATATTCCTACTTCAAAAAAGTTGTAAAAAACTATTTGGAAAAAAAGAATTATAACAGTATGAAAACCATTAGAAAAAATGCTAGTATTTTCAAATTCATACAATTTTTCTAGGTAATACAGGATGAGACTGAATCAGAATATTGACTACACATCATCAAGATGTGAATTTTTATTTAAATGACCAGTGCACACAGTCCGGCCTCCTTTTGCAGGAGGCGCCTGAGCTGGTCAGGAGAAGGTGCCAGCCCCATCACCCTGCTGCTGCAGCCACTGCCAGTCACCACAACCGCCAAGATATTCTCATCAACATGGGCTCCAGTCCCTTTACCATGAAAAAATGACAACTTTCTTTAGGCATTTTTAAGAAGTGTCTTTCATAGAATGTGACATTACTATTTAATTTTTATTTTTATCTCCCTGCACCCCCCCCCCAACTCTGTACCTCCAATCACAGGCTTGGCCCCTTCTCAAGCCTCAAGCCTCTACCCAATGGCCAGCTGGAAGTGACCTGGGTGCCGAGGAGGTTCCTGAGACCCAGGTATGTATGCAAATTAACTGCCATCTTTGTTGGATTAATTTATATACTCACTTTGATTGGCTGTGGGCATAGCCGAAGTACGGTCAATTTAAATGTTTTTCTATTATAAGGTAAAATGCCCTCAAAAATTGTATGACTTTGAAAATCAGCCCTCTTTCTTAGAAAAACTGAAATAGGCCATGGTTCAAATAGAAGCATAACAACTTACAGTAGTAAAAAAAAAAACTAATATAATCTAGTGGACTCATAGCAAAAACTAAATTCTGCTTTTTTTCTCTTATCTCTTATATTCATGTTTCATTTCCATTTCATTTATAAGTTTATATCCTGTTTAACTCTTTTATTGTGGTAGTGTAGTTCTCCCTATGGCATCTTTTAGGCACTCCAAAGTCTATGCTGGTAGCTAATTAATTTGTCTTGCCATAGTATCAGGCTTAGAAATATAAATGTAAACAGAATTAGTGTTCACTATACACGAGGTTGCTAATTGTTTGAGATTCATAGAAATGGGTATTGATAAGTTTTAATTATTTATCTATGACATATCTATAATATGAAACATTAAAATGCAACCATTGATTCAAAGACATTAAATTCAAATTGACACACTTTTGCTGTTTAAATTATCCTTTTTACTTTGAAGTAGAAGAGTTTGAGTTTTGTTTTGTTTTTTGTTTGTTTGTTTGTTTGTTTCTTAGTTTGTTTTTGGTTTGCACAACTTTCTCATCCTGGGATTTGATCAAGATTGAGTAAAAGCTAGAGCACAGAGATTAAGAAAAACATGTTTCTGGTTCTTATAGGAAAGATCTAGTATCTAAAATTGCAAATCATATTTTTTAAAATGTTTTTTTTGCAAAATGCCCAAGGCTGCTGATAGACCAAGCAGGCACAAGAGATGATCACGTTTAAATTTTTGGATTTGGGATTTTTTTACAAAAAGAAAAATAAGAATGAAATGCAGTAGCATTTAAAATTCATGGTTTAAAGGGTACTTACATACTTTTAGGGTTTATGTTTATAGAGATGTAAAAGCAGTGGCATTATAATCAATATGGCAACAGCTACTTTAGCCAAGCCATTAGATACTGAGTGATGGAAACCCTTCTAATTATTTGGGCCATCAAAGTGGGCAGGCAGTAATACCAATATTCTAAAATTCCCAAAGAGTCTAGCCTCATATAAACATATAATCTTGAAACTTGTGAGATTTAGGGATACTTTCCACACTTATTGCATGAAAATTTCAAGTCTATTCTAAAAGGAAAACATGACTTTAGACTAACAGGTAACAATAAGATAAAGTGAATGATTCATTTTATTATATTATTGTAGAGTGGTTAATCAATATAATATTTATCTCATGGGTTTCATTTTCCAGAGTGGTGGTTAAGGTGAATAAATAAACTAAAAAATGTATCTAACATTAATCAAATAATCACTAATCAATCAATATTTATCAAGTAGCACCTTGCCAGAGTATGCTAAGCACCGCAAGCAAGTCCATGGGCTGGAACCACAAGTCAATATGGAGTTTGCTCTCCTCTAGACCTGTTCTGGATTCTGGAGACCATGGAAGTCCCTTTCTAGTAAATGGTCATGAGTCCATTATAAACACTGCATGGTCCCTTTATCAGGTGTGTTCCCAGAGGCTGGATAGTATTTGGGGTGTACAAACCCCTAGACTTGAAGGATAGGCAAGGGTCATTTAAGGGGAACATTTCTATGAAGTCAGGCATACAAACTGGGGATCCTCTTACTGTGTGTGACTTATTGGGGATGGGAACAAAAGGCAGGCAATGAGAGCCTAGGCCAAAGCCCACTTTTCCCAAACCTTCACTTCAAGACAGACTATGAGGAGTCTGAGAATTTTAAATTCAACTTAGCCTTCCAGATTGTTAGAAAGTCTAAATTTGTATTTCTTATCTAATGTATCTGTTTGTGTGCAGCCCCTTCTCCAGACCTTGAACATTAGCCGCAAATGGATGCAGCGTTCACACCTGGTACCTCGAAGAGGGATCTAGAGAAGAAGATTCACTGGAGCCGAAACCGGTTTGGCTCAGTGGATAGAGCGTCGGTCTGCGGACTGAAAGGTCCCGGGTTCGATTCCAGCCAAGGGCATGTACATTGGTTACGGGCACATCCCCGGTAGGGGGTGTGCAAGAGGTGACTGGTCGATGTTTCTCTCTCATCGACATTTCTAGCTCTCTCTCTCTCTTCCTCTCTGTAAAATATCAATAAAATATATTTTTTTTTAAAAAGAAGAAGAAGAAGATTCACTGGAGTGAAAAACAAAGAAAATTCACCAGAAAGGTGGGAAGTGCATTGGAAAGGTGGGGAGACTCACTGCCCACAAATCCCATGCCATGCTTTGGAAGTTGTGAGCCATAAGTGGGTGGGAACGTCTTTTATTTCAAGCCAAGCTATAATGGGGAAGAATTTGAGTAAAAGTCAAAAACCTCATTGTAAAAATTTAGCTTGTATGCTCAGGGACAAATAAATTAAAATGTCAAAAGGTACTCTCTTAAATCAGGCTCAAGGAAAATGAGTGCCCTTGTCATCTTTAACTAGGTGAGCTCTTGTACAAACTGCATTATGCCTAATTCGTAGTGGGGATTAGAAGTCTGTAATCCCTTAGGCCCCTGGATCCTCTGCTTCTAGTGTGGAAAGGCTCAACAGCTAGAGGAAATGGGGCTAACAGTCATTTCACAGAAGAACTCTTTATTGATATTTTACAGAGAGGAAGGGAGAGAGATAGAGAGCTAGAAATGTCCATGAGAGAAACATCTTATAGCTGCCTCTTGCACACCCCCTACTGGGGATGTGCCTGCAACCAATGTACATGCCCTTGACCTGAATTGAACCTGGGACCTTTCAGTCAGTAGGGACCGACACTCCACAGCTGAGCCAAACCGGTTTCGGCATTTCACAGAAGAACTCTTTAATGCTTTGTCTGAAAATTACTATATGATACCTTGCAACAGGCAGATTTTAGTTAAAATAACTTGAAACACCAGACAATGCTATGGAGAGCAGGGTAGGGGGAAAAAATCCATGAGAAGAGCTCTGATTTATTGCCTTGTCTATATGTTATGGGTACTTATTGTTGATTGTTGTTTTATCTGTCTTTGGAAAAGAAACCTCTATGGCCAGGCCATTTACTGAATTTCCCCACAGTAAACAGGATGTGGGGGTGCGGAGACACATGGCTGATGGTACTTGTCCAAGGAGACAAAGGGAGATACAGATAACTAAAAAGGCCCCAGCCCACTAATTACTAGGTCTTTTGGTAATCCTGTAAAATGGATGCCCAAGCCCAAGGGTGCCATTAAAAGTCTCATTTTCGCCACATTTTTACTTCCCAGTCTGTCTGTCATTTGAAAGTTGGATAGATAAGACATTTCTCACAATTCAAGAGATGCTTCTGGGATTTCTGTACCCATGAAGAGAAAAAAGCTAGCTTAAGAAAAGGCATGCCCCACCCAATTTGGGGTGGCCTCTTGAGCCCCATCACTTAATGGATTCTATAGAATAAACCCCAAACTCGTTTTCTTTAGAAGATGGCAAAAATATCACAAGGAGCTGAAACTGGTTTGGCTCAGTGGTGGAGCGTCGGCCTGCAGACTAAAAGGTCCCTGGTTTGATTCCGGTCAAGGGCATGTGCATTGGTTGCGGACACATCCCCGGTAGGGGGTGTGCAAGAGGCGGCTGGTCGGTGTTTCTCTCTCATCGATGTTTCTAGCTCTCTATCTTTCTCCCTTCCTCTCTGTAAAATATCAATAAAATATATATTTTTTAAATGTCACAAGGAAAATATACAGGCTGTGTTTGGGCAGTGACATCAGTGTTTCCATAATAATGGACTGCATTCCAAGGTTGCCTCACAGGTCCTGGGGTACTCCCGTTTTTATAAAGGAAAATAAAATAACACTTTAAGATTAAAGCCACTGGAAGTCCGTTAGTTATCTCTATTACAGAATTTGCCAAAGAAAATGCCTTAGATAGTGATAATTAGCTTTGGAATCTCAAAATGTTTGAAACATGGATGAATGGATATAGCTTACATGAAAAATTTGTGGTGAAGCTTTTCCATAGTAATTATAAATATATTAATAATGAGGCTCCAGTCACTCAGGAAAGGGCTGACTGGGCTTTCTGTGGGAGGAAAGGGCCAGTTGATCTCCCTGTAAAAGCGGAGAACTCAACTAGCAGCAACATTAGCTGTTATCTCTAAAGAAAAATGTGGCAGTTTTAAATTCAAATGGCTAGGCCAGGCCTGCTCCCTCCTCCCCCTGCCTTTTCACCAGAAACATACTTTTCCAAAGTTTTTGGTAAGTTAAAACTTTAGAATATTGCATAATTAAATAATAAAAATTATTAAATATCTAAGCATTTTAAAATAATAAAATACTGAAATATTAATCTGAGTTTGCCTCACATGAAAAATCTAAAGGATATATTTGAATCTATTGATTAAATATGTCTTGTATTTTATTTGAAATATATCCTTAAAATATAAATATATTGCTAACCTGAGAAATGCTAAGTATTTAACTTGCCACCTAAAATTTAAGGCTTCAAAGAGTAAAAAGTTCAAATTAAGTTAGGAGAAATTATATGGTTGTGATAACAAAATGCATAAAATATAGAAATTCATCTTTGAGAAAAAATAATTCTTGCATTTTTTCTGGATAAATTAATAGTTCAAAATATATTGAGTCCTTATGTGTACTATGTGTGGTAAAATAGAATATAATATTTTATATGGTCTAATTTAAAAAGACAGATTAATTCTAATGACTGAACCAAATTTTTAATATTAAAACCAGTTTAAATATAATTAATATGATTTAGGATAATTACAAAAATGTATAATATAATCTTTGGGTTATGTATATTTGATAGCTTTTCCAAGTTAAATGTCAAGACTTTAACTGAGAGCAAGCTTTGGGACATTTCAAGGGCCCTGGAATGATTCAAGGATTTATTCTCTCTTCTTAAAATAAATGTTTTTAAACCAAATTATGCCAATCTAATATACTTGAAATCATATAGACAGCTTTATAAAATAAAAATTAATATATATGCTCTATTTATATACATATATTTTAAATGCTATAAAAGTTTCAACCTCTAAGGGAGGGCAGGACAAAGTTGCTGAATATCTCTTAAGCAAAACCAGAGTATTTAGCAATGGAATTTTAAAATAAGAAGCCTCAAACATCTTGCTCTTTAGATAGGCTGGGGGGTTGTGGGGAATCTGTACTTCATAGGTCAAATATATAAGTTTGCTTACTTTGCTTTTTCAATAAAGATGCCTATTTTAGTTACTTAATAAATTAGTTATTTACAATATAATGAATGTTTCATATAAACTCAGTTATATGAGAAGCCAATATATCATAATCAATTGGTTTTTAAAAATGTCCAAATTAAAAATTTGCATACATATGCAAATGAGCATTAGCCAAAAAATACTGATTAAAAGTAAATTTAAGTTTAATAAAAAGAAGAAATTTTAAAATCTTTTCCACTAATATTTACAAAGTAAGCAAAAGTTATTATTCAAGCATTAAATCTCACCATTAATGAGCCACCATAAATAAAAGAGAGTTACTTTTACTTGATATGTATGCATTGCAGTATTTGCCAGCATACCTCTCTTCTACTGTTATTTCTGAAAAGTAACCAAGTTTGTTACTCTGTTTAAAATAAATAAAAAGGTTTTTTAAAAGAAACTCCTTAAAGGTTGCCTAGAAATTACTCTGGAAGAAAAAAAAAGAAAGAAAAACAGAAGGAGATTCCCTTCAAATATCCAAATATCTAGGAAACTGTAATTAAAAATAAATATAATGAACCTCAAAAAAGAAAGTAAATAATTTTCATTTTGCCTCCCTAAACAAAGCTTGTGTCAATATACTCAAAGACTTAATAGCAGAAATCCAATTAGTGTCATTTATTGTCCACACCCAAGGACAAATTAAGTTAGGAAATAAACCTTATTTCAGATTGATATAAATTAGCAAATTGAAATGAGTGAATATTCAGGGAACTTAGTTGTACTAGGTAGGAACCTATTCCTGGAGCATTCACTGTTTCTACTAATGGTTGATCTAATAGTAAAGCTGCTTATCATGCAATGTTTATTTATACTATTTAAACAACTCTTGGTCCTTTAACAAAAAGAAATGATTTTATTAAAACATATGCAGAATCTCATCAGCATTTACATCACCCTGCCAAAATATTGCATAGCAGGCAAAACAGATTATCAAGGAATGTCCCACTTGCATGTTCCCAACTCAAAAAACAAAAAAGGGGGAATAGTGAGAAAATATTCTGTAATTAAACTACATCAAGCCTTAATTACTTTCAATGTTTTCACTTTAAATTTTTTCACTCTTAATGCTGATAGCAAGACATCCATGGAGTTGCACTGGTGTCAGAATAAGCCAAAGGAAAATGGTCTGATTAAATGGAAAGATCCTGAGTCTGACTTATGGAAGGGTCCCTTTATAAACATTTGGTTAGGATATGCTTATGTGTTTCCAGAAAACTCCTCTAAGCCTGTGTGGGAACTTCAACAATGGATCTAAGAGAGGAACTGCTCACCCTGTACCTGTGGCTGCTGATGATGGACTACACCAACCACAGTAGCAGTAGCCCCAAGCAACACGCTGACAAGACAGAGGAGAAACAGTCCAGACAAGGGGGATGATAAAGATTACTTGCTGTGCTAGCAGTCATCTGTTGTGCATAGGTGTAGGTTGCCCTGGATAAAGCCAAAGAAGGTTGGACCTGCATTGCCATTGCCCACCATTTGTCCACCATCCAGAACTCGAATCTCATTGCTATCAAGTCACAAGGAAACAGTGACTGAGAAGGAAACCCACAAAGAACTGTTGGCCCAGAATGGAGCCCACTGCAAACTAGTTCCTTAGATGCCTCACAACAATTTTAAAAGGATATGAAAGAGCTCAAACCTTTCATCGAATCTAAAAGTCTTAAAAGGACTCAAGCCCTGCAAATGGCATACACCATTCTAAATTTATTAAGAAAACAGAAAGGGGGAAATGCTGGAGTCCAAGCCCAACAAGTAGTTAGCATAATTATGCAAGAAGTCCACTGAAAGGCTAATGGGCTTTCATATTCAGCAAGGGCTGAAAATCAGCATAATATTGCCCTGCTTTTGGATGAAAGTCTGAAGGCAATCCCCTAACCTGATAATCCTTTCATTGTTTACCAAACTTTACCTTTGTTATGCCTGTTTGCCTTTCTAAAGGGCAAATGTGTATTCTAGTAAATAAAAGCTAATGGGTCCAGGCCTCTCTGGTAGAGAGTAAGGTTCCCTCCTGGTTCCCCTTGCCTTCTAAATGTATATTTCTTGTCTAGTGTATCTGTTGGTGTGCATCCCCCTCTCCAGACCTTGAACCCTGGCTGCAAATGGATGCGGCATTCACATGAAGGTACTCTTACATAGGTAGAGTATAACTATTTAATATTTTGTTAACACAATTTATAATTTTTAATTGTATTGTAGACATTAGGTATGTAGTACCTTTGTCCTCGGTCAATAAAATGTTTAGGATGAGCTCAAAGTACTGTCACTGTATATAAGAAGCTTACATTTCAGGAGATGAAATAAAATGTATAAAATATTCATTGTGCTTCTGAAAGAACATCATAAAATGAGACTTCTTTAAACCCAGACCATTAGATACCCATTTATTCTTATTCTCTCAGCGTAGGTAAAGCATTCTTAGCATGGCATGCAGATTACTTACATGCCAAA
Source organism: Vespertilio murinus (assembly GCA_963924515.1). Taxonomy (NCBI): domain Eukaryota; kingdom Metazoa; phylum Chordata; class Mammalia; order Chiroptera; family Vespertilionidae; genus Vespertilio; species Vespertilio murinus. Next base: position 16,422,939 of record OZ004709.1, read on the forward strand.
GGAATATTTTGTTTAGGTGACTGATTCTTCCTAGTTTTCTTTTGGGGATAGTCTAGGATTACTTCAACATAATACCTTTAGAATATGCACTCCTTAAGTTTTTGGAGCTTAAAAATGTGATGGCTAAATTCTTTCTAGAGTTTGAAAAGTGATGGTCGAAGATAGCTATCTAAAGTGAAGATCTTGGCTAAATATATCAAATATATAAAGTTCATATTTATTATTAGGTGATCATAGTTTTATCAGTATACCTAATATAAAAAGTAATTAAGCATACTGAACTCAAAAACTTTGTATATAGCTTTGGAATAACTCCATAATATGATCTAACATTTTTGATATTAAAAGAAAATATATTATGGAAATATTATACGTTGGATATGGTCGCTGACCCACAGCAGGAACAAACATGATTTCCTACAGGTACTTTTCATAACAGACTTAAATATGCAGAAAATGCACCTGCAATCTATGTGTACACCATAGATGACAACAGGACTAAAGGTAAAAGATACTGTCTTTAAATTTTTTAATTATAGAAAAAAATGTATTAAAATTGAATGGGTCTAACATTCAACTGTCTCCTAATGCCTTTACCTAGTAGGCTAGCTGTTCAGGCCTTGTAGGTAAATAACTAAATGTTTTAAAAATCCACACAAATACATATTTAACCAATAGACTGGAACAAATAGAGCTTCAATGGGCCATTTGAAGCGAGGGACAATTGGAAGATTATTGAGCTGCTAGCCCACTGTGGCTCATGTTAACATTTTAGAGCAGGTTAAAATATGTTAACCTGAGCTCACTTTAATGAAAATCCTTAATGTGCAAGATTAAAAAGTCATAATGGAACATTAGTGTAGAGGGGAAAACCTGGATTAAAAGTAGTTCAGGTAATGTTTGCTAAACATGCCTTATCGCACATGAGGGAGAGAGAGCTTCAGACTGGTTTGAAAACAAAATAGAGCGTATTAAAAAACATTTTCGGCATGCAGTCCTAATATATGCAGATTTATTTGTATGTATTTACTTATTCATTTATATATTTATGATTTGTAACTACTTCAAAAGAACTTGAAAGCAGTTAGAATATTGCTAAAAATTACAAAGATTTGATCTCATGCTAAAGGGAGGTTCTATTTTTATCTTTATAATCAGTCGTTAGTCTCTCAAGGGACAGGGTTTGCTTAGAGCAAGGTTCTTTGTCAATAATGTTAAAAAATAAATCTATATTTAAATAGTCATTGATAATTTTAAAATTTGGACTCTTATTTTTAGAATCATATTTGATTAGCCCTTTTCTGTTGCTCTATGTATATATCTGCAAAAGACTGTACACTAGGCATGGAGGTTGTAAGTTTGTGCGTACATCATTGATACCACCCTCAGTCTGTGGCAAATTGTCTAGAATTATTTTAAGCCTTCCATCCATTTTGTGAAACTTAATTAATATCAAAAGTAAACCCCTAAATCCACATAACCCCATAGATGTAAACTGTAATTCATCACAGTATGATGAAAGGTAGTGAGGCACTGAGGAGGTCTCCATCCTCCCCGCTGAGTTGCAGAAGTTCCATTTCTCCCTCGGGACACATCACCTACACTACATGACATGTAACCATCTGCTGTGTGGACAGACTGAGCAAACAAGTGGAAATTTGTATAGTAAATATTTGCAAAGCTGCTTATCTTTATTTTTATCAACTAAAATGCTTACAAAAAGAGTTTCTGTTTTCTGGAACCTTCTGTGCAGACATGTATACCCACTGGCACATAAACGCCTTCATTTTGGAGACCTCTGCCCTAAGATCCTATGTATGAGTGGACCATTTTAAAAAGGAACAGGAAATTCTATATATAAATAAGGCTACAAGTGAATCCCAAGGCTGCCTTGATTTAAAAAACTTAGACAATATGGAAAGGGGGATAGGTTGTGGTGAATAAACAATGCAATCTATAGATGATGTATTATAGAATGCTACCCCTGAAACCTATATAATTTTGTTAACCAATATCACCCCCAATAAACTCAATAAAAATTAAAATAAGATAAAAAGAAAGTGGGAGGTTGGAGCTACTGTTTTCCAATAACTGAATTAGTGTTATTTACTTCTCGAAGTACAGGACTAGCACATTATATTATGAGTGTGAACTCCAGGGAGCTCACCTCATTGTCTTTCAGAATGGCGCCACCTGGGATTATACAGGGAGTGATTTGGGCTTTCACAGTGGCACTGGCAAAGGAAACAGGAGTTGAAGCCTCTTTCAGACAATCATGGACCTACAAAATAGGGCACCTTTTTATTAATTCACATTTAATGAGTACTTACTGCATGTAAAACTTAACCCAGAAAATACAACTCTAACATCACCATGTAACTGAAGTTAATGTACAGAGTATAGTGTGCTTATCCATTAGAAAAGTCATTGTTGTTTTTTTGCCAAAAATCCACTTGAGCCAAAACCGGTTTGGCTCAGTGGTAGAGCGTCGGTCTGCAGACTGAAAGGTCCCAGTTTCGATTCCAGTTCAAGGGCATGTACATTCGTTGCAGGCACATCCCCAGTGGGGGGTGTGCAAGAGGCAGCTGGTCAATGTTTCTCTCTCATCGACATTTCTAGCTCTCTATCTCTCTCCCTTCCTCTCTGTAAAATATCAATAAAATATATATATTTTTAAATCCACTTGATAGTTATAGTTTTGAAAATAAGTGTGCAAAGCACAAAGGAGCTATAAAGATGAATAAAACAAAACGGGGACTTTTAGTGGGGCTGCAGCATGAGTGCCAGGTCTCTAGACTTCAACACTATGATAGGATAGTTCTCAGACTGAGGTGTATTCAGGAAACATAATGTTCAGCATAAGGTTTGGTGGGGCAGAAATAAGTATTTCATAAAATCTTTCAATATCTCTGCATAGAATTATTCAATCATTCCAACAACCTGATTTTCTTAAAGTTTATCCTCTATCTCCTCTAAAATACACACAACTTTAATATAGGTGAGAAACTCATCTGTCCAATTTCTGCCCTCTGCTCTCATATCACACTCAACAAAACCAAAGCACAATGGTTCTATTCATGAGGGGAGCCCTTGGTGGCCTCTAGGCTGGACCACATTGCCTAGGCTCTCCCAAGATGGAAAGTTTAATGTGAATTTGCTGAGTTAAAACAGGCTTCAAGAAAGTGGTTGGTTTGGTCTAAAAAGTCTCTGAAAAGTCTCCATAAAGAAGTAGATTTGCTTTGCCTTATACCTTCTCTGCATGAGAACAGAACCTACAGAAAAGACCACTAGTGTGACAATTGTGTCGCAGTGCAGTGCAGAGGCAGTATGTTACAGACCTAAAGGAGTTGGATGGTTGAGGGCATGTATGTGAGTGGGTGGGTTGGGGATTGGTAAGGTATGTACACTGGTAATACCGTAATAAAGAGAATTTCATAAAGAAAAATATTGTAGCCCAGCAAATATGGCTAAGTGGTTGAACACAGACCTATGAGTAAGGTCATGGTTTAATTACTGGTCAGGGCACATGTCCAGGTTATGGGCTCTAACCTTGGTGGGGGATGCCTGCAGGTGGCAGCCAATCAATTATTCTCTCTCATCACTGATGTTTCACTCTCTCCCTACCTCTATGAAATATATATATAACCTAATAATAGGCAAACATGTAAATTGACCATACCTCCACTATGTCCACAGCCAATCAGGAGTGAATATTCAAATTGACCCAACAAAAGCTGGTGGGTTAATTTGAATATGCAGGTGCAAAGCAGCTGACAGGGAGGGATGCCTACTATGTGGAGGAAGGGAGCTACAGGAACAGTGCTCTGGCCAGCAGTGAGGACTTGGCAACTCCTGAGTATCCAGGAGTGAAGCCAGGGAAGGAAGGCCTCTTCTTGCATGAATACTGTGCAACGGGCCTCTAATATATATAACAGAAAAACATTGGTAAGTACATGGCTCTGGCAAATTTAATGAAAAAATGAAGACAATTGTCCATATAATTAAGACTATTTTACATCAACTATTTGTTTTAAGAAAAATAAAATTGTTGCTTGGCCGAGACCGGTTTGGTTCAATATAGAGCATTGGCCTGCGGACTCAAGGGTCCCGGATTCGATTCTGGTCAAGGGCATGTACCTGGGTTGCGGGCACATCCTCAGTGATGGGTGCTGATGGATGTTTCTCTCTCAATGATGTTTCTAACTTTCTATCCCTCTCTCTTCCTCTCTATGAAAAAATCAATAAAACCTATTTTTTTAAAAAAAAGTGTTGCTTGGCCATTTTTACTTGATTTGGTTGACTTGATGCTCCCCTCCAATCAGACAATGTAGACCTGGCATCTTTAGTCACTTATGTGATTACCTTCATTCTGCATCAAGCTCTTTTCTTATTTTGCAGTGGAGATGAACTATAGGTTCTTATTTAGAAACCTGGAAAGACTAAACCTAGAAAGTTGTTGATTTTGTATTTATAAAGCAGCTATTTACATACACCCTCCTTCTGAGAGGCCAAGGACAATCTCAATCATTTGGCCAGTTCCCAGTATAATCGTACACCTCTGCCCAGCCAGAATTCTGCAGGCTTTTTGCCCTGCGTTCTCTCTGCATCAGTGAATTTATTCTATCTTGCTCTCCTACGGGGCTTTGGGATCTGGAATTAATAGCTGATAATCGCTTGAGATGTTCACCCTCCTTAGAGTAACCAACTCTCAACAAGGGGTATCTCCCTCTTCCTTAGGAAACCTTTGAAAATTGGTAACTTTTTCTAAAGTGTAATGCCAAATTTTACAATGACATGTCTGGCAATAGGGACATACTCCTGGTCATGCCCCCTTCCTTTAAACTATATCACTAGTCTTATGCCCATTGTAAATATCGGTGGTCATATAACTTTTGTTTTTCTGAAAAAAATAAAAATAAAACCAGTTAAAAGATTTTAAAAAATGGTATACATCACCATGGAGAGGCCATTTGCTTATTTCAATCAATTTCTGGCCATAATGGATAAAATTGTGGTAGCAAAGAACACAGGGTACATCAAAGACCATAAACAAAAGGGAAAAGATGCTTTCAATTTCTGTGCCCATACACACTCCCTACGCTAAGGGCCTACATGGCTCTATGGGGCAATGTCATCAGTAATGAAATAGAACAGCATTAAATAATTTTAAATAATATTTCTAACATATCCGTTCATTAACATGAGATGTTCTATGGATGATGATGAACCAGGGTGCTCTGAAATCTGTCAAATCTTTCAGAAATATTCCCCATAGGGTAATTTTGACCAATTGATTTTTTTTCATTAAAAGACACTGATTGAGAACTATAGTTACAGTAACACTCAATTAAACTGAGTGTTTTAAACAAAGCGTGGCCTAATTATTTTATCTCAACCTTCATGTACTACCATTTGCAGTTTTCTAACATCAGCATTAAAATAGACTGAGTTCATATGATAAATTTATTTGTCTCTAGATTTTTCTTTCTGCTTAAGAAAATTTATTGTCTAATGATTGTTTGTTGTTGTTTTTTATTACCCCTAAAGATGGCTATTAGGGAGAGGAGCCAGTAGATACCATGCACTAACCAATTTATTCATTCATTCCGTCTACATGAACGGATAGCCTACTATGTGCCAAATTTATGAGGTAAAAAGACATAATATAAAATTGTACTTAAGAGTATGAGTTAAGAGGCAAATATACCACTTTCCATTCATTGATTTATGTACAAAAATACTTTATATTGAGTACTACCATGTATCTGAAACTAAGAGTTATTCATTGAAGAGGCATTAATCACTTTGTTATTGTGTTCATGTATCCAACTCTAGAACCCTAACATTTATTCATCCTGTAAAGAACAAAATAAATGGTTTCTGCCTGGAAGTGACCACTTTGAGGACACAAACATTGGCAATATGAAAAGATGGGCAATAGAATCCATGTGTGTGCTGGGTGTATTGAGAAGCTAGAAGAATCCTCTGAATTGGGTTGGGACAGTCAGAGAAACAAAGAGAGATCTTAAGAACTACCACATAATGAGCCCTTATAAGGTGTCACATCCTATATTAAGCATTTGTCAGACCTTATTCATATTATTCCTTATACTCCACTGCTGATAAGTATAGGCATTTTAGTAATTGGTATAGTAATTTTAGTAATATAGTAATTTTAAAGATGTAGACAATTGTGGTGAAGGGATGTTAGGTAGATTGCTCAAGATCCCATAGGTAAAAAGATTCAAATTTATATCTATTTCCAAAGTTAAGCTTCCTGCAGGGATAAAGGCAGGGTATGACAGTCACAATATTGCCTACTACGATTGTGGGTTAATCAGTTAACTTCCCCTTACCTCTATTTCATTATTTGATAAAAAAAATAACATTAAATAAATAATTTCTGAATGTTTTTTGTGGTTAAAACACAGAAAGGTTATTGAGTGTAGACTGACCATGCCTCTCATATGAGAGTTGATATACAACAAATCTCCAACATTAGTGTTTTATATTATATTTTCCCTTTACTAATATAATTCCATTATATTTTTGTCCTGTTAAATAAAAAGTTGAACTAAGGTTGCATCAGATTCAGTAAATATGGTATAAAAAAAGTGCTTCCTTCGCTTTGATGTAAAGTGTTTACATATTTAAAATATATATTAAGTTTATCTTATCCCCTCCGTTTACCAAGCTAAATAAGTTGCGCTTGCCTGGCTTTTTTCTTTCTTTCTTTTTTATAACTCCTGACAAGCCCTATTCATCTTCCCAAGATAGAGAAAAGAGACCCCACAAATTATTAAAATCAACCGTATGTTTGTGGAGAGATCTTGTTGGCTCTTTGGAATAAAGCAATCATTTGCAAGTCATTTCAAGAGTGAAATAGAGAATTGGCCAAATATCTTTCAAGCTATAAGCTATTGGTTCAATATCTTTTCAGGAAAACATCCATGTCAGAAGAACAAAAGCAATAACCAGAATTATGGATGATTAATGGCAGGGTGACTTGCCTCCCAGTGTATGCATTGCATTATGCTCTGCGATCTTGATATTCTGACAAAGAGCAAACAAATAGATGAAAAATATATACCATTAAATACTAAGCCGAGTTTCAACCCAGCTCTTGGGTTGAAACCTTCTCTTTTACTTCCTTTTGACTGTATAACCCAGGGGGGAAAGTAAATCTCCTAAAAGCATATTCAGAAGAAAGAAATTGTGTCTGTTGGTTGAGAAAAAGAGTGGATTATGTGGCAAGCACCAACTGTGAGAGATTAATTCTGCATACATCACTAACTCTGAGTGAGGTTTTGGGCAGATCCTTGAATGCCCATGAGTGACAGTTGTCCTGAAACAGAAACAAACAAACAAAAAAACATAGAGCTTCTTTAAGAACAATGTTTATAATAGCATTTTGCAAAGATAGTTGGTTCTTAAATGCTATTACTATTTATTATTCAAGCAATAATTCTAAGAAGCATGAAAAGCTGTTATTTTACTCAGATTGGGAAATGGGAAGGGAATACTTTCCCAAAATCACTTAGACAAATAAATGAGGGGGGCTTCACAAGATATGTCTTATTTGTGATATAAGTCCAATATTTTCCCCTGTACTCTGATTCATCTCCACAATGTGGCCACCATTTTGAAAAGATAACTATTGCTAGAAGAAGAAAAAAATGTTTGTTATGATTTTGTCTTTAACCATGCTCTCCTTGGAGGGGGGGGGGGCGCGTAGATTTTATTGCTTTCTAGGTTCTATAAAGATTTGAAACTTGTTAAAGTTTTAGATATTCCAAGGAAATATATATATATATATATATATATATATATATATATATATATATATATATCTGCAGAGGTGAAAAGCTTTTCCCATCAAACCCTTGAAAATATTAGTTAAGATGAAAATTGCTGTAATAAGCCTGCAACTTTTCAGATGCTAAAACTTTATCTCTTTTAGTCTAAGTGAGAGTTAATGGGAAAACTTACAGAGCAGCTAGAGATGCCTTGCCTCATGTTTGGAGACAATTTAACCATCAAATTATCCATGGAGAAGTCTATTTTAACATGTTGATGGAAAGGAATGCTCAGCCTAAGGATGTGTTGATGATTAACGTTTTTTATTTTAATGATGGTATATTCCAGTTTAGCATCTGAATTAGCCAGATGCTATTCTTGAGGCACAAGACATACTTCAAAGTGGTAGATTATTGAGTAAATTGTCTGGAAAGTACCATAACTCTTAGTGAATATTAACAGTAAGTGGCCAAAGGAGACTACTAATATTCTAATGTCCAGTGACTTCAGGGTTTCTATTCATATCTCCAAATTCTATCTACACCACTTACTCCTGCCTTCAATCATATTAAATGGGGGAAAAGCCTATTATTGTATTATAATGAAAAAGACAGTTGATATCATGGAAAAACATGCATGCAAGATTCACACAAATGTAGGGTTGAATTCTATCTGCTCTCCCTTGCTGATTGACTTTTGACAGTTAATAACCTTCACTTTGTTTATTACAAATAGCAGATGAGGTGTTTATTAAATATGTTAAATAAATGCATTCTTGTGGAAGTACCTGACATATAGTAGATCCTACTTACCTTACTCTTCTAGATCTTATTAAGACTTTGCTTAGCACTGTTGGTTTTGTTTGTTTGTTTTGTTTTCTTTTCAGTGATAATATTAAAGCTCAGAGAGATAGAAAAAAAATTCCCAGGTCAAACAGTCGGTTGTTAAGTTATTCAGAACCAATTCCCAGAGTTTTTTAAGTCCTCTGAAAACTGTCCTATTAAACCAATATGCCATCTACCAAATAACAATAGGAACAATGTATTAATGGGTGACAAGTAAAGAAGAGAGCTATGTGCTATGGGTAGTTAGGTCAGTTTCTGCACAGAATAAGTGGCTTAAAAAAAAGTCTTCAAGATAAGAGTCCCTTACCCTAGGCCAGTGGCCAGCAAACTCAATCAACAGAGCCAAATATCAACAGTACAACGATTAAAATTTCTTTTGAGAACCAAATTTTTTAAACTTAAACATCTTCTAATGCCACTTCTTCAAAATAGACTCCCCAAGGCCGTGGTATTTTGTGGAAGAGCCACACTCAAAGGACCAAAGAGCTACATGTGGCTCGTGAGCCGTGGTTTGCTAACCACAGCCCTAGCCATTTAAGGCTCTGTGGTTATATAATGAGCCTGAAGATTGAAGGGTCTCGGGTTTGATTCTGGTCAAGGTAAGGTGACCTATTTTAACATTGGTAAAGCGGGACACCATTGACGGGGGGAGGGAATTTTTGATTAAAAATTTGGTCTATATGGAACAAAAATTTTCATAGAACGCAAAAATAGTACCGTAATAGATATTTTTAAATTTCAACATAAGTACAATTTACAAAAATAAAAAATAAAAACTTATGCATAGTATTATTTTATTCTTTGGCATATTTCTCATTTGAGTTAATTTTAACAATAGACCAACAATGGGAACTTTGATAAGCAGCTCTCAATAATCAGTTCTCAACAATTATTTATTATTATTAAAATTTAACATTATAAAATTAACAAAAATAATATAAAACTCATATCCTGGCTAAATAGCCATGTGGCCACCAAAAACCGTATATTCTCTTCCCGTTCTACCACCTTTCCCTAGCTTGTCAAGCATTCTTTCCAAAAATCGTGAATTTTTAAAAACTCCACGGGACATGAGACAAATTGTTAAAAATTGGGACTGTGCCACCAAAAGCTGGATGTCTGGTCAACTTAGGTCAAGGGCACATACCTAAGCTGCAGGCTTGATCCCTAGCCTTGGTGGGGACATATGTGGACTTGTCTTTCTCATATCAATGTTTCTCACTCTCTGTCCCTTCCCTTCCCTTCCATTATCTCTTTCTCTCTAAAAATAACAAACCTAAATAAATAAATAAATAAATAAGGTCTTAGAGGCCAAATTCTGGATAAAAACTTAGCAAAACAAAAATAGTAACAAAAAACAAAAATTTATTTTTCTAACTTATGGTGAGAAGAAAAGTAGTTTAGGCATAGTCTGCTAGTCAAGATTGCTGCTTTATAATGTTGCTTAAGAAATAGCATTACCCTAACTGGTTTGGCTCAGTGCATAGAGCGTCCACCTGTGGACTCAAGGGTCCCAGGTTCAATTCTGGTCAGGGGCCTGTACCTTGCTTGCTGGCACATCCCCAGTAGGGGGTGTGTAAGAGGCAGCTGATTGATGTTTCCCTCTCATCAATGTTTCTAACTCTCTCTTCCTTTCTCTCTGGAAAAAAATATCAATAAAATATATCAAAAAAATAAATAATATTAATATATTATTGGCTTACAATAAAAGTCTTTTGTTCTTGATTCTGAGTACTAGTAGCTGATCTCAACTGCGGTTGGCTGACACAGCTAAATTTACTCAGTTTTGGCTGCAGCCACAGTGTAATCATAGAACTGCAACATATGGATTCCCCTTCTCCTCGTACCAACAGTTACTTTGGGCATGCTCTGAGAGTGAAAACATGGAAGCATAAGAGACCAAAGTAAAGAATAAAAGCCCATTTAGTGTCTGTTCCTGTCAAATCTGCTACTGTTCCATAGGTCACAGTAAGTCACATTATTTTACTCATCCACAGTTGAGAAAATATACTCTGCCTCTGACTAAGTTTGATTTCCTAAATGCCCAAATATCAAGGTAACTGGGAACAAATTACTTCCTGATAATTAAAGGTTTTGAGGGCAGGAAACAATAGGTCTTTGATACACTGTATACCCATGAAGTTCATCAAAAGAAACAGAAGCATTAAGGGATATGAGATAGAGATTTAGTATAAGGAAATGTCATATGAGACTATGAGTCCGGTATTGGATCTGCACAGCAGGTGTTTGGAAGGGCAGCCTCGAATTCTCAAGCATGACCAGAACCTGCAGTCCACTGTCAGAATTTCTTCTTTCCCAGGGAACTTCAGTTCTGCACATAAGGCCTAATGACTGATGGAATCAGGGCCCCCGTGGGACAGTCTCTCCTACTTAAAGACAACCGATTATGCATTTTACTCCTATCTTCAAAGTAGGTTCACAACAACACCTAGATTAGTGTTTGATCAAGTAATAGTTCCACAGCTCAGCTAAGCTGATAGATAAAACTGGCCCCAAGTAGGGAGAAGAGGGAGGTGAAAAAACAAACTTGATTGACATCTCAGCTTTGCCTAAGGCTACCAGATCTGATTTCCAGATTTGGATTTAAATAGAGAACTCAATTTCTTGTGGCTTTTGTCACCACTCCTAAAGGCACTTTGTCATAATCAAGCAGAAAACCTGCCTCCTCAGGAGCTTATGGGTAGAATGTCTGAGATGTGCTTAATTGAAATCACACTTGGAGATTTTATCTCCAATTTATGGTCTAAGGATTTGCTTTGTTTTGAAACTGGAGCAGAAGAGAGGATGAATGGCTGGTATATTTGATGATACATAATCACATTAATACTTTATTGCCACATTTGTCAATATATTAGTGCAATATGTTATCATATACATTATTAACTGTTGCTGTTAAATGTTTTATGCTGATCTTTTACATTTTTTATTCCAATTGTGATAAATTTGGATCCAAAGGATCTTTTTTCTTTCAGAACAAGAGGAGCAAAAATATTGCATTAAAAGAGGAGGATTCAGCCCAGCCTTGCAAACAAAGAGGGCCAGTATTTTCCTCCTGCAGCCTTTTCAGCTGCCCTTTCTTTGCTAAGCAACCACAGGTATTAGAACTTAAAAGTGGCAGATTGACTGGCACAACACAGAAGGAACCGCTAATTCCCCATCTTTGGCCATATCTCTGTAGTTCATCGACACAGGCTCCCACGTTGTGTGATGGTTGTGGGGTGGCCTTCGATAAAGCTGGATTTACAGCTGAGACAGCCTCTTCCAGAGGAGTATTATTTCTAAATGTTATCTCTTGAAGTTGGGATTATGTTCTTAGCTGTAATTATAGAGCAATGCCATCGTTCCTGAGCAGAGGCCAAAAATTAAGGCTGATTTGACACGTTCTACTCTCTTGTTTAGTGTGTGTGTTTTTTCATTTGCGAAGGTTAAAAGACAAAGGAAATGTTATAGAACTGGGGTTTCTTTAAGTGTGGTAATTTTCATATAAAAGATTATTAGCAACAGAGTGACACTCTGTATCATGGGTCTCTTTTTGTTTGCCTCACAGAATACGAATTACTGCCTACATTCCCAAGACCGTATAAATTGTATAGAATTATTACATTCCTATAAGGTTTTGTGTAACTACATTTTCTATTGACATGTGGTAAGTTTTCTTTTGAAGAAACTGTCATGCATCAGTTTGTAAAAAAAATACAAAATACCCTTTGCTTTTATAAATTACGATTTATAAATATTAGTTTTGATTCATGTAATAATGACTATGCTTCTGTGATATACTTGAAAATTGATTATATAAATATATACATACTAGTTATATTTATATTAGAGGCCCGGAGCACGAAATTTGTGCACGGGGGTGGGGGGTGTCCCTCAGCCCAGCCTGCTGCACCCTCTCTAATCTGGGACCCCTCGAGGGATGTTCAACTGCCCATTTAGACCTGATCCCACTGGGCAGTCAGACATCCCTCTCACAATCCAGGACTGCTGGCTCCCAAACACTCGCCTGCCTGCCTTCCTGATTGCCCCTGATCACTTCTGCCTGCCAGCCTGATCACCCCCTAACCACTCCCCTGCCAGCCTGATTGTTGTCTAACTTCTCCCCTGCCAATCTGTTTGCACTCACCTTCCCTCCTCTGCCAGCCTGGTCACCCCTAACGGCCCTCCCCTGCAGGGTTGATCGCCTCTAACTGCCCTTCCTTACAGACCTGGTCCCTCTCAACTGCTTTCCCTTGCAGGCCTTGTGCCTCCCAACTGCCCTTCCCTGCTGGCCATCTTGTGCTGGCCATCTTGTGTCCACATGGGGGCAGGATCTTTAAACACATGGGGCAGCCATCTTGTGTGTTGGCATGATGGTCAAACTGCATATTACTCTTTAATTAGTTAGGATAGAGGCCTGGTGCATGGGGGGGGGGCAGTTGGTTTTCCCTGAAGGGTGTCCAGGATCAGGGTGGAAGTTCCCTTGGTGCATGGGCAGTCTGGGCGAGGGGCCTGTGGCAGTTTGCAGGTCAGCCATGCCCCCTGGGGACCCAAGCAGAATCCCTGGTATCTGGAATTTATTTACCTTCTACAATTGAAACTTTGTAGCCTGGAGTGAAGCCAAGTCTTCTACTTGCTCTGTGGCTGCTGCTATTTCTGTTTGGATTTGTTTACCTTCTATAATTGAAACTTTGTAGCCTGGAGTGGAGGCCTAGGCTGGCAAGGGCATGTAAAAAGCTTGGCTTCCTCTGTCGCTGGGGACAACCCTAGACTGTTCTCTCCAGCTCCATGGCTGCTGCCATTTTTCTTGGGATTTATCTTCTATAATTGAAACTTTTTGTACTTGAGTGGAGGCTTAGACTGGCCAGGGTGTGTGGAAAGCTTGGCTTCCTCTATTGCTGGGGAAACCCAGCCTTCTCAACTGCTCTCTGTGGCTGCAGCCATCTTGGTTGGGGTTAATATGCATGCTCACTCTGATTGGGTAGTGGGCATGGCTTGTTGGTGTAGTGGAGTGATGGTTAATTTTCATATCACTCTTTTATTATGTAGGACATCTCCATATATACCAATCGAGATGTCCTAACTCACTCCCCATTATAAATCAGCACTAACTTTAGTATTAAGTTACTGTGTTGTTTGACCTTAAAAGAAATAAGGCTTAGAAACCCCGGTGTTCTCCCTAGGTCTCAGTTTAGTCAGTTATGAAAAAGTATATATCACTATACTACCTCTAAAGTCCTTACCAGTTTGAAATTCTTTATTAGATTATCTCCTTAAGAATACTTCCCAGTCCTGTTCTAGCAATAATTCTATACCCCCTGCCCATATTCATCCCCAGATACAGGGGTCAAGGTGATCAGATATGTTTCACTTCTGTCAATCCACTTCATTCCTTAACTAACTCTGGATACTTTTCAGGAAAACTATATTTAGAGGCAAGGACCTCTCTCAATATCCGACAGCATAAAGATCTTAAACCAGGCCAACATATCAATCCAGAATTGCATTCCCAGTGATGTTTTTATAACTATTGGGTATATAGATTAATCAAAAGTTAAAATATTATGTATATTTTATATACTTATATGCTATTTATTATATGATGCAACATAATACTGTTTAGTCAGAGAGAAAGAGCAGATTAGGTTCAATGTATCTGGAATGGTTGGATGAGAAGAAAGTCTACATTGGACCCACTGAGTTTAATAGTCATTAGATAAGCCAGTCTCCTCTTAACTCTATCACATGGCTTACATTGTTGTTGTTTTGCTTAATAACTTCAGAGAAAAGGGGATTTTAATATGGTTTATGAATGCCTAAAATTTACCACATTATTAAGATTTAATTCTTTTTATGACTCTTATTGACTATTGCTCCAAAAATATGTCTTTTGGTCCATCATTAAAGTGTTACGATAGACACTTTGTTTTCTTAAGAATACAGTCATTGGTATAATGTGAAAAGTGCTGTTGATATGCTTCCTGCCTCTAATCTGTTATTTGAATATTATATTTCACCAGCTTATCTCTACCTTTGTTTAATAGGTTACTTTATATGAAACTTAAATCCCAAGCTTCAAGGGTTACTGTCATTCCTACAATAGAATGCAATCCTATTGTAGGGATCAACATCTATAACACTATTTGAGGCATTTCCCACATGACATGTGTGCTTTTTCCCCATTTTACAGGTGAAAAAAATCTTCTCATGGAAGTTAAATAATCTCTTAAGTTTATTAACCAATAAGGAGTAGAGCTAAAATTTCAAATTTAGGCCCAAATGTCTGAAAAATCATCAAATTTTATACTCTGGCAAATTATGACATTTTCCTTAGGAAATGAGAGGGTATGGGGCTCTCTACATGTTGAAATCATTGTAGCCTCCAGCACTTGGCCTGGTGTCTGGCATGGAGGATTGTCCCTTAAGTATTTTTGAATTATAGGTAAACTGCCGGCCATTCATTTCACAACTTTATGGCCTCCAAACATATTGCCCTTTTCCATATGTCTCTCTCTTTCCTATGTAAATGTTCCTTAAATATCTGTCATTATCAAGCAATGATTCCCTCAAACTCTTCATAATCATCTAAAGATATAAAAGCCTAAGCAACTGTTATGGTCGACTGGTCACTATGATGTGCACTGACCACCAGGGAGCAGATGCTCAATGCAGGAGTTGCCCCCTTGTGGTCAGTGTACTTCCCCAGCCAATCTTCCTCATTTGGCCAACCTCCCACAGTCCCTCCCCCAGCCAGTCAGCCAGCCCCAATCAGCCCCAGTCAAGAATGGGCAAAATGGCCTCAATTGGTTCCAATCACCAACCAGGCCAAGAGACCCTACTTGTGCACTAATTCATGCACCTGACCTCTAGTAATTACATAAATAAAAAGGTTTCTTGGCCATGTCCCAGAAATGACACCCAACTTCTGTTTACAGTCCACACTCCATCACCTACCACAATGTAGGCTAGGAAGTGTCATGCCACACTGTGCCCAAGAAGATGAGGAAATAGTCTTTTATATGTTTAGATGTTTAAGAATTCTAAAGTTTGCCAGATTTGGAGGCCCCATGGAAATACATTCTGAAAAGAGCACTGAGGTAGGAAGTCTGAATTTTAGTTCTGCTGCTGTGTAATTGACCATGTGACTGCGGCTGTGCACTTCTCCTTAATCAAAGCCTCTTGCCCACCACTGCTGACTCCCACACTTGGTGTCAGGCTCTAATGCACATGAATGAGGTTTAACGTGTTAAAGCTTCTGCAAATGTGAGCTATTACTATCAAATGGTCTCAGAGTGGAAGATGTCTCCTACTCTACTTCTGTCTCCTGGGAGACCATTACCACTAACATGTCCCTCTTATTTCTTCTTTAATGGAAAACTTTCTGAAGGACACCTTGGACTCTGTTATCTTCTTAACTTCCATAGTTATCTACAGCTAAGTTTTGCCCTGGGAAACTTACATTGTAACCCTGCCTCTCCGTAGGTTCCTTTCTCTCTCCTTCAATACATCTCTCTGTTCCATTCTTACCTCTATGTCTCTTCCTATCCTAGATAGTGTCTGTCCACTTCAGCCTCTTTCTCTTTTATTATTGCTATTTAAGGATCATAAAGTGGAAGTCAGGTTGCTGAACTTGCTGAGGCAGATGAGGCCAAGCGGTCTACTGGGAACACTTGGCACCAGCATCTCGCCGTATCCCAGCATATGGAGTTGAGTCTTTAGGCACTGACATTAACACTCCAGCTTCAGGTAACTCATTTAGCTTTGGTGTCATTTTACAATAAATATACCATCCACCGACACAAATTAGACAGCTATTGAGATTAATTTTGAGGCACTATCGGCAACATCTTAAATCAAAAATCATTCTTTATTAGCATGCTTGGCAGTGTCTGCCCTCCCCCCCCCTCCTGATCCCTGCCACAAGAATAAATGAGGCCCCATGGTTGACATAGCGCATCAAGTGTTTTATAATAGTCTAATTGTAGCTAATGGTTTGTGCAGCTAATTAAGGCCCTATGAATTACAGTAATCAGTCAGGCTCATCCTTTAAACCAGATAGTTCTATTCAACCGTTCCTTTAGTAAGAAACAAAATATATAACTATATAACTATAACTGCACACACACATATACACACATGCACACAGCTGCAATGTTCAGCTAGGTTCATTTGAGCACAAAGAAATTAATAGGACTGATTTTTTCTCATACTTATTACAAAATATTTATTTAAATGGATATAGGTTTTCAGCAACAGCTATAGCTCCCCGAGGATGGAGGGAAAGGTGAAGACTTCAGTGGGTTATCTACCTGAAAACAGAAAACTTGATTGATGCCAAGTATAGCATCTTTCCCCTCACATCTACCATAACTTATCCTGGTTACAGCCTGGGGTTACCATGTGACATTTGTTATTTTGTAGGAATTCAAATGCCTCAGAGAAATGATGACAAAGAGAAACCACCTGAACAGAATGGTTGAAAATTTAAAATAGACAACTCCATTTGTCAACTGGATAGTTGAAGAAGCTGTCAGCATGGCTAGGATTTTTAGGAGCAGTGACCAAAGACACAGAGGAAGAAGTTAGGGAGCAATTCAGAGGGAATTGGTAAGAGGGATGGGATGATTTTCTTTTGGAATGAGTTTGCTTTGAGCAACATATTCTAAATAGAAGATCTACTCGATTATAAAAGAGTTATGAAAGGCCCTGGGGGATACTTCATTTCTTGGTTTATTTGAAACTTGACTGGACATAGCAGGAAAGAACTTTGGAAGCAATTCTGCAAGGCCTCTGGGGAACAGAAGAAGGAGCAATAGGTCTTTTCCAGTGCTTGTATCTGTGATTCTTTGAGAAGAAGGAAAAAATCTATAGAAATGTCATCAGCCTGACCTCTGTTGGAACAACATATGCCCCAGTCCCTCAGGGTCCTGTTGTCAATAAAAAATAGGAAAAGAAACAGGGTTTTTTTCATGAAGGTCATATGTTTTCATTCTTTCCAGCTCAATCTCACAGAACTGGTAGGACCTTGAAAGTTCAACCAGTTGTTCACCTTGTTTTTAGGCAAGATTAGATTTAACTGCCTCAGATAGATGACTGGAGACCCAGTGCTGTTATGGAAAACATATTCCTGTGACATATGTTGACTGTAGATACTCTCTCCCAGCAACCACTTCCTTCTATATAGTCAAATTGTTTTTACTAAAATAAAGGACAATTTATTCATGATTTTAAAGAAAATGAATCAATATCCATTATAAATTATTGAGTCTCTCTCATTTTCCATGTCAAATTATTCTTGTTTTATTAAATCCCTGTGTAGATCTCTTAGCTCATTTTCGTAGTATAGTCGAAAGCTCATTGGTCAAGAAAAAAATTATTATTGGCCTTATAACTAAAGTTTTGGGTATTTGCTTGTTCATTATTCACTATATTCTTCCTTTACATTTATATGTGGCCAATCAATCTACATCTTCATTCTAAAGCCTTCAGCTATTAGGTAAATGTTTTCTTATAGCTGAAAAGGTGGCTATCAGTCTAAAATTCTTACATTTATGTCTATCTGCTTAACAAAACTCAGTGTAACGTTTTTATGAAAATTTTATTATTTATTTATTGGAAATCTATGGATGCACTTTTCATGGTTATCTGTGATGGCATTAAAAGTCTTCTTTTTATCTGCTAAATACACCTTGTGAAGCATTAGCTGCCTGTTGACATTTGATTGCACATACTTCAAGGATTTTTATGAAGTCTTTTTCTTTGAAGATGACCAAGTGTTGGAGGAAATTGGATTGATGGAGATCAAGATTGTGATTTGCCCAGCTATTGCCCCCTCTCCCTTCTCGTTCTGCTCTTTCCACACCTTTCTCCCTCCAATGGTCTTTTTACTTTTTGTGGGGCTTATAACTCAGCTTGTGTTGATCCAGTAACTCTGAAGTAGATGCTTCTGGTTTAGGCTTGAAGATACCTGATCATGTTTGGGAAGCTTTCAGGCAGGTCCAAGGCTTTATTTATATTGCACACACTGAAATTTGATAAAAACTCTCCCTCACCTGCTGTTTGCCTCTTCTACAGGTAAGCATCACAGCCTTCTCAATATAAGAAGTCTTTCCTATTCATTTGGGAAATAACTCATGTAACTATCCTTTTGATTTTGAGTGACATAGGACAGTATATACTCTATTCTCACCACATCTCACACCCTAAATTTCAAGCATTTCAAACGAAAGGACTGATACATGTATAATTTCAGTTATTCATCACAGTGGTCACTCAATCCCATCCTATATAATAAGATGGCAATATGCAAATTGACCGAACCTCTGTTACACCCACCAGCCAATCAGGAGCTAGTATGCAAATTAACCCAACCAAGATAGCTACAGCCATGGAGCAAGCCAGAGGCTTGGGTTTCTCAAGCAATGGAGGAAGCCAAGCTTCCCACCTGCCCTAGCCTGCCTTGGCCTCTACTCAAGGCTAAAAAGTTTCAATTATTGGAGATAAATAAATCTCAACAAAAATGGCTGCAACTATGGAGCAAGCAGGAGGCTTGACTCCACTCAAGGCTGCAAAGTCTCAATTATAGAAGATAAATAAATCTGATACCAGGGCTTCTGCTTGGGTTGCCAGGGGGTTAGCCGGCCTGTAAATCACCACAGGCCCCTTGACCAGGGTTCCCCATGTCCCAAGGGAACCCCCATCCTGATCCAGGACACCCTTCAGGGCAAACCAGCTGGCCCCTACCCATGGACCAGGCTTCTATCCTATCTAATAAGAGAGTAATATGCAAATTGACTATTGGTTCAACACACAAGATGACTGCCCCCATGTGCACACAAGATGGCCATCACAAGATGGCCAGCAGGGAAGGACAGTTGGGAGGGACTAGGCCTGCAAGGGAGGGCAGTTAAGGGTGACCCAGGCCAGCAGAGGAGGGAAGTTGGAGGCAACCAGGCCTGCAGGGAAGGGCAATTGGGGAGGACCAAGGCCTACAGGGGAGAGCAGTTAGGGGAGGACCAGGCCTGCAGGGAAGGGCAGTTAGGGGTGACCAGGCTTGTAGGGGAAAGAAGTTAGGCATCAATCAGGCTGGCAGGGGAGTGGTTAGGAGAAATCAAGCTGGCAGGCAGAAGTAATTAGGGGCAATCAGGAAGGAAGGCAGGTGAGCAGTTGGGATTGTGAGAGGGATATCCAACTGCCTGTGTACCGGGCCTCTATCTTATACAATAAAAGTGCAATTTGTAAATTGACCATCACTCCAACACAAAAGATAGAGTAGGATCTGGCATAAATGGGAAGTCAGACAATCCTTGAGGGGTCCTAGATTGGAGAGGGTGCAGGCTGGGCTGAGGGACACACCCCTTGTGCACAAATTTCATGTACCAGGCCTGTAGTATACATAAATAGTACAAAATACCTATTGACATCTGAAGGAATAATGGCTATGTCTAAAAAGTTTACATTATTTGTGTGGCTCAACTTCAGGGTATTTCTCTTGGGTAGCTATTCATCTGTCTAAAAGTATATATCTCAGCCACCTGGCACACAAGGTCCCTTCAGCTCCAGAACTTTAGGATCTTCTGATTCTACAAATCCAATGAATAAGGGCAATACAGCCACAATTGCTCATAAACAGTTGAATGAAGAGTCCAGCCAGCTGCTTTTGGTTGATTTAATATTAGTTTTTGTTGTTTTATTTGATCCCACTGCAGAAAGTGGACACTGTGATAATTGTCTTTATAAATATTGTACGCACCAGTTGCAAAACTAGTGGGTTCATTTTAAAAAGAAAGATTAAACACATAAATTATTGTAATGCATTAAGCTTCCAACTGCTTTTACTCTCAGCACCCAGAATATCTAAAAGTACCCCAATCCAAATCCAGAGACAAAGAATAGACCAGAGAAACACCTGCCTATCACGAGAATGTTACTGGAAATCATGGGGCATGTGGATCCAACTTCAGGATATTCAAGGACTCTCTGTAATAGAGAAAACAGAGTTTCCCTGCATGCATTCTACACTTTGCCAGGCTCGACCCACCGCAGTCATATATCTCAGAATAAAGAGATGTGAGCTTTAACTGCCAGTATGAGCCAAGAATGGATTGACTACTGCTGCTGTCCATGCCAACAGCAAATTTAAAAGTATTACTGCCTTGCTTGGTTCAGTGTGCAAAAGAACTCTAGTTTCCACAATCCAGAATTTATCTAATTATTTCTTTATATTTGAAAACTAGGCCTCTCCCTAGGTTAACAGTATTGTTGGTGATAATAAACAAGGTAACTCTAGGGGGAAAGCATGCATTATAAACTTCTCAATTATGTTCTGATGAGAAACAGTAGCTTAGGGAACATAGGGAAAAGCATAGGCTAGAACAGCAATTTTCAACCTTTTTCATCTCACACATAAACTAATTGCTAAAATTCTGAAGCACATCAAAAATATTTTTTGGCTAATATAACAAAAAACAGGTATAATTTTGACTCATTTCCATGCGATGGTTATTGGTGTGTTGGCTGTTATTTTTTTATTATTATTATTATTTGACAATCTAAGGGAAAAAAGATCAGTGCCCCTGACTAAATAATTAGGTATTGTGTGTTTTAAAAATTCTGGTGGCACACGGGTTGAAAGTTGCTGGGCTAGAGTTATCCGGAGCTTTTCAGTAGTGGCCATCAGCTCTGGCAGCTATAAATATCCAGCAAGAATGGTCTGCAGACCTTGGATCTGTTCTCTCTACTCCACACCCTCTCTCACTCTTCCAGAATCCAGAGCCTATAGGATTTGCTGTACATCTCAATTCCTCTAGGAATAATTCCCAAAGCAGGCCACATTTGTCACCTCCCCTTTGGAACAGGAACTTTGCTGGCTACTTAGGAGTTTCATCCTATGCAGCCTTGGAATTACCATTCCATTGGTGGTTTTTGTAGGCTAATGTTGAAACTGATTCACAGCTCTGGGATATACCTGGGTGGAGGTAAGAAGCCAAAGAAAATCTTTGGGGAAAATTAAGTCAAAATTGTTAAGAAAAATAACAGAATTGAAATTGGAAAAAAAAAAAACAATAAGTAAATTTAACACAACTCTTTCAGGGATGTCAGCTTATCAAACAAGGAATCCAATTTATAAGCTAATTTGAAAGCTGGCTTAATTTAACTTTTAAAAATAAATTTTTAAAGTAAACTATACTGAGAATAATTAGCAAAATGTTGCATTGGTTTTCATTTTGAAAAATAGTAAAGCATAATTTTAAAGCAAAGACTCTGGAGCCAGATGGGCAGTTTGTACCTGAACTCTGCCACTTAGGAGCTGTGTCACTTTGGGAATGTTAACTAACAGTTCTTGTCCCTCTTTTCTCACCCATAAAATACTAACAATGTGAATATCTAGTTCTTAGAGGCATTATGAGGATTACATGGTTATAAGTATTGATATATATACAGCTCTCAGAATATTGCCCAACATATAGTAAGTTCAATATAAATATAAGCTATTAATATGTTTTAATAACTGAATGATATTAGAATATCATTATGAATTAGAAAGGGCACAGGTAGATAGTGGGATGAAAAATCTCTGAGTTCTAATTAATATTTCTCTAAGTACATATTGGCTCTGAAGATATGTTCTATTATTTTTGTGGCATGAGGAGTTGAAATAAAAAAGAAATCTGATCTAGTTTTTAGGTTTGCAGCTATAGAGCTGGACATTTAAACAGAGAACTTAATAATATTATATCCTATCTAATAAAGAAGGAATAGGCTAATTGACCATCACACCCTCAAAGATGGTGACACCTACAGCCACAATATGGCAGAGCCCAGTCACCTCACCTCCACTAGGGCGGCAGGTATGCAGCATGTCTGGGCCTGTCCCCAAGCAGGTCTGGCCACTCCATGCACCTGCCTCAGGAGTCTCCCAGTCTCCTCAGTCCCCCTGCTGCCCAGGGCTGGCCCAAAGTGCAGGCAAGCCTGCCTAGCTGACGCCTGAGAATCAGGCAACCTTCAGATGGTGGCTTTCCCCCTGCCCAAGGCTCAGGTAACTAATGCTGGCAGAGGCTTGCTCTGATGGCAGTGGCAACAGCAGAGTTGTGATGGGGCATCACCTTTCCCTGATCACCAGGTTGCCTCCCACCCCTGAGGACTCCTGGACTGTGAGAGCGTTAGAGCAGACAGGCTGGGTCAAGGGATCTTTCCTCCAATGCATGAATTTTCATGCACCAGGCCTCTAGTATACATGTAAAAGCTTAATATGCAAATTGTCCCATTGGGAGTTCAACCGGGAGACTGGAAGTTTGATCTCTCACTATGATGTGCACTCATCACCAGGGTGCAGCACAGAATGAGGGAAGGCCCTGGCTCACAGCTGGCAGCCAGGGAAGGGAGGCCCGAGCTGGCAGCCAGCAGCCTAAGGCCCCAATTGGCCCTGATCACCAGCCTGGCCTACAGACCCTACCTGTGTATGAATTTCATGCACCAGGCCTCTAATATTTAATAAAATGATGAAACATTATACCTTTCCATTATCATTCATTATCTACAAAATTGTAATTAGTGTTTGTTAAAATAATAATAGAGACAATATCACTTTTGTACCAAATGAAATCTGATTGTGGGAGACTGGAATTAAATTTTGATGGGATTTGGATCAAGACCACAGTAATTAGTTTTGTTCTTTGGCCATATTCTCAGTTCTCTGTCATTTGGGCTTTTTAGAAGGAAGTGTAGGCTCCTTTTGATATTGTAGGGAAACTTGAATTTTAAGAACTGATCACTTCCATATTCCTCAAATGCCTCCTTGTCTCCATCCGGAAATGGAGAGGATCATTGGCTTAAAGTTATAGTAACTCTAGAGCAGTGGTCAGTTCCTAACTATCAGAAGTTATGCAAAATCTCCATTCAATCACTTGACATGTTTGTTATAACTGTCTTCTGTTTCTAAAAATATGGCTTGTAGATAGTCATGTAGTCAGAAGTTGGTCAATTTTTGTACAGAAAAGGCAATGCATAGTGGGAGGCATTGTTGCTGTGTCACATGGGGACTATTGGCACATTTTCTCAACCATATACTAGAACATATAATATATATTTAAAGTATATAAGAGACTACATTATTAGAAATATATTTCTCTGAAAAATATTAAATGTACACATAACATAAAACTCAAGTTGTGTGTGTATGTGTGTGTGAGAGAGAGAGAGAGTGTGTGTGTGTGCTGATATAAAATGGCTATCCTTCAAATAATAATAATAATAATAATAATAATAATAATAATAAATAAACAATATAATACCAATAGCCTATTCTCTATTGGGAATAGGTGCCACCCATTCTTCCAAATTTTTTAAAATGTATAACTAACTTGCATGTTGGCAACAGCTTATGAAGAAGGCTCACTCTTGCACTCAAGAAATATAAGATATACCAGAGATGCAGGCACTTCATACATAGTTACTTGCCTATTTAATTCAAAATGTGAAAAGTGCTATACAGAAAAGCATTAGAAATAAAATGAAGTTTTAGAGAATGAAGCATTTCAGAAGGGGTATTTTGCTTATAGTCTACTAATTATAAGCAACAAATAAACCAAATTATGAACATGATGTCATAAAGGAAAGGGAGCTTATCTATTTTGCCTCATTCTTTATCCCAAAGCCTTATATCATGCTTATCCTAGAATAGGCATCACAATGTGTCTAATAATGGAGCAGTCCCATGAAACAGCAAGACAGGCAATCCCAAACACAGAAGACCAACATGATCAAACACCTCACTGTCAGAGCATGATACTCACTACGGTACAAGCTTGTATTGACTATGGTACAAGCTCTAAGATATGGAGATACTCTCCACGTTTATATTCATAGTTGGATATAAAATTAGTCTGTGATTTTGTAAGAGTGAGAGCAAAAATTCCTTTTATAAAAGGAGATGCTTATTGGCTTGTGCACAATCCTCAGATACTAGAGGAAAAATAAAGTTTACTATTCTTACTAAGTCAGCCTTCTTGAGAGAAACATTTAGAAATATGTTTGCAGGTTTCATTGCTTTGAAAACATTTCTCTTTCTCATTTTATTCCCCACTTTTTTTTCTCTTTCTTTAACCTCCCCTCACCCTTGTCCTTCCCCCTTTAAGGCCTGTTATTTTCATTATGCTTTTCCTGATATGGGCTGTTTTATATCTTGATTTTTGGGACCTTTGCACAGCCTGGCTTTGTAAATATGTTGGGTAAATGACAACCTTCCAATAGGATATTAAATCTCCTTACTGTATCAAACAGCCCTACCCGCTTGCAACTTGGTTCTTTCTAATGGATAGTCTTTGCTTTAGGAAATTCTATGCCTTGACTACAGTTAGGGCTATTTTGTCTTTTTATTTAAATATTTTGACTCAAAATATCTTCCCCAACACAAACTATTTACTTTAATCAAACTATTCTCATAACTGTCTACTTCTAACCATTGTGGGATCTGTTCTTGGTAGAAATGCCCCTCATATCTTTTTATTTCTACTGACCAGAGTCTAAGAAACATTGGACACAGATAAGACTGGAAAGTAGTTGTTCTCTCATTGTCCATGTTATTTTGTCTCTGTGGTGTCCCATCTGCTTGGATGATCTGTGTCACTATACTTTTCCCTCTTTCCATCTCTTCTGCTAGGAACAAAAGATCTAATGTCAATAATGATACCTCATTGCCAATGTAAGTTACTGTTTTTCTATTCCCAGATATATCCCAAGGCGAATCATAAACATTTTATTAACAGTTTTATATATATATATATATATATATATATATATATATATATATATATATATAAACAGGAGAAAAGAAAAGTTACACTAATTTGATTGAGATCAACTATTTGTCAAAAACTATGCTATAAACTTTACATATTAGCCCATTTATTTTTTACAGTATGTATTTCTATATTTATTAGAATCTTTTTTCCCCAAAAAATAAACCCAAATATATGATCTTCATTTAAGCTTCAGAGCCAAGAAGTTGAACATAGATATATAGATTCATTTACAATGGAGTATGATTCTCCTTATTAGGGCAATGTTCTTTTATATTCACGTGTAGGTCAAGTGCCTTCTAGTTTTCTTAAACCTTCTGTATTCCATGGTTTTCTTCTTCCATGTAATCCCCATAATAATATGAGTCTGTGCCACAAAAGTTACAATCTCACTGTATACTGACACTATATTATAGTGGTGGCTTTACTTGTTATCTACCAACTTCAAAGTGAGATAGTAGGCTGTTTCAGACAAAGAACTACATGCCTTGTCCTTAAAAATATACTCAGAGACCCTGACTAGATATTCACATATAATAAATATGTAGCACATTCTCAATATTTTGAGGATGTATTAGATACAATGGAACGGAATTGGATCTTCAGAGGATTGCAGATAATAAGAAGGAAGAAAAACTGGTCTCATTCCACGTTTCTTTTCTAAGGTATCTGGGAAGGTCCTAACTATATTATCTTATATAATAAAGAGGTAATATGCAAATTGACCATCATGTTCTAGTACAAGATGGCTGCCCCATGTGGTCACAAGATGGCTGCCACAGATGGCTGGCAGGGAATGGCAGTTGTGGGCAATCAAGCCTGCAGGGTAGGGCAGTTGGGGGGGCCAGCAGGAGAGGGCAATTGGAGGCAACCAGGCCTGCAGGAGGGCAATTGGGGGGGACCTTCAGGGGAGGGCAGTTGGAGGCAATCAGGATAGCAGGGGAGCAATTAGGCATGGATCAGACTGGCAGGGGAGAGATTAGGAGGTGATCAGACAGGCAAGCAGGCGGGCTAACAGTTGGAAGCCAGCAGTCCTGGATTGTGATAGGGATGTCCAACTGCCAGTTTAGGGCTGATCCCACAGGACATCCCCTGAGAGGTCCCAGATTAGAGAGGGTGCAGGCTGGGCTGAGGGACACCCCCAAACTCCAGTGTACAAATTTCATGCACCAGACCCCTAGTCCATCTTATATTAAAGTAACTAGTTAGGAATATCTTTTCTAACTACCACCTGTGTTATTGGCTATTCCTATTACTGTGCAGTGTAGAGATGCTCCTATCCACCAACATACCTTCCAAATAGTGATCAAAGTTTATGGAGATAAGCTTTATGCTTGTAATGGGACAACAGAGTATTGGAAGTTTGGAGGTCTCTCTATGCCAATGGGGCTTCACTACATTCTGCCTTTGGTTTTACCAGCACTGACATTATTTCATTGATGTCCTAAGATAATTCTTAGATAGGATAGTTTTGCCTACTCATAGCAACAAAACAAATTTAACATAAAAACATTGTGAAATTATAAAAAATACATATTTTTGTTGATGGGAAGATGAATGTTGGCACGTGGCTTGTTGGTTTATACTTTAGAGATTTCAGATTATATTATGGGATCTTTTTCTTCTGAACTTTTTCCATCAAATTCTCAAGGCAGTCACTTTCTTTTTAAAAAAAAATATATTTTATTGATATTTTACAGAGAGGAAGAGAGAGAGATAGAGAGCTAGAAATGTTGATGAGAGAGAAACATCGACCAGTCGCCTCCTGAACACCCCCCACCAGGGATGTGCCTGCAACCAATGTACATGCCCTTGACTGGAATCGAACCTGGGACCTTTCAGTCCGCAGACCGATGCTCTACCACTGAGCCAAACTGGTTCTGCCAGTCACTTTCAATTATTAGTAAATGAGAAACAATTTTAAGCTATAAAGATATTCTCTGAGGGAAATGCTGGCCACAACAGTCACAATGTATAAAAAATACAATATCTCTATCACTAACTGGGACGTCATCAACAGAAAGCATATATTGGTAGATAGGGAACCAAAATTGGGCTATAGAAAACAGATACCTGAAAAATGTTCTGATGCCTGCAGGTATCTAGAAGTCACTATTATTGTGATAAGTGCCTGAAACAGAAGGAAGAATAAGTCATAATTCATGCATATGGGAAGTCATCACCTAGGGCAATGGCAGACATATAAGGAACCCCTTTAGATATAAATAGCAATTGCTTTGACAGGGCGTGCATAGATCATATAAAAATAGAGAATTAGACCTATAGATCTAAGTTGATTTTGATGAGTTAATCTTGGGGAGAATTTTTTGGATTAAATCCTTCTAGCTACTTCTGAATGTGATTTAGGTAGAAAGTTTGATTCTGAAGACAAGGGTGCTGAGAAGAGTTACAATGTAGGCAAAGAACCGAGGTGTGTTTAGGGCACAATAAACAGTTAGTGTTATTAGATCTTGGCCAGCACATCCTTGTTGAGAGGCCAATTAGCTGGATCTCACCACCGCAGTGCACACCTAGAGGAAACTGAAGCTAAATATAGGGTTTGAGATAAAAGAAGTTGAGACCAAAGTGAAAGTCTGGTCTTATGAACTGAGCAGAACAAAACAATGGCTTAAGGAGAATACTAGTATAAGAGTTATATTTTCAAGTCCTCAGGATACAAGCCCCAGAAGGGATAGGTAGAGAAGCAGATTTGAAAACAAATAACTAAAACAAGGGAACTTAACTAATTTCCATTAGGAAATTTCCTGATTCAGTCAGTGATTTAAAATTGTTCTCAGTCCATATATTGTGGACATTAGTTGTGAGAAACTGCGGAAGGTGCAGACTTGGGGATGATACTGTTCATTCTTTCAGATCCTTAGAGGAGGTTAGAGAAGACCAGGACCTCATTTTACCTGTCATAAGTACAATGTAGATTTATTTCTTTGTAAATTATCCTGAGATTGATTCCAAAAATTGACCATTGGTTGATATTAACATCTTTAATTTCAGTTCAGTGGACTTCAGTTGGTACTTTAGATGGTTATAAATCTCTTAAAATGCATTAAAATTGTTTTCTTAGTTCTATATAAAAGACCTATCAGATATTATCAGAACTTTATAAGATTTAAAAATATCTTCAGTTATTTAAATAAACTATGATCAAAAATGTTTAAAATCCACTGGTGTAGAAACAGTGAGTCTTATTTGCTTTTTAGAAATCAGACCTACCATTTCTTAGGTGACACAATAGTTAGGTAACAAACATAGTTAGGTAACTAAAACATATGTGTTAGTATAAATTAAGAGTATGTGACCACACATTTTTTTTCTTTTCTCAGAATTACATGTTCCTTTGGTAAGTAAGAGCATGGTGGAAGCAGAGTGTACTCAAACCCTACCTTAACTGCTTCTAGTGCATCTTGGAGAATGCTTATTGAGTGAGTACTTGTTATGTATACCCTGTTGACATTTTTCTTGGAGATTTCTTTCAAAATGCAAATGTGATTTCAGGATTCACAGTTTAGTTAATTGGGAAGAGGCCCTGGACAAGTAGTTATAAGTTAGGCCTAATGGCCCAAGCACAATACAGATCTGAAACAGTTTTGCTCTGGAACCAGTTCTTATCTGGAGTTCTGTTCAAGATGTTTCAAGGGCAACAAAGCTCTCATTGGAAATTATGTATGGAATATCTTGACTCAATATTGTCTTATTTGTTCTCTTATATTAAAAGACCCAGGTTGCCCTGACTGGTTTGGCTCACTAGATAGAGGGTTGGCCTGCGGACTGAAGGTTCCTGGGTTTGATTCTAGCCAAGGGCATGTACCTTGGTTGTGGGCACATCCTCAGTTGGAGGTGTGCAGGAGGCAGCTGATAGATGTTTCTCTCTCATCAATGTTTCTAATTCTCTATCCCTCTCCCTTCCCCTCTGTAAAAAAATCAATAAAATATATTTAAAATAATAATAATGGCCGAAACCGGTTTGGCTCAGTGGTAGAGCATCGGTCTGTGGACTGAAAGGTCCCAGGTTCAATTCCGTTCAAGGGCATGTACATTGGTTGTGGGCACATCCCTGTTGGGGGAGTGCAGGAGACAGCTGTTCGATGTTTCTCTCTCATCGACATTTCTAGCTATCTCTCTCTCTTCCTCTCTGTAAAAAATCCTAGAAATGTTATTTCTAGGAATATTTGGAATTCTATATTAGGAAAGGCTTTCTCTCCACCCAATCATAGTGAATTAGGCAAAAATCAGGAAAATATTATTATTTTTATATGAGATGCTATAAAGAACCTCTCTGATTAATAACATGTATTTGAGAATCCCTGGAAGACCCATCATTGATCATATTTCCCTTATCAATTTCTAAAGGCATAAGCATATTTAGGTAACTCCATTATTATCATTTAAGGAGATATGAAAAGCCTCCATGAATGGAGTAGAACCCATTTTAGTCTTATTCCAAACATAAGAGGGGATTCATTTCCAAGACCATTCCACCTTATTTGAGTGTTCATGTAACCAGCTCTGATTGGTGGGTTGTGGATGGAAGTTAGGTCTCCACTTTCTGGCCAGAGAATGTGGCTGCCCATGTGAGAACCTTTCTACTAAGGCAATTATAGAGATGCTTGTTTATATGGAAGTACCAATTTCAATAAGTTTTTCCTTGGATGATGACCCATCACAAGAAAGTCAGTGACTGGGAGAGTGGACCAGACCCCATAGCAGACTTTAGGAGTAGATTGTGTTTAGATTTTAAAATGTTTTGTCTGCAGTATAAGTATGCCCTTACTGAAACACAGAAGAGGTGCTGTTTTCAAAAGGATTTCGACAGTGAATAGTAGAGTAGGTATTTTTTAAAGCATGGTTAAAATAATAAAAAGTGTAGTTTGGGGACAAAATAAACAATTACTTTTGACAGAAATACAGTGAGAAAGTAATTATCCAGAGGACATAGATTAGAATGTTAGCACTGGATTAATACTCAATTGCTGGCAACAGATCTGTTGTAGTAAGGTACCTATTAAGAATAAATTTAAAGTGTTTCAGAGCCTGGCAAAAAAAGGAATATTTTTATGAAAATCTAGGTAAGAGTAATAACATCTATAGAAGAATGGAGATAGAAGAAAAGGGAAGTGGGAAATATATTTGAAGAATATGGAAGAGCAAAACAATTTACTTTACTTGACAATAGACTGTTGGGGTAAAGGAAAGAGATGTCTCAAGAAGCTATAGTGAAGGTTGTTATAGCACAGGGACATTGTTAGTTAAATCGACTTTATGTGCCAGTCAATGCAACTAACATCTTTTGTTTTTTGTTTTTGTTTTTTTTTAAATATATATTTTATTGATATTTTTCAGAGAGGAAGAGAGAGGGATAGAGAGCTAGAAACGTCAATGAGACAGAAACATCGACCAGCCGCCTCTTGCACACCCCCCACCGGGGATGTGCCCGCAACCAATGTACATGCCCTTGACCAGAATCGAACCCGGGACCCTTCAGTCCACAGACCGACGCTCTACCACTGAGCCAAACCAGTATTGACACCAAACATCTTTTGTATGGGATGCTCTCCTTTGGGTTTTACTGGTAAGCAAGTAATTGATTTTGGAGTACATACAACCTATTTCTAAGATGGGATTGTCTTCTTGGGAGAAGATAGATTTGATATGTCACTAAACCCTCACTTTGTCTCAATCCTGATCCATATTTTATTTGGAATAATCTCAACACAGCCCATATTAACCACATGATTCATGTCGGTTTGTCTGTCTAACACATATGCATGCTGAATTGACATCTGTTTTTCATATATATTTTCCCCAGGTTAGTTTGTACATGGAGCAAACATGCGTATCTCCTTAAATTCACAAATATTAAGAGAAGAAAAGTGAAGGAGATTGCTAAAAAATAAAGAGTGAAAGTTCTTCTAAAGCCATAATGTGACTGAAGTTTAAAATAATGTCAGAGGCAAAAATAATTAATGGTTAAGAATATAGTTTGGAGGTAAGCACATTGGATATTGAATCTCTAATCTGCCACTACAAGACTCTATAAAGCTCAATTTCCATCTTGGAAAAAATAATGCACCTGGAGTGTGTGTAACTAAATGGGCTATTGCTCACAAAGTCCCTAGCACACTATATTTTCACCAAGGTGATTCTGATATATGTAAGTCAGGTCAGGCCACTAGTCTGGTCAAAATAGCTCATTTCCTTGGGAATGTCAAGAAAGTCCCGACATGATTAAGCCCCTGGAATGTCTTGGGCCTCATGCAGATCATTGACTCTTCTACCCTCACTTGCTGAGTCCAAGCCACTCAGATTGCTTGCTGCACCAAGACATACCAAGCTCTTTTCCACCCTGGCCTTCTCACTTGCTCTCACGCTAGGTTCCTTGCAAGAATTTTCCCAGCTGCCACCTGTGCAGAGAGGCCCACCTCCCTATTCTGGCTAAACAAACTACCCCCAATACCTCCCACACCTCTAAGTTCTTCCATAGATGTTTCACCTTGTAAAACACATCTAACTTTCTGATTTATTTTGTTGGGTATTATTCCTTAATAGATGATAAGCACCATGAAAGAGATTTTGACCTGCTTTGTTCATTGAGATAGAAAACTGCCTAGTGCATTCTAGACACTATTTGTTGAATGAATAAATTTTCAATATCATTATAACAGAAAGGTAATGCCAAAACAGAAAGAGCACCTTATTTCTCATCCAATGCTCTGTTCTACTGATATTAAACTGTTCACATGTCAGTCTGTTTCACCGCACATCTCCCGAGCATGCACTTTATGGAGGACAGTGCTTGGCCTGAGCTACATGAGCAGGTGATACTAAAACAAACATGCACTACAAGTAAAAATTTAGTTAAAGAGAAATAACAGTTGAAGAGCCCAAGTCAGATAAGGGACTGAAAAGATATAAAAATATAAAAATTGCATGATATTCTGACTTTTTCCATTTAGAGTTATCTCAACACAGAAGTCTTTATCAGATAGTAATAATAATCTATTATAATCTAGCTCTTACCATATGCCAAACATTATTTTTACCCTTTATAGGAGTCAACTCACTTAGCCCAACAATGATACATGAAGAAGGTACTATTATTATTATCATCCCCATTTTATAGATGAGGAAACAGGAAAGGTAAGCACCTTGCCAAGGTTACATAACTAGTAATTGATAGAGCACGGCTGCAATCCCAGGCAGGTTGACTGGACAGACTGTGGCCTTAATTACATTGTAGTAGGCATATAATAAATAGTATTTTCCTACAAGTGGCCCAGTGCATGAAATTTGTGCACATTAAAAGGGAATTAATTAGAGGAAATATTTTAATGTTGCTATTTGCCCTTTATTTATAATAGAGGTGTCAGAAATGAAAGAAAATTAGTAAAATGTATATGAAAATCTTCCTCCTGTCAGAGTATGGGGTATGCCACAGGACCCAGAGTCAAGTCCCCGCCCACCTGCACAAGCCTTGAAATGCTGTGTGACTCAGACCTGACCAGCCCCACCCCCATTGGGCAAGATTCAGATCAGGCCAACCCAACCCCCATCAAACTCCACCAGGCAGGAGGCCCAGTCTCTGGTTCCCTGGCCTGGTGCTGGGTGAGGGGCACAGTTTCAGGTTCCCCAGCACAGCCTCAGGTTCCCCAGCTCAGGGCAAAGGGCATGGCCTGAGATCCCCTGGCCAGGCACTGGGCAAGGACATACTTTGGGGTCCCCTGTCCAGCCCTGCTGAGCAGGTGGTGTGGGGCTTGATGGGGGACCTCAGGATATGCTCTCTACCCAGAGGGGCTTGATAGGGGTACCTCAGGCTGCACCACCTGATCAACAGGTGTGGGGGTATGGCCTGAGGTCCCCTGTTAAGCCCTGCAAGGCAGGAGGTGCAGCCTCAGGTCCCCTGGCCCAGCCAGCTCCTTTTAGGCTCAGGTCCCTGCTGATCGCTTGTTATGGGAACCCTACCTCTTCTGTGGGCATAGCCATCTTCAGTTACAGGAACCCTATCTTTGCTGTGGGCACAGCCATCTTGTGACAGTGTGATGGTTAATTTGCATGTTACCTATTTAGTATATAGGATGTGAGTCAAGTGAAGCATAGTTAACATTTCTCAGCTGAATCCCAAATGTTGATTTTGCCCTTCCCTCCACTGGCATCACAGTAGGTGAATGTGACCCTTTGAAAGAGAGATAGTTAAGAGAGGACAAGCCCTGGTTTGGGGGTCAGGGGGCATACTTTCCTAGAGATAGTGGCTGTGTGACCTGGGTCAGATACTTCAGCATCACTAAGCCTCAGTTTTCTCATTATAGAAAAATTCTGCTATTGGATGCAGTAACTCGTATGTTTCCTACAGAACACAAATATGATTCTGTAATACAATCTGAAAAGCCCTGTGTTGTTTGGCAGCCAGCAGCATGAATTTGAGAGCAATAGGGAATATGGTTAAAGGATAGAGTCATCCATATTTCACTTTAAACTCAGATCAACCTCTCTGGGGGAATTTAAGAATTGGATATATATGGGAACAAACATGATCAAACATAACAGCTTTGGAATTATATCCCACTGCAGAAGTGTCAAGAGACTAGGAACAGCCAGGCAAAGACAGCAAGAAAATGATCCCTTCACTGACTTCTTGTCAACTGGAAATATCCAATCACTCTCAGAAAATTTGTTTCAAATGCATAATAATGTTAATGAGTTCCAGCTTCACCCTCTCCTCTCCACCATCGCTCAGTTCCCATTGGCTCAGGAACCACTCACCTTTAAGAAGAGTAAGACATGAAGTCACTCTCCTTTAAAAAGAAACAAAAGCATTCTTGATGGATATTTTAAGAGTTCAGGTAAAGTCAAATGGAGTGAACAGAAGGGTCTTATCACATAACATCTGTTACCAGCTGAGGAAAAAAAGCAGGCTGGGGCCTCTGATTGCAGTGGAGGAAATGTTGGTTGGAGTGACTGGCACCAAGGCTGTCTATGTTCAGCGTGACTAGACTTTGGAGAAATGGGAACAAGGCCTGCGGGGCAGGACAGGGTCAGATCAGCTCCAGTGTCTGAGCTGCTTGTCAGTGAGCCTGGGAATGAGCCCGGGAATGAACCTTGGAATGCTTTGTGTGGGAGAAGGGAAAACACTCATTAGGATGTTACCTGGGGCAGACGTTAAAGAAGAGGACAGTGGTCTTAGATACTTAGGCCAAGTACAATTAAAGCTTGTCACTGTGAGCACACCAGATACTCTCAAATCTTAGAAGTGTATGTCCCTTCCAAAAATATTCTTTAGATTGAGATTTCAGGTCAAGTCACAAGAGAAAATAGGAAAAAGGAAATGTTATGGTTTTCTCATATAATTTAGATGAAGGTGTATGACACAATAACTTCTGTAATCAAACAGAAGTTAATATACACCGTGGGCCAAAAGTAGGTTTACAGTTGTTCAAATAGAAAATAATACAATAATTAATTAAAAATTCTATAAGATTAAACTCTGTGTTTCCCATACTCACAACTGTAAACCTACTTTTGCTCCACCGTCTAATGCACCAATCAATATTTACAAAGAACTGTACAGTAATTATAAAAATGTTACTTCATAATGTAAAAAGATAGTGACTGTTTCCCTATTCATCCACTATGAGAGGATGGATTAGGGAGAGTCAACTGGCACATCAGTTGGAATGTGTGTGTGTGCTTCCCAAGAAGTCCCCGTGCGGTGTCCTAAGTTTAGGGAGCTCCAGCTAACCTACCTAACCAAATGCTTGCGCCCTCTCTTCCAGGATTTATCCCAGTGGCATCTCATCTCTGACCTCACACCATCTTTCATGAGATGTGGATGAGGCCTCACAGGTAAAGGTACTGAATAAGTTAATTAGATAATGTTGTAGAATTACATCCAGCACCTATCAGAAAGGAGGTGTCTCCCATTATAGGCTGATGCTAATCACTACAAGACAATGCCTCAGTGTTGTTTACTTCTCTATTCCCCATGCCCAAAGCAAGTGATTAAAGATTATTCAGAATTGATTATTCACTCAGTGAATGAATCAGGGGATACATAATTATCTTATGTACCAAACTCCTCACTCTAAAAGAAAACAAATAAATAATATAAAAATAAATTAAAAAAACAACAACTGATACAGACATTTTCTACTAGTGTTAAATGTCTGTTCCATTAGACAATATACATGAAAGTTGTTATTCTTTATCTTCTTTCTAACTGCCTACCTCCCCTCTCCCCATCCCCACACTTTCAGTCTGTCTTCCCCTCTTACTAGCCCTGTTTTCCACCACCTACCCTTCTACTGTCTGGTGAGATAGTGAAGGAAACTAGAAAAATAAACCCAAACAAACAAAGAAGCCTCATCTCTAAAATATTCTTTTTATTATTATTCTAGCCAAGTTGAGGTGAAATAAACTCAGAAAAATAAGGATGTCATCATAAAGAAAATGAAAAGTTAGGTGTGATTTTTTTTTCTTTCTGTAATTTCCACATGGTTATCAGCACCTCTGTTTTATAGTGGTTTTTAAGGCTATTGTATAGTGGAAACCTGGTTACAAAACACAGATTTGCTTTCCATCATCACAACATGGACCTCACCATGTGAAGATGCAATTTGTATTTTAAAATACACATTAAATTCCATTCCAGTCCCCAAAGCAAGACTTGCTGGCTTCCTCCAGCCTGCCACAGACAGATCCTCGCTGCTTGAAGCAAACCTGATATATGGAAATCAAAATTCTCATAAACTCCAAGGTGATTCTTTCCTTTACAGAGTACTCACCAAAATGTTCCTCAAAAATAGCTAGTTCCTCCTCTGCATTTAAATGATAATATGGCATACAAAAAGGCCATCCACAAAGAAACTTGAACTCCTTCAACTATGCTTTTAAATGAAGCAAGGACAGGGAAGTACACAGGAATAGTGATTTCTATTTTCCAAAGTATTATAATAAATTATCACACTCGAATTAAAAAATGGTGACTTCTAAAGACCAAATAGGGTGCAAGGATTCAGGATTTAAGAATTATAAAAGACACTAGAGACCCGGTGCAAGAAATTCATGCATGGAGGGAAGTGTGTCCCTCAGCCCAGCCTGCACCCTCTCCAATCTGGGACCCCTCGAGGGATGTCAACTGCCCGTTTATGCCTGATCCAGGGCAGTGAGATATCCCTCTCACAATCCAGGACTGCTGGCTCCCAACTGATCACCTGCCTGCCTTCATGATTGCCCCTAACCACTTCTGCCTGCCAGCCTGATCACTACCTGACCACTCCCCTGCCAGCCTGATTGATGTCTAACTGCTTCCCTGCCAACATGTTTGCCCCTAACTTCCCTCCTCTGCCAGCCTGGTAAGTCCTAACTGCCCTACCCTGCAGGGTTGATCACCTCCAACTTCCCTCCCTTGCAGTCCTGGTCCTTCTCAACTGCCCTCTGTTGCAGGCCTGGTCCCTCCCAACTGCCCTTCCCTGCTGGCCATATTGAGCTGGCTATCTTATGTACACATGGGGACAGGATCTTTGACCACACGGGGACAGCCATCTTGTTTGTTAGAGTGATGGTCAATCTGCTTATTACTCTTTTATTAGATAGGATAGGCTGTGCTTTCAGAAGCATAAACTTGCTACAGAGAGAGCTAGGTAAACATTTAGAACAGTACATGCTATGTCCCCTTGTTAAATATAAGTCAACCAGCCCTTAATGAAGTTGCTTCTGATAAGCTCCACATCACTAAACTAAACTTAACTACCATTTTGTCTCTTGAAGAAAATAAAATTTAAACCAGTCATTCAGAAATCTACCTTCTCTTAAAGGAAGGGGACTTTCCAATAGCCCTGCTTTTTTTGCCTAAAATAATTTTTAAATATTACATTTTTTTCATTTATTTTTAGAGAGAGAAGAATTGAGAGGGAGAGGGAGATAGAAACATCAAAGATGGGAGGATCATTGATTGGCTTCCTGCATGCCTCCTACTAGTGTTTGAGCTGGCAACCCAGACATATGTCCTGACCAGGAAATGAGCCATGACCTCCTAGTTCATAGGTCGACACTAAA
Organism: Vespertilio murinus; assembly: GCA_963924515.1. Classification (NCBI taxonomy): domain Eukaryota; kingdom Metazoa; phylum Chordata; class Mammalia; order Chiroptera; family Vespertilionidae; genus Vespertilio; species Vespertilio murinus. The sequence continues at coordinate 16,460,446 of OZ004709.1, forward strand.
CCACTCAGACACACTGGCCAAGCTAGTATAACTTTATTGTTCCCTCTTCCTTCTGGCTACAAAAGTCTTTCATTTCACACAGCTCCTCGGAGCTCCTTTCTCTCTGCTAGATTGGATGCTACCTGATTCAAATTGACTGAAATTTTTAATATGCCTCAGTTAATCATTAAACAGGTCTAGGGTCAGAAGAGTGAGCCAAAAGAGACCCCAGGTAGTCCCCCAAAGCCATGAGCAACCAGGTGCATTACCTGCTGAGCCCCTTGGCTATTTACACATTGGGGCATAGGTAAGGCCCTCTCAGATCCTAATTATACCCCTTTTGCATTTGGAGTTTTCCGACGATAGTTGAACTTTTTTTTTTCTTTTCTGGATTGCATCCATCTGGAAACTACCTGGAATCAAACTGGGTCCCACTTGGAAGCTGAACCTGTGTCAGACTGACCAAGTTCAACTTAGAAACTAGACAGAATTTTGGATGAAAATAGTCTGACTTAAACTGGACTGTGTTCCCACGTGAGGCTTCTGGTGGACAAAATGTTGTTTTAAGTCAGGCTAACCTTACCAAAGATAATCCGGAATCGTAGTGGCCACAGTGGGTAACTTTTAACTTTGGTACGTTTATCCATTTATGAGGTGCCCTAGAGATAAAGGGACCTCAGTCAAACACTAAAGGGTAGAGAAAAAATTAGTTTCCTCTTTTATAATTTCTGGTGACTGGCATGAGACCTGCTGGGACTTCCCACTAGCTCCAGAGTCTGCAGACGGGATCCTGAGAAGCAACAGATACCAGCAAAGGATAAGAATTCTTACCAAAATCAGCTTTACCGCCTTTTTATCTGTGATAATCTGGTCCAGAGAGGAAAGTAAACTCTGTTTTCTCTTTCTTTCCGAGTTCAGATTGGTAGGAGAGAACATTGTAAGAATTAGGTCTTTGAATTGTAACTTTTGAATTTGCTTCTGGGTACCTATTGATTATTAATCCTTTCTATCACAGGGAGAGAGTGCTATTTTGTGTCCTGAGAACTTGGTTTGGCAACCACCAGGACCCCCAAAATATGGCTGGACAGAAATGTGGATTGTATCCTATTTGTAGTTAGATATGGTTGTACATAAATGTGTGTTTCACTCTACAACGTTCATTTAAGTGTGCTGATTTAAAAACAGCATAACTTTAGAGTTATCAGTTTAAATATCACACTTTTATTCTACCTAGCTTTACTAAAAGTCAACTGAGCTCATGTTATCTCAGTTACAGAAATTGTCAGCAAGAAGGATAACTTAAGATGATGGTTTACTGTTTAATGTCTCATAAAATCAGCATGAGTAATCTATAATAATAAATGCATAATATGCTCATTTAACCAGACAGCTGAACAACCTTCCAGAGGTCATTTCAGACATCATTCTAAATATCGTTCTGATGAAGCCGCAGTGGTGGGTATTGAGGCAGAGGCAGTTAGTGGTGATCAGGCAGGCAGGTGAATGGTTAAAGGCAATCAGGCAGGCAGGAGAATGCTTAGGGGAGATTTGACAGGTAGGCAGAGGCAGTTAGGGGTAATCAGGCAAGCAGGCAGAGTAGTTGGGTGTGATTAGACAGGTAGGCAGGCAAGCTGTTAGGAGCCAGGAGTCCAAGATTGTGAGAGACACATCTGACTGCTAAGAGGCAGTCAGTCATCCCCTGAGGGGTTCTGAATTGTGAGAGTGTGCAGGCTGAACTGAGGGACCCCCTCCCCCGTGCATTAATTGTATGCACTAGGCCTCTAGTCTAAACATAATTATTAAGAACAAGTAAATTAAATAGATGTAAGATAAAAGTTTATAAACAAAAAGTTGTAATAATTATTCTTATGATAAACTACTTAAAAATAGTTTATAAAATCTTTGGTAACCCCAAATCTTAAAGTTTCTCTATAGAAATTAGTCAAATGATGGATAACCATTGAATATCTAACTCTTCAAAAAAAGATAAAGCACTGAAATGTTAATTACTGAACATACGTTTATTCAGTTTTTGATTCCTTTTACAGAGAAACTAGAATTAATTAGGTCTATTTGGGCAAGCACATTTTGTGCCACATTAAAAAAATTACTATGAGGAAAATATGTTTTAAAAAATTATGAAATGCATTTATAAATTTGCCAATCCACATAATGCTGCTGTAACAGACAGTTCACAGTTGCTTACTCCTTTATTTTCACTAAGAATTGAGGATTCTAAGGGTAAGGATTCTAATTAATATATATTACCAAATTACATAGAAATAATAAGTCTGAAAGGAAAAAACTCTGTATGGAAAGTAGTAAGGAAAGTATAATAACTGATTGTTCCAGCACGATAAAGGAAAAAACATGGAACAAAATATAAAAGAGTTGTAGAAGGTTTATGGAAAAGGAATCGTGAAATGAATTTTACATGTGATCTAGCTAAGATTCAAATGGGTTTATTTATGTTCTTAAATACTGATTTTTAATATCAAAGTCCTGGTTTAAAATTAGAATCAGTTTTTCTCTCTGTTAAAAGACAGTTTTATTGGATTAGTGGTTTGCTATACATAAGAGATAGTGAATTTTTTTTTAATTTTGTGCAATCTACTTGAAAAGCAAAGACTTTATGTCTTACCAAAATAATTTACTGTTTTTATATTGCCTTATTCTGAAGCTGTGGTGTAGTTTAGGTTCTAATTAAGTTCACATACAACCTAGGATCCTAAAATATCTGGTATATTTCTTTGCTATACCACTTCTCTATATAGTATCATACAGATGGTAAATAACAAATTTGACTTTCCTAATTAGTTGATTATATTGATCTTCTCAACAGTTATGTGAATCCCTTACATTCCCTCCTTGGCCCTCTAATAGAGATATCAAATGCCAGTTGTTAATTGCCTGAAGTAGCCAGCAAGAACAAACCTAGTAGAATCCTTTAGCTCAAATGCAAGTTTAAAAAAGTCTACACACACAAATCAGTAGGGCTAAGTAATTAACTAATACTTAGTAGAATGGGCTTTGAAGTCATACAAAACTGACTCTCTTACTTCCTAGCTATACAATTTGGGGCAAGTAATTTTACCACAGTTATCCTCAATTTCATCAACCATGAAGTAGAAATTATAATAAATACGTTTTGCATAGGTTTTGTGAGAATGAAATTTGATCAGTTTGATAAAGCCTTTAGCACAGGGCCTGGCACACATAAATTGATTTGGAAAAGATTATTGTAAATCTTTGAATTATTTTATTCTGAAAATTGTGCTGTCTAGGATTGTGCCCTTTGATAACACACCCAGCACTCAAGTGCATGACTTGAAAGAAACTTGGATTGAAGGAGAACCAAGATTCTTTACAGGCACTGACAGGGTCATTCTTTCCCAACCTTACATAAGTGGAATTAGGTATCACTGTTCCCACCATCTTCACATGACTTTTTTGCTCCTTCTCTTGATGAATAATCATTCTTGCTCTAGAATCTTAAGCCTGCATGAATTTCCCCTTGATGAAAAATTGCTTTCATATCCTTTGTACTGTTATTCTCAATTTATTTTTCACTTACAATCCCCTTTTCTATCTCAGAGGACTTTGGGTGCTGACTTCTAAAGACTGGATTGTATATTCTGTTTTTCCCTTTGGCTTCCAGTTGGGTTTGGACAGTGGGAGGCACCACCAGTAAGAGATAGGAGAGAAGGAGGGAGACTCCAGAGCGACACTTGGTCTGTTCTCTCCCAGTTTTGTCATTCCCCTTACACACACACACCACACCACCCCCCCCCCCCACACACACACACACTGAGAGGGTTCAATATGCCATGTCAGCAATGGAACAAATTGGAACTTTCAAAGTATGTGCTAATCATGATGCAGATGATCTGGAATGGCTAGAATGTACAATATCCAGAAGTCGAGTATGCCCTATGTAACAAGCAAAAGGCATCCAAATTTCAGATTCTGAATGAGATCACAGAATCGAAGTTCCAAAGAAAAGAATCCTATTGAAGATCAAAAGCTGGTTTCTAGTGTGATTAAGATAAACCTACCTCTCAAGTCCTTTCTCTCCCTGTTTAGTACTGATAATGGCAAATGGAGCTACATTTTTAACAAGAAGTAGAGCCAGGAGTAAGGCATTGTAAAATTCCATCAAATAAATGACATCTGAAGGAATACTCTGGGAACTTAGGGCCTTGCTGGCCTCTCACGAGCATCCTGTGTAGGCAGTCACTTCCTCCACCTACACACATGGGCAGCCTGTTCTGCTCCCGCTGCCTGGGAAGGGCTCATCTGTTACTTGTGCCATTTTCTTAGTATCTGAATGCCCTCAGGTGAGGGTGGATGAATTTGCCCTTGGCTGTCTTGGTGTGAGGCATCATCTGTCATGCCGTATGTCTTTTTAAAAATTTCTTGGCTCCAACCTTCCCATTTTGTTATCACAAGTAAGATTGCAGGCAGTTCCAACTGTGAGCTATTTGAGTTCTCAGGTGTGTGTTTGAGGGGATCAAGACCCGTGCCAGGAATATAGGTTACTGCCTGCACCAAACACAAATCCTCCTTTATCTGGTCCTGGAGAAATCCTGGAGGTGACTGTTAGAATAACTCAGGGCAATTACAACAGGTTCTCTTCTGAGAAGAGATCCAGTGGATTTCTCCACCCTATTTTTAAGACAAAGGTATAAATTGATTAGTCTGAACTGAATTTTTGTTATATGTAGTATTTTGTGAGCAACATACTCATACCTATTTGTAGTGGATGTGGTAGTAGTTCCCAGATGCCCACCTTCAGGACTGGGACATTAATTTCCCCAGTCTGTCCTTCCCCACAATTGGCTTCTGACAGCTCTGTCCAAGATCATATCCCTTTCCTGGGAGCCAGCTCTCTTTATTTTGTGGAATCACAGTAAACTGTGATATAAGCCTGACCCCTTTGCCCTAATTTGGAAAAAAATCCTTCAGGCTAATTTCAGGAGCCCAAAGGAATGGCCTCTGTTGCTACTGTGTTGCAGCCCAACTTACTCTGCCTGATCCTGCATCCTTCATTTACCCCTTCCTGCAGGTGTTGCTCCTTAGAGCACACTGTCCAGTGAAAGGTGTGTAAATTTCTGTCTCAGAGTAGGTTTTCAAAGAAAATTGACTCAAGACATCCATCATCCCAGATGTTCCTAAAATGCTAAGACGTTCTATATAACATCTGAAGGACACTTTCCTACCCATTGTTCCATTAGAGCCTTGGCACCATTCTCTAGAGTGTCATGGTGCCCCTTACAAGTCCTGAGTTACACATCCAGACTATGTACTTCTCTGGATAAATGGAACAGGCCCCTTGTCCTGTGTGTCTGCACTGTCACCTACTCCACCACATTTACTCAGCCTTTTGCTCTAAGGATCTCCTAAAATACTCCTCTAGATTGTATCTTATTTACCCTACTATTTTATTCATAATGACAACAAGGATGGAAAATATTTCAAATATATATAATCATACTTGTCAATTGTTCCTCAATAAAGTGAAAAGAGAATAAAATATTTAATTGATTATTTAGATACAATAATGAGGTCATAGAAGACTGAACCTGATTCTTCAGCATGTGGTACCAGGGACCATATCATTGGCATTGCTATGCAACTCATGAGGAAAATAACAAAAACAAAACAAAAATAAAACAAAACAAAAAAAATCTAGCTCCCTGCATGCCTGTGTCAGGACCTGCAGGCATTATTTTCCCAACCCTGAGAAGCCCAGGGAAGGAGAGAGAGTTTGTCTGGAATGGACAAACTCGTAAGTGAGTCTTTGGATTACTAGAGAGAGTTCTAATCTATTATCCCAATACTTGAAACCCCCCTTAAGAAAAAGGGAAATGAGGAAGAGGTAGTTTTTCCTAAAATGTGATGTGATTTTTTTCCTATTACAATCCCCCCTGTGCAGTGTTCCTATTGGGAATCCACAGGGAATAACTAAGAAAATCCAGTGAATTATTGACTAACGGAGAGGAAGCCAGGTACTAGCTCCTAAGAAGGCCAGGCCTTGCCATCTCAGATCTATAGTGACAACGGTCTCCTCAGTATGCAGGGAAGCTGCATGGCTCAGAAGATGGGTAAATGGAACTCTCATTTTAATTTAGATAACCTTTTGATAAATATTTGTTTCCACTCTCTCGGGATTGTCTTATAAGGCTGATTTATGTTCCCTTCGCTCCTCTACCTCTCTCCGTGTCCAGCATTCTATTCATTCATCACAGTAGTCATTGAAATAATGTAGTAAACTATTTTTTAACTGAGAAAATATCAAAGGTAATAACTGCATACATCTTTATTGCTTATTTTTAAATTTAATTAAAACATAATTTGTATAGGCAAGAGATTAAAATGGCTCAGAAATCAAAGATACAAGTAAAAGTACAGTGATTAGTATCCATGTGAAATCATGTGCCAAACACCAGTTCCCTTCATAAACACACACACACACACACACACACCCCAAAAAAATATATATGATCTTAGGTCCACAGTCCTCCTTCCAGAGATCTACTATGTATATTCTAGAACAGGCCTGGGCAAACTACAGCCCGCAGGCTGGATCCAGCTCGTTTGGCTGTTAGATCCGGCCCGCAGAGCCAAAATAGCAGAGGGTTCTCTTGCTCTCCCCTCTGCTCCTTCACCAGCAGCTCAAGATGAGAATGCCAGCATGGTCATGTTGCTTTTGTTCTGGCCCTCCGGTCCAGTTTAAGAACTCACTGTGGCCCTCGAGTCAAAAAGTTTGCCCACCCCTGTTCTAGAAGGTATATAAAAATATGTATAAATATATTCTATCCCTCCTGTTACATAGAAGTAGATGAACATAATAGTTTACACATACTTCTGCACCTTCTTTTCTTCAATTAACAAGGTATGTTAGAGGTCATTCTCATTAGAACAGAAATATTTTAATTCTATTTTTTTTACTGCTAAGTAATATTCCCTTGAATTGATCAACCATAAGAATATGTTTTAATTTGTCTCCTATTGATGAATGTTAAAAATTTTCAAGCATTTGTTATTAGAAACAAATAGCAATCTATAATAATAAAAGGGTAATATGCTAATTAGACCAGATGTCATCCCAATGTCTTTACAGACGTCCTTCTTGACGAAGCCAGCTCTGGGGGAAAGCCACCTCAGGTTCCAGATTCCTGAAGGACACCTGAGAAAGCCAGTCGGGGTCTCAGGTGCCTGTGGGCAGCTGGAAGAAGGAAGCATCCCAGGTTCTGGGTGCCTGCTGGCAGGCAGAAGAGGGAAGGCAGTGCCAGCAGCTGTGGCAAGGAAGGCCTATTATTGCAAGAATTTTGTGCATCAGGCCTCCAGGTAATAATAAACATCATCAGAATATAATCCTAGCAGTAAATTTGCTTCTGCAAAAAGTAAGTGTATTTGTAATTTTGACAGGGATAGCCTGTCAAATCTCTCTCCTTACAAACTTTACCAATTTATATTCTCACCAGCAACATATGAGAATTTCCCCACACCTTTACTGAGGCATGTCATGATATTTTTATATAATTACTGATCTAATAGATTGAGTATTGTAACTCAAAGCTGTTATAGTCATATTTCTCTATTATGAGTCATGTTTCTAATCATTTCATATATTAAAAGCCACTTACATGTATTTACTGAGAATATATATGGATAAAGCCATTTTTCTATTAGTCTTTTATTTAATGACTAGAGGCCTGATGCATGAAGATTTGTGCAAGAACGGGCCTCCTTCCCCTGGCTGCTGGCAGCGCCTTCACTCCAGCCGGAGCCACCTTTCATTCTGGCCCAGAGCCACCTTTCCACCTTCCCATGCTGCCCAGAGGCCTGGAGCAGCACCTGCATATGCAAATTTCCCCACCGCATTTGTTGGGTTAATTTGCATACTAACTCCTGATTGGCTCGTGGGTGTTGGGAAGATAAGGTCAATTTGTATCTTATTCTTTTATGAATATAGATAAGAATGTCATCATGTGTTTGGGCAATTAGCCTTTTGTGAGTTGAATAATGTGCTGCCTTTTTTTCTAGTTTCTGATTTTGCTTATGGTGCTTTTGATCACGGCACTTTTTTCTAATGTTTCTATCTTCAGATTTATTGGTGGTTTATGAAGTTTTGGATTTTATAAGTTCAGAATTCCTCACTATAGTTGAAAATAATTCATCCATATTTTCTTCTAATTTTCCTTACCTAAAATTGTTAGTTCCTTTCTGAAGGAATGATTTCATTCAGAAGGACACTGATCCATTTCCTAATTGTTTGAAAAACTGCATGTATGGCATTTAGGACAAACATTTCCTCAAAGATATTTTTAAAGTTCAATGAAAACACATTTACAGAGATAAAAGGTTAAGTGAGTTGAAGAAAAAAAAAAAACACGTTATATCTAGTAAGGCACAGAACAAAGGTTTATAAGATCCTTAAATAATAGATGAAATCCCACATTGAGTGGCTAGATCCCAAAACATCCAAACAAAGAGAGGACTTGAATCAAGAAGAAAAATATTAGTCTGTCTGACTTTACTACATCTCCTAAGGACTCAGAAGAGGTAAAACCCTGAAAATTCAGACTCAAAAAGCTTCAAAATGAAGATTTAATGTGTAGCTGATCTGAGAAGTTTTTAACTCTTCTCATTCAGCAAATCAGATGTATAGTGTAGAAAAGTATTTTCTGACTTCCTTCTCTGATACAGTGCCCCAAGGTGGAAGAACTGTGGTATCAAATAAGGAAGATATTCATATTCCCTTAACTTTCTAAAGAAGTAACATAACTAGAACCTATCAACCTAACAGTTTCTCAATAATATTTTTAATGGCGCTGAAATACCATGGGTAAAATCTTTAAGTATCAGTTACTGTGGGTTTTAGAAATATGAGTGTGTAATAGTAAATTTATAGTATTTATTGAAAGTTTATTTTGTGACAAACCCCATGCAAAATGTTCAGCACACCTTACACACCATCAGAGGTCTTAACAGCAAGAAGAAAGGTTATGTGTACTAGTATTAGTGCATTATATTTTCAAGATGAGAAATAAAGTGTAGAAAGGCTATGTAAACTTGACCTGAAATCATGTAACTGGGCCACAAACTCAAGCCTCTCAGGAAACAAATCCTGAACTTTTAATAATCTCACAGCCTAAGTTTACTATTAACCACCTGTATGATTTTAGACAACATAATACCACCAATTTTATTTACCTTCTCTATTCCAATAACTTCTTAGGGTGATTATGAAAATATAAAGAAACAGTTATTTAATTTGAGAACATAATAGGAACAAAAAAGAAGTCAGTACAAATAAACCCAATGCAATGGGAATGGTGGCTTATGTTTGCAAATTCAAATCTATGGGATCTTCCAGGGGAAAATATATCAGAGCTACCAAATAACTGTTTTCTTTTTAAATTTTGGGTAAAATTGTAAACTAGGACAAGACTCACTTAATACTTGATCTGGTAGTGGGTTTAGGATTAGCAGATCTAGGTATTTACTCCCTTTTCTCTCTTTCAGTTTATTATAGAATAAAGAATTTGTCCTTTAAAAAAAAAAATATATATATATATAATTGATATTTACAGAGAGGAAGAGAGAGGGATAGAGAGTTAAAAACATCAATGAGAGAGAATCATTGATCAGGTGCCTCTTGCACACCCCCTACTGGGGATGTGCCCTCAACCAAGGTACATGCCCTTGACCCGAATCCAACCTGGGACCTTTCAGTCCCCAGGCCGATATTCTATCCACTGAGCCAGAGCAGTTTCAGGAAAGAATTTGACCTTTGACACCAGTTCCTGGAGGAGGAACTTTAAATCCTTGGAATTTTTTGAATGATAGAAGTATTTTTGTTTATGCTAAGAGATGAGTGGATTCAGGATGGGGTGGTCACCAGAAAGGTCAAACATGTGAATAGAGACCTGGGCTTTTAGCCAGTCTGACCTCTGGGGAAAGGGGGTGGGGTGGGCTGGAGAGTAGATCCAGAAGTCTATTTGACTGACAGCTCTCCTGGTGCAGCAAGAACTATGGAAAGGCATCTCCTTCTGGATGCAGTGCACCATGTGCCCGGCCAGAGAAGCTCACAGCTAGGGAAGATAACACCATGTTTTCTATCCTACCAAATACTCTTGTGTTTGATATCACAGATTTTGCTCAAGCTACTAATTTTTATGCCTCCAACCCACTCATATACACTCTGTATTCCTCTACTCTCTCTTCAGAGACTTGAGTATTTTGTGGAAGTCCTACTGGCTAAAGAATAATACTTTGGCTACTTTTGGATTTGGTACTGGCTGAATGTCCTCCCTGGGTATATCATCCTCCACGTATGCCAACTCCAGTAATCTCTAAGAGTGCATTTTATCCAAGTGGAAGGATGGGAAAAAATTGGGGTAATATAGGAAAGGATACTAGTTTGTATGCTATAGCTGTCTCCTATATTATATGATACAGCTGAGCTTGTGCATCATGGGAAAGCTCTGTAGAAGAAGCAACTGCTTGACATTGGTCTCACTCCTCTTCTGTGGCCGATCACCTTTCAATCACTAGCACTGATCCTCAATCTCTGAGAAGTATGTTTTTTATGTGTTCAAAAATTGCTATTTTTTTAATCCTAGGTATTTTTATTGAGATGGAATAGCTCCATCAGACAGTCAGACAAGTGGCATTTAGACAAATGTTTATTCTCTATTCCATACTAGGCGAATGAGAAAGAATATTTAAATCCTTCACCAGCCATCCATCAATTGGTTAGGCTAATTATGAAGAAGTTTTCACATTGTTATCTCATTTTCTTTCTCATAAACTCAAGTGTCTCTTGCAGTTATATTTTGTTGCCCCATTTAAAAGCTCAGAGGCAAGCATATCTGTGCTGCTGTGAGAAAGTCACCTATGGCTTCTACCTGTGATAGAGTTCCAGGTTAAGAAGGTCATGGGAAGCATTTAGCTAGTCCCATGTCAAGGAAATAAGACTTAAGAATAAGGATTAGGAAGTTAATTTTAAATCAATCTTATTTTTGTTGGTAATTTCTACACCACAAAAATTAGGTTTGTCCATTTTTCTTGATTAAAGCAGAGGTCTATAATTTGTTTTTAAGTTTCTAGATCTAAAAAGTAATAGCTATGGCTACTAACCTCAGTTATCATTCTGGATTTTTTACTCAGGGGTTATTTAAATAAAGAATTAATTATTTAAGCACAAAATGTTGTAACATGCATATCAGAAAGGACACTCATGAAATCCCAAACTGAGACTTCATATAGGCAAGATTTAAATTTTCTGTCATTTTGCATTTGTTATTCCTCCAAATATTCATTTGCGCTAATTATTTTTAGAAAATATAGTTTATGACTCAGAGAACTCTAAAACTTCCTCTTTCCTGGATTTTTGTATTTCTTTTAATTTCTTAAATAACTAAACAGTGTCTACCACATGGATTTATTTTTGCTATTTTTTTCTTCCTATAAATCTCCTCCCTATATTTTTATAGGAACAAATGGCCTTGGATCTAAGTTCAAATGTCACCGTTTTGGGTGGCCAACTAAATTTAAATAATCTAATCTTTTCACTTATGTAATTTCCAACTATATGGTCCAATTTTAATTTATGTATAAAAATTAAACTGATACTTAAATAATACAGCTATGCCATTTGATATGACAATATGATTCCTTTAAATATATTTTTATTGATTTCAGAGAGGGAGAGAGAGATCAAAACATAAATGATAAGAGATAATCATCTATCTACTGCCTCTTCCATACCCCCCATAACCCAGGCATGTGCCCTGGCCAGGAATTGAACGGTGATCTCATAGTTCATGGGTCAATGCTCAACCACTGAGTAACCCTGGCAGGCAACAATATGACTTTAAGCAGGATTTTCATCGTATACCTTGGCCATTCATTATGTGAAACCCAATGAGATTAGATTATGAGGTTTCTCCCCTTCCCTCCCCCCAATAACTCAGTTTTCCATTGTGGCACTTTCTTCTGAGATTCTGTTACTCATTTCCGTGCCAGGCCTTCCATCTGGGTATTTTAGGGTCTCTGTATTGCTGCATGTATGAGAAATGCTCCTCCAGGGGAGAATTTTCCAGTGCTGGCAGGCTTCAAAAGGAAGCCATGTTTGCGGGATAGTATGCACTGTGTCAGAATTCCCTATCCAGACTCGCTGTAATAAACTAATTACAATAAGATCAAAATGACTGACCAGCTGTTCCCTTTCCCTGAAGTATTTGCATGTTAAAAGGTGAGAAGAGTCTAAGATGGGGACACCATGTTTTTATTTGTGGAACCCAGACATGGAGAAGAAGGCAGTGAAATATATAAAACAAATGCAAGGAAATAGGAAAGGGCTATATTGTCACTACTGGGAATCACTGGAACTGGCAAGAGGACCACTGAACCTGCTGCCTGAAATTCTCAGATCATTCTGCATTGCCCTTTAAGGAACCAATCGGTCCCTAAATTCCACCTTGGTTTTCATATTTGGCAGAGTCTTAGGTTCATTAAAATCTCAGGAACCACTGTAGACTCAAGTGCAATGGCCTCCTTGAGGGGCAATTCTGTTATCATATTGGCCACAGGCTGATGCTAAGCAGGGGTCACAGCTGGCCTAGGAGAATTAATTATCTTCAGGATGTAACCACAAAGCTAGAAGCTTGTCACTCAGGCCTTTGCTCCTGCTTGCCAGTAACTTTGGATTATCAAGAAAGGCAAAGAGGGGCTCCTACTATCAATGTGACAAAATACATTTCTTTTTCAGAGTAATGAGGAACTAAACCAAGAAAATGTAAGATGAAATTAAATAAATAAAAATAACTCTAACCCCACAATCTTGTGAAGAGATAAAGCAATCTTCATAAGTAATTGGCAGGGCAATTGGAATTATCAAATGAAGAATATGAAAATAATTATGGTTAATATTCTCATGGTTCTAATAGAAGATCTGAAAAATATGAAAGAACAGATGGATAATTTAAGTATACAGAAATATATTAAAGGAGAATCAAAATGAAATGCTAGAAATTAAACAAACAAACAAACAACAAACAAAGTCCAGTCAATGTGGCTCAATTGGTTTAGTATAGTCCCATGCACCAAGAGGTCAGGGCACATGCCTGGGTTGGGAGCTCTGTCCCCAGGAGGGAGCGATGAGAAGGCAACTAGTCAATGTTTCTCTCTCATCAATGTTTCTATCTCCCTCTCTCTTTCCCTCTCTCTGTAAAATCAATTAAAATATATATATTTAAAACACCACACAAAACATCTAGCAGAAATGAAGTATGTCTTTGATAAGTTTATCAATAAAATGAATATGGCCAAACAAAGAATCAGTATGCTTAAAGGTATATGAATAGAAACTTCCCAAACTGAGAACAAAGTCAAAAGTAATATGGAATAGAATATACAAGAACTGTGGGCAATTACAGCATATGCATAATGAGATCCAGCACATGCATAATGAGAATACCAGAAGGAGAAGAAATAAAAAAGGAGAAAATATTTAAAATAATAATGGCTGAGAATTTTTCAAAATTAATGATAGAAATGAAGCCATAAATCAGAATAAATTCTAAAAATTCAACATCAAGGTATATTCAAGCTACAAATAATGACAGAGAAAATAAACAACCCAATTAAAAAAAAAACAACTCTGGGCAACAGACCTAAGTAGATACTTTTTTAAAGAGTACATAAGGAAGGCCAAAAGATATATGAAAACATGCTCAAAATCACTAATCATCTGAGAGATGTAAATCAAAATGACGATGTGGTACCATCTCACACCTGTCAGAATGACTATCATCAACAAATTCACAAATGACAAGTGTTGGTGAGTATGTGGAGAAAAAGGAATTTTTGTGTACTGCTGGTGGGAATGGTGACTGGTGCAGCCACTGTGGAGAATAGAATGGAGTTTCCTCAAAAAACTAAAAATGGAACTCCCATTTGACCCAGGGATTTCACTGCTAGGAATATATCCCAAGAAACTAGAAGCACAAATCATAATGGATATATGCACACCTATGGTCATAGCAGCACAATTTACCGTAGCTAAGATTTGGAAACAGCCTAAGTACCTATTAGAAGATGAGTGGATTAAAAAATAGTGGTACATCTACACAATAGAATAATACACTGTGGTAAAAAAGGAATTCTTACCATTTGCAACAACATGGATAGACATGGAGAACATTATGCTAAGCAAAATAAGCGAGTAAGAAAAAGGTAAATGTCACATGCTCTCACTCATTTATGGAATATAATGAACAACATAAACTGATGAACAAAAACAGATCCAGAGACAGAGAAGCATCCATCAGATGGGGGAAAGGGGAAGAGGTCAACCAAAGGACTTGTATCCATGCATATAAGCCTAACCCAGTGGTCAGCAAACTCATTAGTCAACAGAGCCAAATATTAACATTACAATGATTGAAATTTCTTTTGAGAGCCCAATTTTTAAAATTCTTCTAACACCACTTCTTCAAAATTGATTTGCCCAGGCTGTGGTATTTTGTGGAAGAGCCACACTCAAGGGGCCAAAGAGCTGCATGTGGCTAGCAAACCACAGTTTGCCGACTATGGGCCTAACCAATGGACAAAGACAACAGAGGGATGAGAGCATGAGTGGGGTGGGGGTGGGGGGACAATGGGGCAATAAGGACACATATGTAATACCTTAATCAATAAACAAAATAAATAAATAGGTCATGTAACAAGCACCCAAAATAAAATGAAATAAAATAAAACATAACAGCCAAAAAAAGAGAAATATTAAAAGAATATTGTCAGAGAAGAAAAAGTATATAGGTCAGAAATTCAGATCTACATAAAGACCAGTCTTTTTGCATGTCCGAAAATTGGACATTTTATTTAATATATTGTGGATTCTAACTTCCCTTCACAAAATTTTATTTTTGCTGCTTTTTTTATTTGTTTAATGACTTCTTAGACAAATTTTATAGAATTATTTATCCCAGAGTATACAGTCACCAAAGTTTTTGCTGTTATTTTTCTTCTCTTATTTTTTAAATTATTTTTTATCTTCACTCGAAAACATGCTTATTGATTATAGAGAAAGCGAGAGAGGGAGGAAAGGAGGGAGGGAAGGAGAGAGAAAGAGAATTGGTTGTCTCCCATACTTGTCTTAACCAAGGATTGAACCTACAACTTTAGTTGTCCAGGACAGCTCTCCAACCATCTGGAACACTTGGCCAAGACCCCATTGTTTATTTTTAAGAATGGCTTTGTAGGCGCTACTCAGGGGTCAGCATAATTTTGTAGTCAGTCAAGCTTTCTTCTACTCTTATTCTATTATTGCTCTTTTGAAGGAAATTTGTTCTTTTATTCTGCCCTTGCTGCTTTAAAGATTCTCTGTTTATGTTTAGCTTTAATCCATTTTCCTGTGATGCATCTCAGCAGGATTGTGTTTTATTAATCCAGCTTAGTGACTGTTGTACTTTAAGAATATATGGGATGATGTTTTTCATCAATTTAAATATTCTCAACCATTATCTCTTTAAATATTTTTTATGTTTCCTATCTCTTCTCTTATAGGTCTCATCTTATACTTTTGTTAGAACATTTTGCTATATTCTCCAGGGATTTAATGTATTTTATATTTTTGTGAAAATATTTCAAACTTCTGTATCTCTATTTTCTTCTTATCTATTCATGCTATCTTTTCTTGCACCCAGAGCAATTAATTTTAATGATAATTTCTGTGTCTTTTTTTAACTCCAGTCTTTAATATATATTTTTATTGATTTCCAAGAGGAAGGGAGAGGGAGATTGATAGAAACATCAATGATGAGAGAGAATCATTGATTGACTGTCTCCTGCATGCCCCCTACTTGGGATCAAGCCACAATCCAGGCATGTACCCTTGACCAGAATCAAACCCAGGACTCTTTGGCCACAGGCTGATTCTCTATCCTCTGAGCCAAACCAGCTAGGGCTGTCTTTTAATAGTTTCTTGTTCTCTGCAAGAATTTTTCATTGTATCTTGTATTTATTTGAACCTATTACATTTAATCATTTTAAAGTGTGTATGTAATTACTCCATTATATTGCTCATTTCTGATTCACCTATTGTATATTGTTTCTCTTAATTTTCAATCACATTTTCTTATGTTCTTTTATACCTAGTTATTTTCCTTAAATGTTGGACAATCAAAACCATATCTTCTTCAATGGAGCACTATATGTGCTTCTGGCAGGTGGTAGGAGAAGTAATAATCCAATAGCCCCTTAATCCACCCAGATTATAAACTAATTACAAACTAAATGCTAACATCTAAAATGTGATTCCACATTCTTCCTATTCCTAGTTTGTAGCTCTTGGGAATCCAACTGAAAGACTTGTTGGTTGTAATCTATCAGGAATGCTATTGGCAGGCTTTGAATTCCAAATTTTCTGAGCTCTGTGAGTTGTCATAAACAACTTTCAATCTTTTAGCCACTCAGCCCCCTAGATCCTTTTCTAGAATTGGTAGAAATTATGAGGGAAAGCAGCTCCAAATACCAGTTTCACCTCTCTGGGGTTCTTTCCTCTTTCAGATCTTGTCTTATAAGATCCATTAATGGCTATGAAAGGGCTGAGGATAGACTGACTGGAAAGTGAAAGACCATAGTAAATGTAGAAACATAGATCTTTCCTTATAAGTAGTGAAATAATTTCAATTAAAATATTTTGTTCAGTCTTTGATGGTTTTGGTCTACATTGTCTAGAGCTCTATTTTCAGAATATTTTTGTTTGCTTTTCACACCCTTGGGTATGGCTTTCACACTGACAGATAATATCCTATATAATAAATGGTAATATGCAAATTGACCCTAATGGCAAAACAGCAGGGAATAACTGGTCGCTATGATGTGCACCAACCACCAAGGGGCAGGTGCTCATGCAGGAGTTGCCCCCTGGTTGTCAGTGTGCTCCCATAGGAGGAGCTCTGCTCAGCCACAAGCTGGGACGATGGCTGTGAGCACAGTGGAGATGGCAGGAGCCTCTCTCACCTCCTTGGCAGCACTAAGGATATCCAACTGATGGTTTAGGCTTGCTCTAGTAAGCTGGCAGGTTGGCATCCCTCAAAGGTTCCTGGGCTTCCAGAAGGATGTCTGATTGCCAGCTTAGGTCCTATCCCCTGGGGAGCAGACCTAAGCTGGCAGGTGAAAATCCCCTGAGGGGTACTGGACTGCTAAAGGGTGCAGGTCAGGTTGAGGGACCCTCCCAATTGCACAAATTTTCATACACCAGGCCTCTAGTTTATTATAATTACACATTCATATTATTACCCCTCTTCTTCATCATCATCTCAGAAAATGTTATGGCATGAAAACCTTTTAGTCAATCCCTCTGTTATCAGTTGAATGTGTCCCTGACAAGGTGTGTGAAATCCTACCCCATGGTGCCTTGAAATGTGACCTTATTTAGAAATAAGATATTTGCAGATTTAATCAAATGAAGGTAAAAACAATAGGGTGTGCCCTAATATGGTATGACTAGTATTCTTATAGGAATGGTGTAGACGCAGACACAGAAAGACACAGGGAGAATGCCTTGTGACAATGGAAGCAGAGTGATGTATCTATAAATCAAGGATTGTTAGGAATGCCAGAAGCTAAGAGAAAGTCTTGGAATAGATTCTTCCCTGTAGACTTCAGAGAGAGCACGGCCCTGCTGACATTCAGATTTTTTTTTTTTACTTCTAGACTCTGAAACTGGGAGGGAATAAACTTATGTTGTTTTAAGCCACCCAGCCTGTGGTACTTTGTTATGACAGCCCTAGAAAACTAAGACACTACAACCTTAGCCCCTAATAATATTTCACAATCCTATGTTTCTAAATCGACTATTTCCTTTCTCTTTCCAGTCATTCTATCCTCAGTTCTTTCATAGATATTAATGGATCTCTTACCAACAATTGGTAATAACATTTGTGATTATTTTCTTTTACTTTCTGTTACCTTCCTTTTCTGGCTTGTCCTCCATGTTAACAATCTCCACTCATTCTTCACACTCCCCCAATAAAAATGTATTTCTTGTTTTGTATATGCCAGGGAATATTTCATCTATTTGCTGAAATACAAGTGCTCCTATGGTCTTCCAGGGGCCTCTGATGGTAAGAGAAATGTTTGTAAACTCACGTTTAATTTCCAGATATAGACATCCTTTTATTTTCAACAAACAATGTTGAGTGTCAATGCACAATAGCAAGTGGACCAGTGAGAAATAAATTGGGTAAACTTACACTTTTAGCATTTTAGAGCACTTTTTTACTACTGAATAACAGTACTTACTTACATCGTGACTAAACAAAAACAGGCATCATTTCTTTTGTCTTATTTCATGCAACAATATTTAGCTTGCTGAGACACAAATCATGTTATATTTTATTCCATCCTATGCTTTTACAGTTAACAACATTCTGTTCATGAGCAACTAAAATGAATTCACAGTAATACATCATGACCTGGAGCTAGAGCAGACCGTCCAGGTCACTTGTTTTCTGCATGACTCTAATTTCTGATGATCAACATGTGGGATTTCATGTGAGTTAAGCAATAGGACGATCAGATAGAGTACATCACTTTCTAATTAGACGGCTCTTCTGCTTCTCTTCTGGTAAATCTTACATTTGTGTAGCCCAGGTGTCTGATGCACAGGAGGAAGATGTATTTTCAAGAGGCTATTGAAGGAATTTCTGCCTGAAGGTAGGGTGGCACCACATGGACTCCTTAAATCCTATTCCATCAGAGGAACCTGTTGTTTCGGTATCTGGTTTGTTTGAAACCCCATCTTTTCATGTTTGCTGTCCCTTTGTTGAGACTAAATTCTATGAAAGAACATGTTTAATTTCAACCAGGTGGGTCTTTGGTGCTGTGTTTTACTTCTGTCTTTGAGAAAAGCCATTTGCCAACTTCTTTTGGGTTGAAACAATTGAATCAAATATATGGACACATTCTAATTCACATATAAGCTACATTCTCCCATGAGACCCAACAATAGACTGTTCCTTCAAAAGAGGACAGGGGATTTGCTGCACTGAGGCTTTTCTGAATGGCCGATTGGTATCTGCAGGTTCATTTCCACACCAGTGCTTCCTGCCACCATTTGGGGTATGACAGAGAAAAATCAGAGAAAATCTTGTTGGAAAGAGTTAATGGCAGGTGCCACGCTTGCTTATTGCTTCCCGAAGCCTTCAGCGTTTAATGCTTTTGCCATTAAATATTTCTATATGTAGTTTTCTATTTGCCTTGAATTACACTAAGCATATCTCTCCAAGGACCCAGAGCCCTGGCGTAATAGGCTCCTACTAATAGATTGAAACTGTACAGCAATCTAGTTTTAAAATACAACACAAATCTTTATCTAAAAGCACTAACACCTCACTCTTGTGTTCGAAGACTATGTTTTCACATTTCCTCTTGCAATGCATGGGAAGGGGGGGGGGCTACAAGAGAAATGATGCATTCTGGGCAAGGAGCCAATTTAAAAAGTCTGTTCTTTCCAGTTTGCTGTCACTTGTCGTGGTTAAACAAAACGCGGAGGAGAAAAAGAGAAATTGGCTTCAGTGTAAATGTCAACATTCTGATTAAAGCAAACACAAAGCATTCAGAACTCTTGACAAAAAAAAATTAAATTGAATTATGAAGCGTATGCAAATGGAGCTCTCCCTCTGTCTGGTTACCGGGGCATATGTGTTTTGTATTTTCTGTCCCTGTTGGAGAAATCTATGCTGCAGGACAAGGTGTTCAGAAACCGGGAAGAGGAGGTGAACAACATATCTCCAAGCTGATGACAGCTGGAACCTACCAAAATACTGGGTGGGAAATAGCCCAACACTTTGAAAACCACTGGGGAAGATTAGAAAGCTGACAGTAGGGCCCAGCACTTTGAGTCTATTGTCTTTCGAGCTAAGCAGGGTCCTCCCTTAGGACACAAACCCCAAAGGTGTTTGTTAGAGGAGGTGGCATTAAAAAATGTCATATTAAAATGGAAATATGTAAATGATACAGTCAGTTTCTATCTCCTTGAATACAGACCTTAAAAATGGAATTGTTTGAAATGCAGTTCGAAAGGGCTCTCAGTATGCATCCATGAAATGCACTTTTTTTTCTTTATTGATTAGGGCATTACATATATGTACTTATTCCCCCCAATCCCCAGATGACGCCTCACAACCCCCAGTGTCTGTGTCCATTGGTTATCCTTATATGCATATATACAAGTCCTTTGGTTGTTCTATCCCCTTTCTCCCCACTCTCCTCTACCTTCCCTCTGAGGTTTGATGGTCTGATGGATGCTTCTCTGTCTCTGGATCTGTTTTTGTTCATCAGTTTATGTTATTCATTATAATCCACAAATGAGTAAGATCATGTGATATTTATCTTTCTGTGACTGGTTTATTTTGCTTAGCATAATGCTCTTCCAGGTCCATCCATGCTGTTGCAAATGGTATGAGTTCTTTCCTTTTTACAGCAGCATAGTATACCATTGTGCAGATGTAGCACCGTCTTTTAATCCACTCATCTGCAGATGGGCACTTAGAATGGGCAAGAAATGCAGTTTAAAATGTAACATAATGCATTCCATTTCTATGATAAAAATTAATGGGAAAATGAAAGGTAAATGGTGTGCATTGGTCCTGTTTCCCAAGGGGAGATTATATTTGCCTTCTTGTCTTTTGGGTGAATATGTATGGTCATATATTAAGTGGCTGTAGAGCAGGAGTAAGCGTGTATGTATCAATAAGGTTATATGCTAAATGTGATAAAAATATTTTTATTAACATAATAAGTTCATGTACTTATATTCAGAACTGACACTTCAACATTTTGGTCTTTGTTGCTACAAGTCTTTTCTCCTTTAATAAAAAGAGTTTAGTAGCTTATTTTTTATTTATTTTTATTTTTATTGATTAAGGTATTACATATGTGTCCTAATAAAAACCTTTCATTACCTTCCATTCTTTATTCTCCATTGTGTTTCTGAAACTTACCTTTACCATAATTGTACAATGGATTTCTGAGTATCTATAACACCTGTCTCTTCCCTTTTCTGGCTAAACTGAAGCTACTTCCTATGTTATAGTGTGTGCTAAGCATGTCATTTCTGAATCAAAAATCTGAAATGGTTGCCCAGGGCCTGTCAGAAAAGTCCAAACCAGGCCTGATAGCCTAGGCTTTCTCAATTGTCCTCAAACTAATTTTGTATTAATTTCATAGTTACTTAACTGGGTGTCTAATGAATGTCAGTGATATTTTTCCCTTTTTTTCCACTCATTGCCCATACACTTTCTACTTTTGGTTTATGTATCCCCCTCCCTTCATACTCTGTGCTTTCCATTTTTGCAACTCTATTCCAGCTGTGCCCTTTTCTTCGGCAGACCTTTCTACATCTTTTAAAAATATATATATTTTATTGATTTTTACAGCGAGAAAGAGAGAGGGATAGAGATTTAGAAACATCAATGAAAGAGAATCATCGATCAGCTGCGTCTTGCACACCCCCAACTGGGGATGTGCCCGCAACCAAGGTACATGCCCTTGACAGGAATCGAACCTGGGACCTTTCAGTCTGCAGGCTGACCCTCTATCCACTGAGCCAAATCGGTTTCAGCCCTTTTTACATCTTGATCGACCAGCTCCACATATCTTTCAGAGTTGAATTTAAAAGGTGCCTCTTTCTTGAAACATCCCCCCTTTACTCTACCTGCAAATAACATCTTCCTTCCCCAAACTTTCACAGCTTTGGATTCATAATCCTTGGAACTTCTTATTATTACTCTGTATTAGTCATAGGTGTGCATCCTGCATCTGACCTAAAAATATCTTAAAAGCTGAAGGCTTTATTTTATATATTTAATGTCCTGCCCCAAACTAGCACATTGTAAGTGATAGAATGTAAATCAGGGTGATATTGTTAAGTTATATCACCTATGGCCCAATTCCATTTTCCATGAAATTTTCTCTCTCTCTCTTATAAAAAGTAAAGGAGATAATACTTGTAAAACTATGTAGAGCTCTAAGGAATGACTATAATTTATCTTTTTTCAGTGTTTATGATTGATAAAATATTTAAGATGAATAAATAAATAAATGAAGATAGTAGTATATGCAAGTAGACACTAAAGCCAGGGGCCAGCTCTTTGCTGAACACTTTCCTTAGATTGTTTAGTAGAATTCTCACTATAACCTTTTTAAGGCCAGTATTAGAATATCAACTATGTAGATGCAGCTGGGCAGCTATGTCCAAGTAACCAATGCCTGGATTTTTCTCAAACATGCAGGATTTTATTCCTTGGACCGTTCTACATAACAGGAGAACTTTGCTAAACTACACACAAGGACAACAGACCCCTAGCCCCACCCTGGGCCCATCCCACATCATTTTGTGTATTTAAGTAAATAAGTGTACCTTGGGGCACTGGACACATTTATTTTGAGCCCCAACCCCCCTTTGCCTGTGCTGCTACTCTTCCCGCAGATCCAGCGATGTCCAGGATTTCCCTAACGGTGTGTCCTAATGCACTAATTAACATTTTTCTTTAACAATCTTCTAGACTGCCTGTTACAAGTGCGGATCCTTGCCCTTGTTTGTAACAAGTGTTCCAGGTGGTATTGATGAAGCTGTCCACAGACCAATGTGATGCATAATGCTTTGGACAGTCAAGTTCAAAGGTATTTAGGGTAGATATACTCTACTCAGTCATATAGGAATTGCAAATGTTTCTATGTGGTATGTAGTGGGACTTATAACATTCCACAGGGTGGAGAGAAAAACTAGAGAGGAACATATATTGTTCCAATTTTATTCAGGAAAATAAGAATGGAATAGAGTCAACTCTGAATTCACCAACATAAGGAATTATGGTTAATAAGAATTCTATGGTGGCATTTAATGGAATTTTCATTATCATTAAATACTATCTTCTCAAGCCCCCACATTAAAGTGTCCTTCATGGAAGAGAGCATGAACTAGCTAGCCTCATTGCTCTGGGGGTTTCCAACCTGGATGTGGAAATCACCTTATCTTATAAACAGCTACTATCAAGTATGAACGAGAATTCCAAAGGGATTTTCACAGATGTATTTGAAGTAGGTGAATTAAACACACACACACACACACACACACACACACACACACACACAATGTAACATGGGAGCTGGTGTGAAACAAGGCAGGTGTTTGCAAAGAAGGTGAGGGCCTCTCTGCTCCACCACTGACAGTCCTCCTGAAGGGACCTGGACAGGTGTCAAGGTCTCCCCCCACTTCCCACATTGCCTTGCCTATGCACTCAGTATTGGGAAAGCTGGCTTTTTTGTTGTTGTTGTTTTCATGTGGAGAAAAATACATGTTCCATCCTTCAAAGTAAACATTTGGAAGCTGTTGTGATTGTTCAGGTTTCTTTAAAGACATTGACGCCACTTACCATGGCTTTTTAGACCACAGGGAACATAATGAAACCGAAGTCTCTTGTGGAGCCTTTATTCCACTCCTTTCAGACTTAATAGAAAGCAGTAGGGGACACGTGGACCACCAATGTCAGCGCCATTTCAGGTCTACTTTGGTTTTATTCTCAAGAAAAATGGCATTGGATTAAATTTTTTAAAAACAGATGTTTTTCTCTGAAGAAGCTCTGACATTTGCCACTTATCTCCTCCTCTCCTTCTCCTCCCCCACACCCCTTGCCAGTCTTTGCTTCCCTCTGCGGTTGGACAAAAGCCTGAGATTGAAAGGGGTCCTTTCCTGATGGTTCTCTTGGCAATGGCTTTAGAACTTTGTTTGACCACTACCCACGATATGAAATCCATTTTACATGGAGATACAGCACGGAAACAGAAGCACACACACACACACACACACACACACACACTCGTCTTTTGACAAAAACTTGGACAATTTATACATTTTCCAACTTTAGAAAAAAATATCAGAGAATATGGCTCTAATAAGGCCAAAGTTCATTTTGCTTTGTTTTTGTTCATCGATATTGCTTTTTTTTTTTTTGGTGCTGCTTAGGGTTTTTGAGAACTCAGTGGTGAAAGGGATGTATTTTGAATTGTAAAAGGAGTTGAAAATTCAGGAAAGGTGAATTCTTACCTAACAAAAGTACAGTGTGATTTCATGTAAAAAAAAATGTTAGATTAGACTGCTAAAAACCAATTATCAGGAGATAGCTTCAAAGTTAAAAATTTGGAAGTGGGAAATGTCCAAATCAATGAAAAAAAATATCTTCAGGTGAAGATTAATAACAAAAAAACAACAGCAAAAATAAAAGTATGTCATAGACAAAATTCCTATCACTAATTTTCCATCTACAATAGAATTCTTCATACGTGGTAGGATGATCCATCATGTTTTAGTGGGCCTCTTGCCTATACAATCAAAGTTTTCATAAATTAGTTGTAAGTTAATATAAGTAGTACTGTCCTAAACTAACATGACTTGTAGCACAAGCATATGTATTCCCTCAGAGAAAATTCATGGAAGTGGAAAGTAAATTGTTATGTACTTCAACTATTGAACCATTTTTATATCTCTTTTATTGAACTATCTACATGGCTATATCCCACTTCTGTATGAGTTTATTTCTTGATTAGAAAACATGGTTTATATACCAAAAACATCAACTTTCTGATTGCTGTACATAATTGAAAATATTGTACTAGCTTATTGATATCTTTTTTAAGTTATTTTATTTTTCTCTACAGATATTTAAAATTTTATTTGATAAAATCTATCAATATTTCCTATTTGATTTTCTTCTTTGGGTTAGTATTATATTAAAAGCACTTCCACACCTTATAAATTTTCACAAATATGCCTCCTAGTATTTGAAAAACGATGCCTCTGTTTCAGTTATTGGTTATGAGTTTTGGTATAATATTTGAAGCATAATCCAATATATTTCCATTTTAATATGCATTTATAAAAATGTATTCCTATATTTTGAGATAGTTTTCATGTCATATAGTAAATTCTGATATGAATTATGGCTGGTTTCTAGATTTTCTCTTATTTTTCTCAATCTATTTGTTTATCTCTATCCCAAAACCAAACCATTTTAATTTTGAAGCTATAAAATATAATAAGACAGAAACTCCAAATATGTCTTTACATTTTTTTCTGAAATGAGTTACTCGCTCATTTAATTTTTTAAGAAATGCAAATTTTTGAATTAAATATTTATATAATTTGTTGAAATTGTACAAAAATTAGCATTTAATTAAGAAAATATATATTCCAGTGTTTTATTTTTATATATAGGATCATATATTGCTGTTTATTTATTTTTACATGCATATAACACATACACACAAATATATATATATATATATATATATATAGAGAGAGAGAGAGAGAGAGAGAGAGAGAGAGAGAGAGAGATCTATATGTCTAGGTAAAGTATTGTAGATTTCTTTGACTAATACATTTTTATTTACTTTTTTTAGGTTGCTATAAGATCTGTTTTTTTTTTTCCTTTATTCTTTCTAAGTGGTTATTGCTGCTATGTAGAAAAGGTTTAGAGCTTTCTACTTAGTTGTAACTATAAACTTTACTGTATTTTATCCTTACCTCAAAATATTTTTCTTTTTGATTCATTGAATTTTTGGAGTTGACAATCTTTAATCTATAAGTATTGGTATTTTGTCACTTTCTTAACAATATTTACACCTCTTTGTTGTTTATTATCCAATTTCATCAGTTAGGATTTCAGAAAGTTGTTGAGTAATTGCAGTGCTAGGGGCGTCTTTGTTTTGTTCCAGAATTTATTGTGAATGCCTCTGGAACTGTGTAGTCAAATAAGGTGTACATAGTCAGTTTGGAAAAAAAGCTCTTATTCATATTCCTAGCTAATTCTTAAGTTTATTTCACTTTATTCTGTTTATTTTATATCAGAAATGAATTTGAACATTATCTCATGCACTTTGGCAACTATTAAGTCAGTTATGTTTTTTCCCCTCCTTTGAGCTATTGTTGGGATAAATTATATTTATTGTTTTCCTTATGGTGAGCCCATCTTGCAAACTTCCAGTAAAGTTTATTTGGCTATTATCATAGTGTATCATTCATTTTATATGGTACATTATTTAGTTTGCTAATATTTTGTTTAACATTTTTGTAGGTCAATTATATTGAAAGCTGTGACTATTCTTTGTACATGCAGGCATATGTGTTTGCATACATGCCTGCTCTTAACCAAGCTTGGTATCAGGTTTATGCTCACAACATAAAATGAGCTGAAATGCTTTATCTTTTTATGATTTGGAACAATTCAGATTGCATGGAAATGCAGTTGTCCCTTGAAGATTTGATAGATTGACCCATAGTACTCTCACACAGATGACTTTGTATTTACAGTCAGTTTCTCCAGCATTAAAAATTACTTTCTCTTCATAATCCACTAAGTGTCTATCAAGTTTCTATTATACTGGATGCAACAGGGAGACCCAGGAAATTGTCACAGTAGGTCCACATAAAAAAGATGGTCTATAACACAATGCAATTTATTTTAAGCCCTAATGAGTAGAACTCACAATGCATTTCATTGGAAATCAAAATAATGAGTGAATAGTCTTGACCTCCTTTGCCTGGAAAGCTTGCTGTTTTTCTCTTTTAGTTTTGTGTGTATATTTTCAGTCTCTAAAAATAAGAGGACTTTGAACTGAATTTCAGGATAACCTAGCTGAGAATTGCTGAGAGCACTTTAGCTGCAAATATGAACTACTGTTTGGGATATTGACTTGTGTTCTAGAGGTACTGGAGGGCATTCTGACAGAATTGAGAAGGCACACTAGGAATATAATGTTAGAATGAAAGATTGGAGTCAGGTGCCCAGGGAACTTCTAATGCATATAATTCTTCCATCCCCAACTACCTAAACATTTCAATCCATAGGTGCTTTAATAAAAATCTCTAGCCTACTGACATCTAATGTCAAAGGTTCAAGTACATAACCTGCAGACTTCCTTCTAATTTTTTGACCCTAAGAGCCTTTGAGTTCTAAAGCTCCATAGTGCCTTTTGGCCTTTGGAGTTGGGCATGATTTGACCCAGGACTTGAGTGAAGCAATGATTTTTAGTTTTGCTTCTGTAGTCCATTTCATCACTTAATCATGAATTTCCAACTCCTTGTAAGCCAACAACAACTGTGGTTAGTATAAGTCATATAAAAGAAAGGCACATCTATATCTTATGATTCTATTTCCAAAGGGAATTATAGAATATCTCTGCTTACTAGAAAAAAAAATCACCCAAGTTAAGATAGTGAAAGTGCCATTAAGTCATTTTTTCCATCCCTCAGAAAGTGGCATGGAATTGTTCCCCGTGGTGCATTTTCCTGCTTCTCATGCAGCCAGGTTTAAACATCTTAAGCGATAGCACTCCTCCCCCTCCCCCTTCCATGAGCAGTGACTATGCTGCCTCATAAATCTCTTTGGTCCAAATTCTTTCCAATATGACTCCAGGTCCCCTGTGATGGATTCTCCCTGCCCCTGGGAGGCCCTATAGTTTAGTCATGTGCTAAAGGAAAGAAAGCAGGAAATGGATTCATGCAAACATCAGAAAGCGAGTCTCTTGCTATTCTTTGCTTACTTTGTTAACTATAAATTGAAATTTTTAGATAATATGAAATGCACCACTTTCATCATCACACAGAAAACCCCATATATCAATTAATCCACCAGTTCTGTTTCATTCTATAAGAGTCAGAAACTTAGACATTTTATTCAATCTTACAAACACAGAGTTGAAAGGAGTGACTGGCAAATAGTAGGTGCCTGATAAAGACATACTAAATGCCTGGATGAATGAATGGATAGCCACATGTTAGGAACAATAGTATGCCCGATGGAAATTCTAATAAAGGAATTATATAACTCCTGCCCCACAGAAAACTGTCTGATTAGGGAGACAAGATTCATACTGGACACTAAAGGTCTCTGAATGGTCAGAACTTAAGAGCTGTCCATTGACTCTGAGGCTATAGAATGAGGTTTGATGTAAATGGAGTTGGGTATTAAGTGGACCCTGGGTTGATAGGCATATTAAAAATATATTTTTATTGGTTTCAGAAAGGAACGTAGAGAAAGATAGAAACATCAGTGATAAGAGAGAATCATTTATTGGCTGCCTCCTGCATGTCTCTTATTGAGGATGGAGCCCAAAACCCTGGACATGTGCCCTGACCAGGATGCCAACCATGATCTCCTGGTTTATAGGTTGATGTTCAACCTCTGAGCCACTCAGACTGGGTAATAGGCAAATTTGAAATCACCAGAAGAGAAGAGGGGCAATCCATGGAAAAGATCACTTCTTTTTTTCTGTTATCTCCTTCACTACTTTTCAGAATACACCTTCAACATCTTTGCGTTTATCCAATCCATCCACAATTTCTGAAACCTGATTTTATAACTGGTGATTAAAAATATTTTACTCAAATGAAATTACAGCCAGAAACACAGCTGGTAAGTTGATAAGACCATGCTGCTTGGACTGAAACAAAATAAGGAGTTATGTGGTGTACGCCATAGATACCCCCAAACTCAAAGACTTCCCAAGAGCAGTCTGACCTCTGGTCCTCTAAGGCCCTAGCACCAGAGTCACCTGCTACCTGTGTGCAGTTGAGGAACTCTGATTCTATCCCCCCACTCTTTTCCTTACACATCTTTCCACCCATACTAAGCCAACCTTCTAATCAGCTCTTTGGCCTAGGGCTATTTTCTGTGAGCATGTGGCAACCCGATATCTGGAAAGGAAGCCTACAGCTTCTATTTTGTTCATGTGTGTCTATATTTGTGTATGTGTTTTTCTAATTCAAATATCTAAATAAATAGTATGTATACAGTAGTGACACCACAGAACAAGGAGCCCACGGACTATAATTATGTTGTGTTTTGCAATGGGAACCCTAGCAAATTTGCTTCCATGTCATATCAGTTAATATCCAAAGTCATACTTTGGCTTTCAGAGAAACATTACAAGACCTGTGTTGGCAGACATAGCTAGTCATAATATGGCCACAACCTAATTTTCTAGCCCTTCCCATACTTGGCATGTAACATGCTTAGAAAATACCACATTAAACTTTCAAAAATCCACCACCCCTTAGTTTTCCATCTAGAAAACTCAATTCATACTCTAAAACTCACTACATAAGACATATTTTCTAGGAATCCTTTATAATAGTTGTTTTTCCATATTTTCCCACTGTGAATATTCACTGAATGCATACTCTTCATATGGTGTTATAATTTTATGCAAACACCAGTACCCAAAAAAGCACCAATAACAATATATCATCATTGACTAAGTAATACTTGTCAAGTAACAGAAGTAGATGATAACTTTTGCTCAAATTCTCAATTGACCTCACTGCCTCACCTCTGGTCTCTTCTTTTTTCTCTATTGTCTCTCATGTTTTCCTCCGTAAAAAGGATAATGCACTATGATCTTTCTTTATTAGCTGTGACATCAGGAAAAACGAGATAGCCTGGCTTTCAGAAAGCTTAGTTAAAAGATGCCCATCTTCATAGCATAACTTTTGATAATAAAAATCTTAGATGAGTTAAAGTTTTTCATTGCAACATTAATTCATGTCCTTCCTTCTTCCCATTGTGTTCTCCCTCTCTCTTCACTCCATAACAGTTGGAGAGAACACTATATAACTCTACAGAGCAATATACATGAAAAAGGTGATATGCACTCGCAAATGAGAAATGCTTATTTTCAGAGATCTCATCCAGATATTTACCTTCATTTTAATGGTGTTTTTGTATCTTATGACATAAACTATGTATCCTGGAAAATTCTGAGATATACTACATGATTCTGACATCTAGATACAACTTAGGTTCATACAAGCCTTCCTAAATATCCAGTGGGAATATGTCATATTAAAATTAAAATTTCATATTAAATATAGGAAAATATCTCAAGAAGAAAGAGAATACAATGTAATGTAATAGATATTCTGGTCACAAATAAGTAAATTCAAGTTTTGCAGTAACTGAAGGAACTTCAATCTCCCGTTCTTGCCCCAATAAATTAATATCAATTCACTTTCCATTGCTTCTATTTCAGAACTCCTCAGTCAAACATGCATCTGAACATTAAACCTGTCTGCTTCCACACTCATTTTGGCTTTACAACTTCACCTGCAGTAAAAAGTCAAATTTCCTTAGCAATCCATTTCCTTTATATTGTGACATGAACCCAGCTTTCAGGATTGGGCTCCAAGCTCAATACAATTCTACATGTAGACATGATATTTTACCCTAATTCGACTCCTTAAAGTTTCTCAAACATCTCATGTTATTCATTTGGGTTTCATTTTATTTAGCACTTTCTGCTATCTGAACCGAATCTCCCACTGCCAGACAGTGTCTGTTCATTATCAGGGGCCAACCCAAATTCCTTCCATGAGCTCTTCATTTTTTTCACAGGAAAAAAAAAAACAAAACAAATTGCCACAACACTAGACACACCTCTTCATTCTTCAGTTTATGCTATTTTTATATAACTTCCATCCTCTTCACCCTACCTGCAATGCTCTCGCCCAGTGGGTGGGGGAGCAGGTACTTTGTTTCTTTTCTAACCATTCTGTAGAATAAAGTCTTATTCTATTACATCTATATTGCATATAAACATTGAGATTGTCTGAACCATTTGCAAATGTCTTTTATAATGAAATTTAGAAAGAATGAAAGGATATAGACATTTCATATGAAAGGTATCTCCTGTTGACAAACTTAGAAAGGGTGGAATCTCAGATATTTTCAAGAGACATCATGGAGTGAATCTTTAAAGAGACATTTCAACAAGTAAAAGCAAATATATTTATAATTTTTAGGGATGAAATGGACTATTTTCTTAAATTTTCAGAAATAAGACTATACTGTGGCTTTTCAAATTGACATTTCTAAAAACTTAAAACAATATGAAATTTTCACTTAAGGCAACCTGGTACCATACTATACCTTGTACAATTGAAAAAAATGTGTGTGAGCAAGTACAAAGTTGCCAAGGAGAGGGGAAATATTTTTATCTCTGAAACTCTTGAGAAAAGTAATATAGGGAAGGTAGTCTTTGATATAAAGTAGTTAAGGTCAACATTTGTCTGGTTGAACAAAGCAAGTCTTTTCATAGATAAGTAAAATTAATTAAGAGACCCTAAGAAGTAACAACCTAGGGACCACAGTGGCTGAAAGAAAACACACATTGAAAATCACTCTTCAAAGACTCAGAGGAGTTCTTTGGAAAAGAAATTCATTCATCTTTGTTTAACTAACATTTCAAAAAGTTATTTAAACATGGAACACTGAGATTTTTCTGCAAAAGTAACCTATATCGCCAACTTTAGAGAATTCTTCCTGACAGGGATCCCCTGATGTTTACTTTAACTGGATTGTGTGTGTGTGTGTGTGTGTGTGTGTGTGTGTGTGTGTGTGTACACAGCAGTAGTAGTAGTAGTAGTAGTAGGGTAGATGCAGGCAATGTGGAAGATCTCTGAATGCCTTGGGCATTTCCTTCTTAGGAGGTTTGATAAAGGATAAGCTAAGGTATTTGAGTTCTTACTCAAGGCCTGACCTTTCTAGTTGAATGGAACCATCCTTATTTTTTATTTCCTCATTTTCTTTTCTTTTATTATTATTATTAATCCTTACCCAAGGATATCTTTGCATTGAATTTTTAAAGAGAGAGTGGAATGGAGGAGAAGAGACACAGAGAGAAATATTGATGTAAGAGAGACAGATTGATTGGTTGTCTCCCACACACATTAAGGATTGAGCCTGCAACTGAGGTACATGTTCTTAACTGGAATTGAACCCAGGACCCTTCAGTCCATTGGCCAACATTCTATCCACTGAGCCAAACTGGCTAGGGCTCCATTACCTCTTAATCATGCCAAAAATGGAAGGCAACAACAATAAAAATATTTTAAAATTCTAACAACAGAGAAAAGACAGGAAGAATAATGGAGTATAAAGATGAAGAAATGCTGTAGAAAGTGAATACCAACAGCAAACAATAAAAAGAAGAAAAGCAAAACCCTGACAGATGTAGCCAGCTGTAGACTCACTGAAGTTTCAGCGGCAGGCATTTCAGCTGTCATATCAAAACATTTCCAATACCATCTACCAATACAGTACTAAATTCTGGACTGCCATTAATGTCAGCTCATTTATAATTTTGGCCTGAAGCAGTACAAAAAGGCAGATGACAGCCTACTATTTCACACCGGCTGTTGAAATGAATAAAAATGACTGAAACCCTTAAAAGCAGGAAAAAAAGGAAGGGGAAAAATAAAGCCAACAACACAGCAAAATGAGGTTGGAGAGATTCCCCTATCTGCCTTGAGTTTTAAATATTAGGCTTTGGCTGATGTGTCTTTTACAGATCTTTTTATCCCCCCAAAATATATTTTTTATTAATTTCATAAAGAAAGTGAGAGATAGAAATATCAATGATGAGAGAGAATCATTGATCAGCTGGCTGTCTTCTGCACACCCCACCCTGGGGATTGGGCATGTGCCCTGACCAGGAATCAAACCATGGCCTTCTGGTTCATAGATCAATATTTAACCACTGAACCATGCCAGCCAGACTCTTTTACAGATGTAATAGCAGAAATTCAGAGTAGTCCAGATATGGAAGCTGACTTGCTTGGAGGATAAATTCCCCTCTCTTTGGTACTATTTTAATCATGCACTAGGCTTTCATGACTAATACCTCTCCGCATTCCTTCTCCTTGGCTTAATGGACTATGATAACACTTTCTGTAACATTCATTTCTGAACTTTGCCATATATGGTACTGGGAACATTTTGATGGGTCTGTGCCCCCTAAAATGTTGAAACTATTTATGGTACTTTTTTGGGGTGTTTTTTTATTTTGTCTTGTTTTTACTGTTCTGTCCCGAGAGATTGCAGCACAACACAGACAGCATAGAGTGTTAGACATAGCCATGATGCCTGATCTTCAAATCAACCAACCAAAGAGGAATGGTAACCATAACTTTGAAAAACTAGATGCTGGGGTTATTAATCATTAGGTTTGCCTGACCTGGCTAAATGTAGTTATGGCAATGTCTAAGGCAGCTGTCTTCAAAGGGTGCATGGGAGACCCCTATCTTATTATAATGTTAGACACAATTTATCCATTTTCACTGTCTCACATTGGCTCTGGTGGACTAAAGCAATAGTGGGTGAAACTGCTGATGCCTAAGCAAATAATGATTTTTGTCTTGATATCATCTAATAGTTTCTGTTTAAATCTCAAATTATTCATGAATCTGTGATTTGCCCATTTTAAGAACAAAGAGAAGTTTTCAACACATTCACATTCTCTTGATACAGCACAAATTCAGATTATGTAGAATGATACTGAATTAAATTTTCCACTCAGATTAGATTAGAATCAAAATCACAAAGCTGAAACCAAGTCCCAAGGATACACCATTCTAAACTAAGTCACATACAATGCATATTCCTGTAGAACACAGTTATATTTTTTTAGAACTTCAGCTAATTTAAATGGAAAATGAGGAATTCAAGATAATTTCCTTAACTATGAGATGTCAATTTATTAAGGAATATTATAACTTTTTCTTTTCCTGGGGGAAGAAAGTGCTTCAATATCCAGTTATTTATAGATGCTAGTGGTGAACATCAGAAAATTAATATTTATCCCCTGGTTAAATATCTGCTGAGACATCATTCTAATGGACTGAACCTTAGACAGGGGAAAAATAATTGGGGAACATTTGTGGCAGAGAGAGGGGGCATCTATGTACTCATATTATTGAAGTCGAAAAGGTGTATAGAGTGACTTTTCCTTAGGACCATGGTCGACAAACTGCGGCTCGCAAGCCACATGCCACTCTAGGCTCCTTAAATGTGGCTCTTCCAAAAAATACCATGGCCTGAGTGAGTCTATTTTAAAGAAGTGGTATTAGAAGAAATTTAAGTTTAAAAAAATTTGGTTCTCAAAAGAAATTTCAATCTTTGTACTGTTGATAGTTGGTTCTGTTGACTAATGAGTTTGCCGACCACTGCCTTAGGACAACTGACTGCAAGCTTGGCGAGGCTTGAAATCATCTGCACACATCTCACCCAAAATGTGCCTTTGATTCTAGGGGACACCCAATGTAAAATATCTAATATGTGATCAAAAATTGGAACTGAGAGGAAGTGATGAGAAGCTAAGCCACAGGATACATTTTCCACATCAGAGAACTCATCTCTTGTAGGGTTTAATGTGTGCCCCTCTGAGTAACAACTTGAATGCTCACCACAGGTTCACAATTAAGTAAGAAATAATTGGCCTTTTCCATCATTTATCAGGTATCAACACACTGTAGGAGAGAGGGAGGAGGCAGAAGGGGAAAGAGTGTTGAAGAGTAGGTTCAACTCACAACCCCCAAGGTCCCTCATGGGGGAATTGAGTTTTATGTACCAAAAAGTGAGCAGTTAACTCTAGGAGCTGCTGCTATTTCTTTGGAGTGGAAGGAAAATTTAATAGAGCATAGTTGGAGGTAATAATAAAAAAATATTTCACATTTGTTGACCCACTCAGTTTACACTTCAATTTATATTTTGTAAAGTTGATTTAGCTCTTAAATAAGGCAGTGGTTAAACTGTGTCTCAGATCCTGAGTTCACACAACATTTTGAAAATTATTTTTTTACCAGATTTGCAAATATTCTAAATAAATGAAAATGTTCTCTTGTACATAGTGCTAAGTGAGAAATGCCTACAAAGAAGCATTTTTTTGGTATTTATTGCTTTTCGTGGAGCCAATAATAGCTTCTTCTGAACCTCACTAATTCCAGTTGTATTGGTTTCTTTTTTTTCAGGTCAATGAAGTTACAGTGAATGTTTGTACCTGCAAATAACCAATATGTTATATTTAACTATATGCTGCCAGAATACTCTAATTAAAATGAATTGGTTTCTGAAATGCTCATCCTTGAGACAAATAGGAAAACCTGTCATATCATATTCTACAAGCATATGATTTGTAGAATACATAGGGAAAAAAAGAATAATGGTATCATCATCTATCATTACATGGAGAACATTGAGAGGTAGTCTGGCAACATTTGTCCTGTGACTGAACACAAGGAGGTATCAACTTTCCTGATATATATATATATATATATATATATATATATATATATATATACACATACACACACACACACACACACACACACACACACACACACACACATATCAGGGGCTCTCTTCCTGATAAACATATGCAGGATACCTTTCCAGCTTCTATCAGGGAGCACAGAAGCTTGGTAAGTGAGAACAATGGAATTGTAGGAGGGATCTTCATAGCTATTTAATATAACCTTTGTAATTTATAGATGAATAAATTCTGGTACAGAAAAGCTAAATGACTTCCCCAATGTCCAGAGGACCATGATTCATATCTCCTCCCTGCAGTCTAGTCCTTTTTCACTAAAACTCATATTCCTAATAAACCTGCTTCAGAAACATTTCCAAGTCTGAATGGAAGGAACTTGGGTTAAAACAGGGGCTTGGAAGAGTCTCTTTTATTGCAAGATGAACAAGGACAGCAATCAAATTGGGAGCCTTTCTCTCCTTCTGGGGAGAAACTAGAAGACTACAGCGTACAAAGGATAACATTAGCAACCATCAAGCAAATGTGCATCTAGGACACAAACACTAGTCCATAATTCCTCTTAATTGCATATAATAGCTTTCTTGGAACAACTGAAATGTTCCAAGAACCCTGATTTCCACCCAAAGTGAACATACAGGCTATGACCCATGAGAGAGCAAAGGTGGTCAATAGCAATGGGCTATTCTTTCCCCTAGGAACCCTTAGGATCTGATGACTCAACATGTTTGTCAACTGCAGATTCACGGTGGCTAGTACTCTGCATAACATGATAATTGATAACAGCTGCTGACAGGAAGGGGACCCACAGGGGCTGGAGACTATAGAGGTTGTGGGGAAGTAGATCGGTTGTTATTGTATGAAGAAACTTTCTTGGCAAACAAGAAAAAAAATTGAGTGTCTGTTGCTGTGAGAGTAAATATAGCAGCGAGTTGTGAGCAGAAATTGGGGCAGATCAGCTGCAAGTGATACCTGGGAAAATAGAGAAGTGGAACCAGAATGAGCAAATGCAGAGAGGCAGCCATGTTGTTGGGTAACAGTGGGTTTATCAAATATTGACAAACATGAAATGATTGTAATCAGTCACTGTCAAAGCAGAACAGGTCCCCTCCTCTCTTTTACAAATGATCCAATTAAAGGAAACATGTTGGCTATAAAAGTCAAAATCAACAATGCACTATACTCTGACAACCCATCCAACATACAAAATCAATAGTGCATTCCGCTGCCATCCAGCACAAAGCGACAGTAGCAACTTCCCCACCTCTTTAGTCAAATATGACACTGTATCAATCGATCAAAACTCAGTACTTATTGAGTACGGCTCCTGAAGAATGCAGACTGCATTGTACTTCTATCTCTCCTCCCCACCGCTGCTCATTTTATTTCGATAAATTTTAACTTAAAGGCATAATACCTGAGAATATTCTGATGGCACATAAACTGTTCTTTTGTATAATCACATACAATTGGGCATCGACTAGATTTACAACAAGATTACAAATCACCATAGGGCTAGAAGCACAAATGCCATTGAATCGGGAACTGTGATTTCAGTTCTGTCTTCACACCCTGGCTTTGTCCAAGTCCTCCATTCAGTGCCACAAACAAGACATTGGTGGCTCTAATTAGTCACGAGGTTTGCACCAGAACTAAAAATAATGGAAAAGCAAACTGAACAAGAACTGGATATGGGATACATTTTTAGTTTGACAGAAGAAAAAAATTCACAATAATATTTGGTGCAGTGTGGAAAGGGCAGCAGAGTGGAGTCAGGCTCTGATTCTGTGCCCTGCAACCTTGAACCAATTATTCTTCTTCTGTGGGTCTTGAGTTTCTATGATGTTAAGAATCGGGTTCAATGGATGACAGTAACTATGTAAAGACTAAAGTTTTAATGTCTTACACAGTGTGTGTGTGTGTGTTTACATTTTCTCCTAAGATCTATACTCAGAAATAAATTTTCTATAACTACAGAGTGCATAAAATAATTGAAATAAAATGTCATAAATACTATTTTCCAGTAGTATGAGCAATGCTGTCTAATATGTTCTCTTCTATTCATTTTTATTTTCTTTATAAATGCTGATGGATCACAACAGCTTGAAAAACACTGTGTATGGCTCTTTGAATTTTCACTCCCCTTTTTTCTCTCTTCTTTCCTAGTATCGCTCTTCCTCACTCTTTTTTTCTCTCTTTCTCCAGGCATCTCTACCAGAAATTACAAACCCTGATTCTTTGTATTAGCTGAATTTGTATTTTTCCCCCAAGTAGTGTATATTTCTTTGTCCCACAGGAAGAGTACAATACATAGACCCTTATTTGATGCTCAAACACTTATTTTGTTAACCCTCCCAACTCCTTAACCTCTTTGAGAACAAGAATCATGTGAAAAAGAACATCTATTACTTGGATTTTTAAAATTTAGAACCTTGGTTGGAAAATGTGGCTTGCGAGCCACATGCAGCTCTTTGGCCCTTTGAGTGTGGCTCTTCCACAAAATACTATGGCCTGAGCAAGTCTATTTTGAAGAAGTGACATTATAAGAAGTTTAAAAAGTTTGGCTCTCAAAATAAATTTCAGTCATTGTACTTTTGATATTTGGCTCTGTTGACTGAGTTTGTCGACCATTGTAGAATATTATGGAGGAAATTATATAGTTATTTTGTTACAATTTTCACAAAGTCAGAATGTGCTCATAATATGATTTTAAGCAAAATTAGGGCTAAAGTCTTTCATAGAGAGTGTGAATTTAACTAATGAAGCTATAAAAGAAGAGTAGAAAGAAATGTACTACCATAATAATAGTTTTTTAACCCTTGATAGAAAGTTTCTATGTAATTTAAATATATATATATATATATATATATATATAGTTGATTTCAGAGAGGAAAGGTGAAGGAGAAAGAGATAGATACATCACTAATGAGAGAGAATTGTTGATTGGCTGCCTTCTGCATGCCCACTTCTGGAGATCAAGTCACAACCCGGGCATGTGCCCTATAGGGAATTGGACCATGACCTCCTGGTTCATAGGTCGATGTGAGACACACCATGTGTCTTTTATTGTTTTCTTTTGATGCTTGGAATATCATTAGTTCTCATGACTATCCCAAGGAGTTTCTACTGATGTTCCGTTTTTACAAATGAGGAAACTGAAAATTGAAAGATCAAATAGGTTACTCTTCTAAATGGTGGAACCCTAACATGAATTGGAGCAATCACAACAAAAACATTTACTTCTGAGAATGTTTGTTCTCTTACATTTAATTTGTTCTGATTAATTTACATGTTATATTTAATCCTCCTGAATCAATGAAGTCAGTTTTCCCACCCTAATACAAACTCTTGAGGGACAAAAAAATGCTTTGTATAACGCATTAGCTCAGTTTTGGTAGTAATTAGTATTTGTGAATAATTGACATCCTAAATATTAAGGTGCATTTGCTTAGGCTATTTATAGTTCATAGTCACATTGTTATTATGAAAGTATATATGCTTTTTGCAAAATCTCTAAGACAAAGGCCTGACCTTCATACAAATTTCAGGTAGAATTTTTAAAAAAAATATATCCTCCTTTATAAGCAACCATTTTCTTTTCTCTGCAGTTTCCCCCACAACTTTGCATGGCATGTACCTTCTTGGAGATATTTATATGCTCCTTTGAAAATGAACATTCATTTTTCATCCAAGATACTGAAGCACAGGGAGTTCCCCTGTTGCTTTTATCTAAGACCATACCCACGTTGGCTGCTGCATGCAACATCAAGATCTTCTTACACCAAATCAAATTATTTTGCCACTCTACCATAGGCTTATCTTGCCAAGGAATCAAGAGGAAATGATTAACATTCACTGGCATTCACTTTATATACTTGTCAAGAATTAACACTTTACATACTTAACTAAACCTATTTCCCTTTCACACCCACAGCTCTAATATTAAGTACTAGAAGCTCAGTGCACGGAAGTGTGTGGCCCCGCCCATCCATACCTGCCTTTGGTCTCCTTAGGGCCATTGGGTTTTTATAATATAGACTAGAGGCCCATTGCAGGAAGATTCCTGAAATAGGGCTTCCTGCTATGGTCACTGCCCCACCTGCTTCCCTCTCTTCTCCCCACCCTGCCTGCTTCCCTCCCTTCTTCCTCCTGTTTCCCTCCCTTCTCCCTTGCCCTGCTTGCTTGCTTGCTTCTCCACAGCTTTGCTCCCTTCTGCAGCACTTGGTTTCTTTCTATGCTGTCTTCAGTCTTCACCTTTTTTACTCTGGCCTGGATATGCAAATCAATTGCCATGTTGGTTTGGTTAATTTGCATACTCACCCTAATCAGCTGGTGGGGGGGGGTGGCTTGTGGGCATAGCAAAGGTATGCCAATTTGCATGTTTCTCTTTTATTAGATAGGCTTATAATAGTCTCACTTGGCATGTGATAATACTTAAGTTCAGGAAGGATAAGCAACTGGTCCAAAGTTATATAGTGAGGAAGCAGCAAGAATGGTTTGAACCCAGATCTCCTTGAGATAAAGCACACACTCCAAGCTCATTCATCATAGAGATAACAGCATGGATAGAAAGGCTTCATGATACTCTAGAGCAGAGGTTCTCAACCTTTCTAATGCAGCAACCCTTAATACAGTTCCTCATGTTGTGGTGACCCCCAACCATAAATTTATTTTCATTGCTACTTCATAACTGTCATTTTGCTACTGTTAATGAATCATAATGTAAATATTTGTATTTTATGGTGGTCTTAGGCTCTACAGCAGAGACCCACAGGTTGAGAACCGCTAGTAGGGTCACCATGTGTGTCTCTGATCTTCAGTTTCTGAAATATTTACCTGTATGCTTTTCAAGGACACTGCTGACCTACTCCTTCTTTGTAATCATACATAATACTTAGTCACAGCTTCATTGGACACCAGTGCACTCCTTAGCCAAATTAGAAAGTCTGATAGTTCAGGGCAGTGCTGCCTCATTGCTCAACATTAGTTCTCTCTGTGAAGATTGGGAGACTGACATTGATACCTAAAGGTCAATGAGGTTGGTATACAGATGTACCATTCCATCACATTAACATTTTCTGTAAGCCATGTTCTAAATGTAGTATAATCATTCCAATCCCAACTATAACACCGCCCTCTCACTCACTGGACTTGTGTCCATTCTTTTTTTTTTTTTTTTACCTTTGCCTCTGCCTTTCTTCTGCACTAGACATTAAAGATATGGAGGGCCCAAGGAGAGAAAGAGTGGGGGAAAGCATGGTAAGCTGTTAGTACACATCCTTCTGAAGCAAACAAGACTTAAATTTGCCCAAATGTGTTTAAAATCTCAGTCTCTTACACCCATAGTGGTGTCAGATGTCAGATAGAGGATTTCAGGGTCTGGTCCAGCACCTTAGCAAAACTCACATTGTTTAAAACGTGTTTGAGCATCCTTAATAAGTAACACCTGAGGGAAAGACACTTTTCTATAATAGGCTCTCTTGGTTTGACCAATGATTTTACAGAGTCAGGATTATAAGCAACCTAGGAAAGTCCTGGCATTTCAACTTTTATTATCCAGCATGATGTTAGGTGTTCTGAAATGCAATAGAACCATGTGACAGTCCCGGCCACAAAGAGCTTACATTTAGCCAAAAGAAATGATATTTGGTTTACTTTTGCACTGGAAAAAAACAAATCCCAACCTCAGCCATTAAACAAAAGGAGATAATTCATTGCAGCTTCATTTTCTCTCAGCCTGCATGTTAATATCTTGATTTCCCTGATAGTATATAGGCATAGAAGTTATGTATCTAATTTTTAATTTAGATGAAAGATATTCCACATTGCCTGCTACACCACTAAGGGCTAAGTAAGTGCCTTTCGGTTTTCCTGTAAAAAAATAACAACCCAAACTTATTTGGATGATTTTCTCCACTGTGGCTGGAG
The DNA here is from genome assembly GCA_963924515.1 of Vespertilio murinus. NCBI lineage: Eukaryota > Metazoa > Chordata > Mammalia > Chiroptera > Vespertilionidae > Vespertilio > Vespertilio murinus. The sequence goes on from OZ004709.1 coordinate 16,501,531, forward strand.
AGAAAGCAGTATTGCAGCTGTGGTAACATTGTTAACCACACAAACGACCTTCTAATTGCAAAGACCTCCTGGCTCAACTGGGATATCACTTCTAAAATCGTATCCTGGTAATGTATTCTCTCCATTCCCTGAAGAGCTGGCTTGAGGTCAGCATCACTGGATGACAGACAGCTTCTCTCTTGCAGCCACTACAATAACTCATCCTTTTCTTTTATTCTTTAATTTCCCTTCCTCTTCTCTTACTAATCTGTTTTAAAAGGAATTTCATATAAGACATGGTCAAATGATGACTTCATCAAGTACAAATAAGCCTCCCCGAGACAATCAGCCATAAAATTCATTAAATGAGTTTCCACAAGATTCCAGAAATGGCTTTTTAGCTGAGGACCAACCCTCTAAACTTAGATCACCCGCCACCAGAACTTCAGGAGCAGCAGCTGCCAGGAATTTGCAGAAGAGCAAATAATGGCAAGTCAGCTCACCTTTCTCTCTCTCTGGAGTATTGTCTTCTCGTTAGGATGAGGGTTTGGACTAGAAGTCACACAAGTCCTTCCAGTTGTGGTGAAGAAATATGCATCCATGGATAAGCTGCCAGGGCCACGTGGTGGTTCAGAGATTCAATCAATCTTGGCAATGTCCACCCTAATAGACTGTTACCTTTGGGGATGTTGCAAAGTTCCTTAGTTTCTAAGCTTCAGTTTTCTCACCTGTAAAGGGAAAAAATGGATCATATGAACTAATGTATAATGATCAATAACTAGCTCATTGTAAATTCCCAAAAATGTAGACTAATAGTCTTTTAAAAATCAAAAGGTGGAGGACAACCAGGGATTGTCTCTTGTCTATGGTCTGGATAATGTCTTGCTTTGGCTCTGTGTTTCCCCTTTCTGCCTGACTCATTATTCTTCCTAGCAGTCCACAGTGAGCTGCTGCTGTGTTGGGGAGACTCAACACAAGTATAACTTACCTGAAAAAGGCCCTCTAGCCCATAATACTCACCCTTATACACTATCATTGTGGCTTTCTGTTCTATATCCCACTTCCTGTCTCTATCAGATTAAACTTCCTTAAACATGACTTTCCTCAAGACATTCACATATCCCTAATCTTTTTACAGCTTTATATATCTCACCTCTAGGTTGATACTTTCCTGCCTAGCTCTGAACTCTCCAAGGCCTAGCTTCATGTCACCGGCTCACTCTCTCTCTCTCCTCGCCTTTGGAAATGTCCTTTTTATACCTATCTTCACTCCATGGCCTTCATTTGCATTGTTTTCCTCTTGAGGGATGCTCTCTGTCTTCTTTTTTTCTCTCTAAATGCTGCCAATCTTTAAATATCTAACTCGGTTTTCACCTATTCTCTTAGGCCTTCCAAACCTTTACTGAAATTATTTTCTAAATCAGAATTTGCAAACTTTTTCTGTAAAGGCACAGAGGCACAAACAAGATATTAGCAAATCAAATACAACAATACATTTTAAAAAATAAGCCATCACACTCAAGTGGGGTTCATTCCAAGGGCACAGGATGATTTGACATACACAAATCTATCAATGTAACACACCACATTAACAAACGAAAGGATAAAAGTAATATGAATGTGTCAATTGATGCAGAAAAAAGCTTTCAATAAGATACAACATCTATTTATGATTAAAACACTCAATAAAATGGGCATAAAAGGAAAGTACCTTAATATAACAAAAGCCAGTGAAAAACTGAAATCTCACTCATATTCACAAAGCACTGAAGTCCTATTCAATAAGGTAAGAGAAGGAAACAAAAGGCATACAACTTGGAAATGAAGAAGGAAAAGTACCACTTGGTGCATTTCACATGATTCTTTATATAGAAAACCCTAAAGACTCCACGAAAAAAAAAAAATTAGAAACCATAAACAAATACACTAAAGTTGCAGGTTACAAAATCAATGTACAATAACCCATTGCATTTCTATATTCTAACAATTAAATTTCAGAAAAAAAATTTTAAAGAACATTTCCTTTTGCAGATGAAACAAAAAAGAACAAAATACCTAGGAATAAACTTAACAAAGGATGTGAAAGAGCTATTCACTACAAATAACAAAGCATAATTAAGAGAGATTGAAAAAGACACAATGAAATGGAAAGATATCCCGCGTTCATGGTTGGAAGAACCAGTTTCTGATTTTAGTAATTTGAATTTCTCTCTCTCTCTCTCTCTCTCTCTCTCTCTCTCTCTCTCTCTCTCTCTTTCTCTCTCCTTTTTTTAAATCAAACTAGATAGATAAAGTCTTGTCAATTTGGTTGATCTTTTCAAAGAAGCAATTTTTGGTCTTATTGATTTTCTGTTGTTTTTCTATTTAATTTATCTTTGCTCTAATCTTTATTAGTTCTTTTCTTTTTCTAGCTTTGGATTTTGTTTGTTCCGCTTTTTTGAGTTTCTTAAATTGTAAAGTCAGTTGTTGATTGAGGTCTATTTTGTTTTGTAATGTAACTATTTATGGCTATAACATTTCCCCTTAGCAATGCCTTCCTGTCATTCGCCAAGTTTTAGTATACTCTGTTTTATTTTCATTTCTAAGTATTTTTAATTTTCCTCATGCTTTATTATTTTATTCAGTAAATGCTTTATGGTATGCTGTTTAATTTCCACAAATTTTAAGCTTTTCCAATTTTCTTTCCTGTTGTTGATTTCTAATTTCATCCCATTGGGATTAGAGAAGGCATTTTGAATGCAGTCTCTCTTTTAAAATCTATTTAAGATTTAATTTGTGACATACCATATTGTCTATTCTGGAAGATGGCCTATGTTCATATGAGAAGATGTACAGGGGTGGGCAAAAGTAGATTTACAGTTGTTGGTATAAAAAATAATACAAGAATAAATTGTTTCACATACTCATAACTGTGAACCTACTGTGTCTACTCCTGCATATTCAATTCTTCAGTAGAGTGTTTATATATGTTTATTGAATCTAATTGGTTCACTTATTGTTCAAGTTCTCTGTCTCCTTATGTATCATCTATCTTATTGAATGGCATATTAAAGTAACCAAGAATTACTGTAGAACTGTATAATTCTCCCTTCAATTATATCTCTCTTTTTCTGGCTTCATATCTATAATAATAAAAGCATACTATGCTAATTAGGCTGGTCAGCTGAACAACCTTCCGGATGTCCCTCTGGACAAAGCCTGCGCCAAAGCAAACCTCTGAGGCTGCTAGGCGAGGGAAGCTGCAGGGCTGGGAGGGCCAAGTCCCTTGCATGAATTCTGAGCATTGGACGTCTAGTATTTTTATGGCCTTTGGCTTTAGTATTAATGCACTTTTAAAAATTTTAGACACATAAACATTAGTAATTATTATATATGTTGCTATATTGAACATTTTATTAATCTATAATGTCCTTTGTCTTCTGTAACTATTTTTTAAATTTGAAGTTTTATTTGATCTGTTATTGTCATAGGCCACTCCAGCTCTCTTTTGGTTACTGTTTGTGTAGAATAACATTTTTCATCCTTTTTATTTTCAGCCTATTTGTGTGTTTGGATCTAAAATGAGTCTCTTGTCGATAGCATAGAGTTGACTCAGGAGCTTTAATATTTTCTGCCAATCTCTGCCTTTTATTGAACAGACTACATTTACATTTAAAGTAATTACTGATAAGGAGGGGCTTACTTCTGTTACTTCATTATTTGCTTTTTATATGTCTTACAGCTTTTGTTTTTGTTTTCTCATGTCTCGCATAGCCTCTCCTTTTGTATTCATTTTTTTATAGTAATAAGTTTTAATTTCCCTCTCATTTCCTTTGTATATTCTATAACTATTTCATCCGTGGTTACCATAGGGATTGCATTTAACATTATACAATTATAATACTCTAATTTTAATTTATAACAGTTTAACTTTAATAACATGTAAAGACTGCTCCTTTACAACTTTGTTTCCAAGTCTTTCAATTACTAACATCATAAAGGTACATCTTTATGCATTGTATGCTCCAGCACATACTAAACTAACAATTGTTTTTTAATGATTCTTAAATTATGTAGAAATCAAAATGTGGAGTTTATAAACCAAAGTTAAAATAATACTACTTTTTAGATATGTAATATTCAAGCAGTGTGCCACACAATTTTAAAATATGCAATACTTGACTATTTAGTCAGGACACTGGCCTCTTTTCCCTTAGATTGTCAAATAACATGACAATAGCCAACACAACAATAACCATCTGATATTAATGTCCTGTTTTAGACTATAACTATAAGAGCCATGTAATAGAGTTGTATCTTATTGGTCATGTAATATAATAGGGTAGCATCTGATCGGTTAATTCTTGGTACAAGAAATCCTAAAATACAAGTATAAGTATCTGATTTTTAAAAAAGTCAGTTTGAAGAAAAAAGGTAGGTAATAGCTCTAATTATGTATTTATAAACCAATCAAAATTATTCTTATTCTTGGTCAAATCAGCAAAAAATATAATACATATTTTGGTGTGAAATAGAATTTTGATAACTAGTTTATGTGTGCCATGAGATGAAAAGAGTTAAAAATCACTGCTTTAGACTAATCATTTTTAAGTATTACTCTTAGATTATGTGGAAAACAAAAATTAGATTACTAATGATGCTACAATAATAGTAGCTTTCATAATTATCTATCTATAGTTTTATAATTGCCTATCTTTATTAAAATCTTTATATTTTATACGTGTTTGAGTTACTGTCTAAATGTCCTTTGCTTTTCTTGAAACTAAGATCTACTGATAATGAACTCCCTTAGCTTTTGTTCATCTAGGAATGCCTTAATTTCTCCCTTACCCATGAAGGACTGTTTTGTCAAATATAGAGTTAACTATTTTTTTCAACACTGAAAATATCAGATTCTTTTGGCCTCCAAAATTTCTGTTGCAAAATCTGATGATGTTACTGAGATATCTTGCATGTAGTGAGTCATTCATTTTTTCCATCAGCCTTTGGCTCTCTACAATTTGATTATAATCCCTTGAGGTGTGTTGAAGTTTTGGGATGTTTATATTTATGCCATTTATTAAATTTAGGAAGTTTTCAGCAACTATTTTTTCAAAGACTCTCTTTGCCACTTACTCTATTCCTCAGGAACTTGCACAATAAATATGTTAGTCCACTTGATATTTTCCTAGAAGTTCCCTTACCTAAGTCTATTTTATTTTTTGTCCTCAGATTTAATAATTTCAAATCTCATAATTTCAAGTTTATTGTTCCCTTTTCTACCTGATTAAGTCCAATTTGATTCTCTCTAGTCCTTTCTTTCTTTCTTTCTTTCTTTCTTTCTTTCTTTTTTTCTTTCTTTCTTTAGTTATAACTTCTCTTTAGTTTTGTTTAAATTTCCTGTCTCTTCATTCATATTTATACTTTATTCTTGCATACTTTTCTTGATTTTCGGCACCTCTTTCTTTAGTTCTTCGAGCATTTTTAAGAACAACATTTTAAAGTCTTTGCCTGGTAGGTCCACTATTTGGTCTTTCTCGGGAACAGTTTCTGTTGGTCCATTTGTTCCTTTGTATAGGCCACAATTCCTTGTTTCTTTGTGTGTGGCCTGTGATATTTTTGTTGAAAACTGGGCATTTGATTTTAATAATGTGGTAGTCATAGTCTCTATTTCCCCAAGATGTGCTGTTTTGTTTTGTTTACTTTTATGGTTGTAGGCTGTATTTCTGTAGAAGATCAGCATGAGGTATAAACTTAAGATCTTTTCTGTGCTCAAGCATTCCCCTGGGCATGTGGTAACTTTCTAATTTTCCTCAAAAAAGGCACCAGTCATATAAATCCCCTGAATGTGGGGTTTATAACAGTGGAAGTGAGGTACAACAACATCTGCCCATTCCTTTCCCTACACCTTCATTAGCAGAAACAGCAATAAGTGATCAGAATACAAATTCCTGATATTTGAAGGACAGTCTCCTTATCTTACATTCTGGCTCCTGTAAGCTGTGTGCGAGCTGCCCCAGGAATACATGCACAGCTGCCTGCCATGGGGATGGAGGGGAGGGGTTGTTAAAAGGGGGTGTAGTTGCTTCTGAACTAAAAGCTGAAGTTGACTGAAAAAAACCCCCACTAGTTACCACTGGAACCTTCTCTTGGAAGTTGGAAGGCTTCAATATACTTTAAAGTTCCAAAGTAATTACATCAGACTGATTCTGCCCCTGCAATTATTGTCCAGGTGGTAAAATAGATTCCTCATGCTTCTTCCTCCACCATCTTCCCAGGATCCTCTCAAATTCTTAAGCTATTTTTAGAGAAAATGTTAGCCAGTAGACATTGGCATGAATTGGAGCAATTGAATGTCTTCATGAGCTTCGGTCCTCTCTGGAAGCTCCAGAAAACTAATACTTCCTTTCTACCCATAAAAATTAAGATTGAGGTTGAGAAAGCTACATAATTCAGTTGGGGAGGCAACCTTAGGAGACTCCTAGAGAATCCAATGCAAACAGTACAGGTTTAACATTTTATCAAAAGGGCATTATTGTATTTCACATAGGAAATAATGAAATAATGACTACTTAATTTACATTCACTTGAGCTATGTGCTCACACTTTTTGAAAATGAGAAATGTGATGTTTCTTTGGCATCTTACAGCAGGGGAATGGAAATTTCTCCCAGATATCAAAGATTCTTATTGAAGCCGAAACCAGTTTGGCTCAGTGGATAGAGTGTCAGCCTGCGGACTGAAAGGTCCCAGGTTTGATTCTGGTCAAGGGCATGTACCTTGGTTGCGGGCACATCCCCAGTGGGGGGTGTGCAGGAGGCAGCTGATCCATCTTTCCCTCTCATCAATGTTTCTAACTCTCTATCTCTCTCCCTTCCTCTCTGTAACAAATCAATAAAATATATTTTAAAAGATTCTTATTGAAAAGAAGGTATATTTCTAATAGAGTATTCAAAACTCCTACCAATACTTTAGGCAGGTCAGGGTCTGTGGACATAATAAGAAGAGAAGGGCATTAGAAGTGGGGACTTGATTGAAACAGAATTGCACTGAAGGAGGAGGCAGAAGACCAAAGAAAATTAACTATACTTTTTCTTAAATTTAACAAAAAAAAAGAACTTTGAGGTGTATTGTGTCCAATATCAAAAAGACAAAGCTTCTCTCTAGGCACTCTATTCTCCAGCCTTCTGATTTCTCTGAGGACTCAACAGTGTTTAGTGCTATTCTAGTTGCAGCAATAGTGAAAAATCATAACAATCTAAAATGTTTTAGTATTTTCCAAATAAATGACACTGACCTCTTTAACTTGCCTTCATTTATTTGACAGAGAAAGGGGGAAGAATTATCTACTCTGCCTTCATAACCCAAACATCAAAGTTTAACTCTTGGTGATGCATGCTTGATGTTACAAGCATACATTTCTATGTAATGAAAAAATGTCCTTTGTGTCTATTACAAAGAAAGGGACTGATAGTCTATGAAATGAGCAGTTATATTTTAGGATAACTTGGTCCTGTGTTGTGCTCTTTTGCAAGTGTTAGACTGCCCACTGCCATTTGAAGTTCAATACTTGGAATCTCTTTTTCTCTTCTTGCTAATAGTTTATGTCATATTGCACCTCCCCAGTCTTCCAACTAAGCAGAGGATCTCTAATAGCCTTTGATAAGCTGATGGGATACCCAAATTAGTGACCTTGATGGTCTAATAAAATTAAAAAGGTATAAGTGAAAGTTTGATTTTAATATATTAAGTTTATGATTATTGGTGTTTTATCTATTCAACTACTTTTTATGGTTAAAGCTTTAGAAGTTGTAATGTATAGACAATTGAGGCATCTCTTATAAAATACAGATAGAGAGGATGAGAGAACAAAATAGCAGTTCACACATTTTCATTGTATATACCATGTTCTTCCCATTTGCCTTTCTTTTCTGCCCTGTTCACTCATGTGATGCAAGTCGATAGCATGCTGCCTGAGCCTTTCTTCTTATTTAGCGAATTAAAAAGTAAAGATTTGGATAATAAAAATAATTATCTGGAAAACAAAAGAAAGTACACCATAATGTACTTGAAAGGAGGATGGCCAATGACCAGACCTTGAATCTTAGCTAGAACCTTATAAAAATAGCCTGTGTGACTTCAAACTTGACCCTTCACTTCTCTCAGATTTATTTTTTCTGGGATGAAAATCTAAACTATCTCTAAGGTCTCTTTGAGCACTAATATTCTAGGATTCTACACTTTGAAATGCAGTCTTCCTTTTTACATGAAATATTCCCAAGCCATCAAAGAATAATTAAGATCACAGAATGATGCACATTAACATTCCAGTCTTGTTAGTCACACCAGGTACATTTTGAGGTTTGTTCCCCAGATCCTGCCAGGCTGGCAAGCCTTAAGGATGGGAAATAAATCAGCACAGGGTTGGTGGCACACATTTCCTTTGTGCACTAAACCACTGGGCTCCCTGGGAAACCAAGTCTTGTCAAAGCAAATATTAGCCACCCGCTTGCCAGTGCACATCCACAGAGAAGGTGAGCTGACACAGATCAGATGAGCACCAGAATAAAAACCTGCTCAAGCCACAGACCTTTGTAAATGCAGAAGAAATTCCATTGACCTCTTTTTCTTTCCTCTGTAGAAACGCTCCATTGTGATTCTGTGTTTAACCTAGGGCCAGACGAAGAAATATAGAAATACCACAAGGAAAGCTTCTCTCCCTGCATGTCCAACTTGATTAAAACTGAGCCATATGTCCAGGGCTCTCCCTCTGAGAGCCAGGCCTCTGGGGATCTCCAGACAAGTATGGAGCAGCGGGGCTGTGGCAGATGTGCTTTCTGGAGCTCAGAGTGGCTGCTGTCCCACTTGAAGCAGGAAAGTGGGGTTTTCTCCAAGGCAGAGTTGAAAATTCCAAAGCCCAGACATTCAAAGTGCCTGTACTTCATGCTCCATATCCATGGAAACTTGAAGCAGTGTTAGAGGCGTCTGGAGACAGAGAGACTAGCTTGAATTTACCCCTCAGGTTTACAAGCTGTATGTTACTCTGCAAGGTACTGAACTCTATGTTTCAGTTTTCTCACCTGCAAAATGCTGATAGTTTTCATTGCCTTTGGGCTATAGCTTCAATTCAAGATGAGGGCTGCAAAAGTCTGGCTACAATGCTTAGAGCATTGGTTGTTCTAGATGCCAATGAAAGTAGGAATTGCTTTTGCTATTCCTTAGTGTATGTATTTCTAAAATCCTATATAATAAAAGCCTAATGTGATAAGTGTCCAGTCATCCAGTCAGCTGTTTAACCAATCAAAGTGTAATATGCTCATGATATGCAAAGGCTGCTCAACCACTCACTATGACATGCACTGACCACCAGGGACAGACAGTCGACACCTTGACCAGTAGCTATGACATGCACTGACCACCAGCCAGTAGGTTAGCTTGCTGCTGGTGTCTGGCTGATAGGGACTGAATGAGACAGGCCAGATACTCCCTGGAGCCCTCCCACGATCCCTCCCCAGCTGACGAACCTCTTGCATCCCTCCCTGGGGTTCCTCAGCCTGGCCTGCATCCTCTCGCAATCTGGAACCCCTCAAGGGATGTTGGAGAGCCAGTCTCAGCCTGACTGCAGAATGACAGATCATTATGACACGCAGTGACCACCAGGGGGCAGATATTCAAAGCAGGAACTTCCACCTTGTGGTCAGTGTGCTCCCATGGGGAAACACTGCTCAGTCAGAAAGAAGCCTGGCTCACAGCTGGCAAGCACAGGAGCAGGGAGTGAGACTAAGCCATCAGTCAGCATCCCCCAAGGGCTCCTGGACTGTGAGAGGGCACAGGTCTAGCTGAGGGACCCCCTGAGTGCACAAATTTCATGCACCAGGCCCCTAGTAAATATATAATAGAAAATACCTTGTAAAGTTTTGGGAAAGACTAAATAAGTCAACCCTTATAAAGTGATTTGACCAATGCCTGGCACATATAAAATCTACAGAAGGCCAGCGCATACCATCATTAATGATATCATTGTTGTGGCTATTATCTTTGTTAGAGGTGCCAGTATAGAAGCCCAGCCTAAGACTGTAAGTTTTTGACACAACTAGGTTTACATGTGTGTAGACCATGTTGGATCTCTGGTTTCTCATCTCCAAAGGACTTTGTAGGAGAGGATGGGGAATGACAGCATGTCCTCTGGATTCACATGCTCTTTTTAAAACACTGGCTCCAACACTTATTAGTTGTATGCCTCTAGGCAAGTTATTCAATCTCTTTGTGCCTCAGTTTTTCGATCTGAAAAGTGACAAATTATGTTCATGTTTATTTCAGAGACTTTCCATGCTAATTGTGTGTCAGAATGCATTTTGCTTCAGGTTTCAGAAATCTGGCTCTGATTGCCTGAAGTCAGATTTCCTGACAGGTATTTGAGTGTATGCCACATGCCTGCTGTAACTAGGACTCAGTTGCCTTTCTTTGTATTATTTTGAATCTCCCCAATTTGTATAGACTTTGATATCACATCGAATTCCCCTCATCCCAAGATGCTGTTATCATACCCTGGACAGCCCACATTCTCATTCATGTCCCCTAAGAAAAAGAGGAAAGCTTCCCTTGCTTCTCCCTGACAGCACAACACTGTTTTCTGGAAGCTTCCAAATGTGATCATGTTCTTATTATTGGTCCAAATTAGCTTAGGCCTCTGCATCCTCAAGCCAATTACTGGCAAGGGTGAAAAGGGAGCATCACCATCAGTTTATGCAAATTACCTGGGATAAGAGTCTACATCCCTGTCCACTAAAAATGAAAGACTACTTAGGACTGGGACTTGAGGATCTGAAGGTATAGAGTGTTAGAAAATATTATTACTTTTTAATGAATATATTTATTTGGAAAATTAAATTGACAATATATTAAACGCATATATCACAGGACTTGGCAATAGTAAATGCTTAAAAAATGGAAGTTCCCATCTCTAGTCAATATACCCACCCACTATGCCTAGATCAACATTATCACTGCCCATTCCCAAACCTCCCACTGTGCCTAGTGTGCCTGCTGGCTGGAATTCACTCCCTTCCTAAGCTTACCCCATCACACAGCCTTTATCACCCATCTTCAAATATTTTTCCATGCTGCTTTTTCAGACTTCCTCAGGTGGAAAGAATCTTTCCTCCCCTATGGATTCTGTTGGCACTTCTCTCTAATATATATATACTTTTTAAATGATGCCACAAAATTTATTATCTAAATTATTGATCTCAGCCTCCCAGAATTAGTAAGGTGTTTGAGAACATAAGGTTTTTATATAGCCCTCCAAAGTGTGCGGCCCAATGCAGTGCAGCTAATGGGTCCTCAATGAACAATAGCTAGCTGATTACTGTAGATGGCCCAGTGGATGCTGGGAAAGGAAGCCTTTTACCTTGTATCATTTATTAAAGAATGAAAGAACAGCAACACAATCACAAATGCACAATAATTCCCTGAGTGGATTCTTTTTCTCCTCACAGAGACCCTTGTCATTGCCAACTCTTCATCAAGGGAAAAATTTTGCTCCTAAGAGAACCTTTGAACAGAGAGAAAGTTAATCTTAGGGAGTCAGAAGGATGACATTGGGAATGAAACATTATGTTCTTTCAGATGCCCCAAAACTAGCATGAACACTTTCTTCATGCATATATCTGCACTATAAAGACTCTCTATCCTCTCAGAAATGCAGACATGCTCACTTCACATTCATTTGTCTTCTGAAACCCTCCCTCTTCCTCATCCTCACCATCATAGATCCGTGGACTCCAGGTCAAGTTTGAGGAGTATCTGTTGGGGTACAGATATGGAGACCACAGAGGGCAGATCACTGTCCATGGATCCTTGATAGCCACAAGCCAGGCAGGGCCTGCAGTCTCTTCCTCTCAAGGCTGGCACCTATTGAGTGGTTCCAGGTTACCTCCTGGTGACTTCTTAACACCAAAACTAAGATGCACACTGGGAAATGACATTTGATATACAATTCCTTACTTCCTGTTGCACTTTTTATTGTCTTCAAACTCTGCTTTCATCTCTTCTACAAATGTTATTTCTACTCCCTGCTTAAATCAGCATTTCCATACCCCTTAGGTTTTGAATGCTCCTCCTCCTCCCTTCCATCTAATTAAACCCTTTGCTGTCTACCAGACCCTGCTTCAACCATTCTTCCTCTCACAAGCTGTACTTCCTTCCTCTTCTTGATAACCGCACCTCAGGTGATCCTGCCCTCATCATCTATCTCTTTGAGGAATATCATTTATTCAGCACTTGATAACATAGACCTGTGTGGTTTCCCCTATTATTTCATGTGTATTTGTCTTTTGTCATCATTTTTATTGAAGTGGATTAGGGATTGGGATTTTCTAACTGCCATTTTATCTGCATTTATTTTTATTTATTTTTTGGCCTTTAGTCTTTACATGATGTTCAGCACCTCTTCCTCCCCAACCCCAACTATAACACAGAGAATTTATCTATAAATACTCATGGGTGCTTCATGAACTTTAAGTTATTTCAGTGAATTACAGTTCACTCGGGCTGTGTCTGAACATGGTTGATTTCTGAATCTATCTTTTGTGTTGTGTGTCATATTATGCTTGCAATAGGAATCCCTCTACTTTTTGTTCAATGCCTCACCAGATAAAATAGGAGTGGACTCCCTGTAAGCAAGAAACAATAAAGCTGGTCATATCACTGGGTGGCAGAAGAGGGGAAGAAGAAGGAGAGATTAAGAATATGTGCTTAATAGCCCATCCTCTTCCCAGCCTTCTAGGAGGACCATAACAATGAATTCCAGTGGTCCTGGCATGTCCCCAGCTGCCGATAAAACAAATATTTTATATTCCAAGCATGGTGCTCTGGTCCTGCCTAAGTAAGGTCACACAGACTTTCAGGGGAATCATATATAAAATTAATTATTAGATAAAGGTCATTGATTATATACTTTTATATTTTAAAATATTTGTTAATAGTCTCTGTAACTTATAGTACATATAAATATGTAACAGCACAAACTAATATTCTTATATACTTCATTTTATGAGAAGTAAGAAAGGCTTGGTTTACAGATGCATATTACATATATTCAGGGAAAAAATGAGCATGTTAAAAAGATACCAATGAGCCCCTTTGAGAAGCCATCTCACTTTCCTGGTCCCCTTTGTAATATAACTAAATGTGATCAAGGCAGTGCTTCATTCAGGGGGGCGGGGTTGGAGGGTTGCAGTAGCCCTGATTTGTTTTTTCTCCAACAAAACTTAATGTGCTATAATCACACCTGCTTCTCCTCTAAATATTGATCTCATTGTTCCTTTCTTGGAAGACACCAAGATTCAACATATTTCTGTTCAGATAACTATCCATATATCAACATATTTTTCTTTATTCGTATTACCTGAGTCTACACATTAAACTGAAAACTGATAAAGTCAAAGCCAAAAGATGGAGTAGATAGTTAAAATGAGTGGCCAGAAATACTGACACCCTTCTGTTCTGAGCCCTTAGCTGACACTCATCATTTCTGTGATAAAGTGACCATAGCTCCTGTTACAAAGAAGCCCCTCAAAATGTTTTTACCAGGAAAGGGCATCCTGCTGCTTATACATGTTTTAGAAATTTGTGAATAAAATAAAGAATTGACTTAGAGATGACAAACCAACATTATTGAGTAGTTTTAAATAGACACTCAGAAGTTAGTTAAATTACAAGGCAAAATGGAGAGTACTTTTCTCCTGTCATTCTGGGATTTTATGTTATCCTCTCAGAGAAATGGCTATCCTTTACAATTTTATCTAAGTGCTTCCTACTGACTATATTTTAATGCTCTTCTTCTGTATTATCTACTTGATGTTGGTTATTAATTGAATTTTGTGCACCCAAGTGAACTATGTCTCATATCCTGTATCATCCCCTCACTTGGTGCTTGGCTAACCTCATACCTTGATTTAACCAATGGAATGCAGTGGCAGTGGTGCCACAGTAGTTCAAGGTTTAGGCTTAAGAAGAGACAGAAGCTTCTTCCAAAATGTTTTTGATAACCCATTGCCATGCTGAGAGAAGTTAAAGGTACAAGGCAAGTCCACATGGAGGACGACCTTGTTTTTTATTTGACCAGACAACCAGCACCAGTTCTCAGACATATGTCTTGTAGTTATCCGTCTTGTAAGGTGACTGTAGATCCAATGGCATCATGTAGATCAAGCATGTCAAACTCAAAGGCTAACATAGGCCAAATAAACAAACCATGAGGCCAGGAGGCCACAAGTTTGACATGCCTGATGTTGATCAAAGGCATTACTTCAGTGAGCCCACTCAAGTAACACAATCATAATAAGAAAATGGTTGTTGCTTTAAACTGCTAAGCTTTAGAGTTTTGGTTTTATTTTTGGTATGCAATAGGTAGCCTAAACTTTCTTTTAAAGAACATATACCTAACCACTTCTATCCTTCAGCACTGTGTTAGGCCCTGTAATTTTATTCAGGCATGTGAATGTGTACAGATAAAGATTATTTTGAAATAAAACTCGGATCACATTTCTGATAACTATGAAAGCACATATAGAGCAACTGAATCTAAGACTTGAAAATTGAAGGTGCTACTGAACCCACCTTCTGCACTCACCATACACACTTGCAATCATTGTCCTCACAAAATCCAACCTATAGTATGTATGTGACATTCTTTTTCTCCTCTCTCACTGATCCTTCCCATCGGTCTTTTTCCTTCTTCTTCTTCTCTTCCATACAACACTCTAACCTAGGAACAGAATGTCAACCTGAAGCTGGACTTAGTAATCCTCTACAAAAAAAAATGACTCTGGCTCAGGGCTCATATGGGTTATGGTATTATTTACCTTTGAAAGCCATTGGAACTGACTGTCATTACCAGCGGATTTTTGGTCTCTGCTGTGGGAGCCAACCCCTAGCACACTGAGGCACTTTCAGAGATAAGGTGCCTTGGTTCAGAAAAATAATCAGAAGTGTTTAAGCATTGCTCAGGAAGGCTCTTGGCAGACTAATGAGGAAGAAACAAGAAAGAAAAAAAATAAATGGGTTGACTAATTTAAGTAAAAATTTAAAAAGTGTGGAATAGAGGAAGGGAGGAAAAGTGGAAGAAGAGAGAAATATGTATTTTTACCATCTGTTCATTTTAAGGTGCTTGTCAGTAACTTCCCAGCAGAGTATTTCCTCCCTGGATTTTACTGATATCACGCCTGTGTTTTTAATTTAAACATCTTCAAATTATTGGCGGTAATAGTCAGGGTATTAAATAACATTAAACAAACACTATGCTGCATGTATATCTATTATACATGCCAGGGAATCTAATATTTCATTGAAGAGGCAATATCTATTTATGAAATATTTTAAAAATAGAACATTTTCACTGAATTAATGGTATCATCTAAGATGTCAATATGAATAAGCCAAGAATATGCTAACAAGCAGCCTAAAAGACTCGGTCTCAATAAGCCGATGAGACTGGAAGCAAGGAGCCAGGCTGTGCGCCGAGGCTGTGATTCCATCACTGATTGCTCTGGGCCTCCGGGTGGGTCATTTAACCTTGCCTGTCTTCAGATTTCCTATCACCAAAAAGGAAATTAAAACTGGAATTCATTCTCCTGGGTGGCAGCCTACGAGCCAGAGAGCATCTTATCATCCTATTTATAATTGTAGACTTACAGAATTTTAGAGTTGGATGGGTCTTTAGCCACCACCAAATTAATCCCCTCATTTTACAGATGTCGGTGCTGGGGCTCAGCAAGGTGAAGCACCTTCCTCAAGGTCAAGCTTGCTGGTACCCGGCTGTTAGCCTGAGAGTCCAACGTGCTATTGCACAGACCTATGTCCCTGAAAGCATCCTTTTCTCTTTTCCTCTTTATGCCCATCAAAACATGTGATTAAAGACAATATTTTTGATAGCACAAGACCACCTTGATATATGTATATCAATTATGCACTAATCATCAATTCACAAATACAATAGCTCTTAATGTCAGGTTTGATATTTGCCTGAGGATGAAAGATCAAAGTTGGAACTGCATTTCTATTATCCTGTTTGGGGATGAACAGGAAATTCCTTTGCCTGGAAAATTATGTTTGAGCCTATTTGAGAATATGAATATGTCTTGGCTTCTGATTGCTTCTCCTAGGACTATTTCACCACCCCTGGAGAATACCCCCTCTTCATATGGCAGAAGAGGTTGTGAGAGCTGACTTTTAACACAGAACAGTGTGGCTCAGTGGGTAACCAACAAACCAGGAGGTGGCTGTTCGATTCCTGGTCAGGGCACATGACCAGGTTGTGAACATGAACTCTGGTTTGGGGCATGCAGGAAGCAGCAGATCAATGATTCTCTGTCATCATTGATGTTTCTATATCTCTCTACCTTTTCCTTCCTCTTTGAAATAAATTAAAACATTTAAAAAATCATAGTATGAAAAATTAGTAGGGATTTTCATTTGGATTTATTTTGGTCACATCCTGACTTCTGTTTACCCTCATGATGTTTTTCAAAGAACTTGAGCAGGTCCAAATGGATGTGTTTCCACAGTTGTGGTTTTATTTGCATTTAGGAGAGGCAGCATGTGATTTGACCTAAAGTCCCAAAGATGGTTCCCTTCTCTTTTCAGTAGAAGACATGGCCAACTCCATCTCAGCAATGCTTTCAGGGAGACAGACATTGGTGCTGCCCTGTGAGCTCCTGGCTTTGTGTATGGTGGGTGTAAGGCATTTTCTATGATGTATGGAATGAACTGTTTCAAAGGTTTTTTTTTCCCCTTGATGCTATAATTTTTATATCTAATTTTACCTCTGTAATTAAGACAGGTCTGGTAGGTATTTAAATTAGCCCAGCTTTCATCTCTATCACACATTCGTTTCAAAACTTTTATGAATATTTAATAGAGGTTTTATAATTCATGGTGATATGATGAACAGCCTTTTGGCCGTTAAGTCAATTGACAGAAGAAAAAAAAAATCTCTCTTCAGGCAGAAATAATAACGATTCTATTTCTGTTCCTAGATTGGTGATTACACAGTCACCTGTTTTCACATTAAACTTTGATGATAAATTACTCAGCAACCATGATAATATCAGAAGTTTTACTGGTCAGAACAAATTGCCAGTAATTGCTTGCAAGATAAAGAGAAAGCACTGCCTCTCTTTTCCCCTGCTTTCCCCCCAGGGGGTTGTGGCTGCAACCCTATAATCCAACTGGTTTCAATTTCTTTCATTTGTTCTTTTTATTTTATTTTTCTTGTTTCCTTTTAAGCCTCTATCTGTCCTCCTAGTAAGAATATATTAATATTCCATTAGCATAGCTGCAGAATTCACACACAAACACACACACACACACACACACACAACATAACGGGTTGCACACAGTTAACTCTGAGATGAATTGCAATTCAAACAGGTTCATTTTCTACTCAACTCCCCACTGGACACACACGTACATTAAAAAAAAAAAAAAATATATATATATATATATATATATATATATATATATATATATATATATATATATTTGGGGTAACCCCTCCAGATTGAAGCATGTGCCAAATGATACTGCTTCCTAAACAACCTGTAGGTTTTATTTCCTTTAAATAGAAGATGTAGGAAGAGAGAGTCAGAAGACAATAACTAAATGTAGCTCAGAGAATGGTAAACTTAACGTAGGTGTCAGATCCAGGTAGCTGGGGCGTCCTGCATTCCGTATTCCTCTCAACACCAGGCTGGCACCATAAATGGTAAGAGTCACATGCCATCCTCCAGCTCACCAAGTCTCTGCGGGCCAGGGGAGGCCCTCCCTGCAACAAATTGGGAAACTGGACCATCCCGTCAGGCTTTTATGTCCCCCTTAATGGGGTCATAGACTCCACTGTCTCCCTGGGGAGGTAATTTTGCTGCCTAATAGCTTCTAGCCCAACAAACTTTTTTCCCTGATATGCAGACAACTCCTCTCTGCTCATTTTCTTCTCAGTAATGCCCCTTCTACTAGCCTGCAAATTCCTCTTTGGGGGTTTGCAGCCCCGAGGCAGAGGCTGTGAGACAGCAGCTTCACAGAGCTACACCTATATTATTTTAATCTCACCTCACACCTTAGGGCCTCTGTCCCCTCCATCAATTTTGTGGCTGCTCTCAGTACTTGGTCAAATTTGCACATATATATGACTTGTATGAATGACAGATTTGAGCCTATAAACTGCAATGCATCAATGACTACATGATAGAAAATACTCAGACACATATTCATAGTGTGTACACACCCTACCACCAAATGTGTTGGACCTTAATCTGTTCAACATCCAAGGATATAAACTCTAAAGGCATTCAAATGCCCTTGGTTTTACCCAAAGAGAAATGCAGAGAAAACTGGGTTGCTTTTCTCTTACCCTCACTCCTACCCTACTTCATTTCTCAGTGAGATTTTGGGAATCTGTCCTTGGATGAGGGAAAGTTAGCCAACTCCATAACAGATCCCTGTTCTGTTTATTACCAATGCAAAGTTGCTTTCATAAAAAGGCATTAAACATGAGCATGCTCAGCTGAGGATAATTTAGAGTCCTATGTGAGAAATAAAGTAGGAAAGTGTGAATATAACCCTATCTCTGGACAGAGGTCTCACAGAGGTGTGAGAAGAGTCAGATATGATCCAAATTTCAGATGAGGCCATTCTGGGAGTTATACCCTTTAGCTCTGCTGATGCAAACTCACTCTCCACATTTCTACACATCCCACTCCTCTCTCTTCCCAGGAAAACTCAGAGCTGAACTACTAAAGCAGCATCATGCAAACTGGAAGCCATCAACATCCACTGCCTCTGCTGTGCAGCTTCTGATGTGTGAACAGTGTGTCGTGATGCTGAAGGAAGCCCAGATCGCTCCTCCTTCAGTGGATTGTGGAGGGTGGATTTAAGAAAGCAAATGTTTACAGGCTGGTGGTTGTGAATAGGTGTCACTTGGCACATGCTTGTGCATAGGCACACATATACACTCACACAGGCCTGAAGAAGTGAAAGCAAGACTTTTTGTCACTTTCAATACATCACACTGGATAATTCAATTTTTCCTTTTCACTTGTGAGACTTTTTCATTTATGAATTCTATTATATATATATATATATATATATATATATATATATCCTATCTAATAAAGAGGGAATGTGCAAATTGTCTATCACACCATCACAAAGATGGTGGTGCCCATATCTGCAAGATGGTGGCGCCCTAAGCTCCTCCGGACATGCACACTTCTTTCAGCCCCAGCCAGGGGGGGCAGCAGGCGCACAGTGTGCGATTGGACCCACCCTTAGCTCCATAGCCTCCTTGCTCAAGGCACAGGCAAGCCTCAGATGGTAGCTTCCCAGCTTCCCAGCTGCCCAGGGTGAGCCTGAGGCACAGGCAAGCCTCAGATGGTGGCTTCCAGGGCCACCCGAGGCTCAGGTCACCAGAGCTGTCCAAGGCTTGTGCTGTCGGCAATGGCAGGAACAGAGGTGTGATGGGGGTGTTGCCATCCCCTGATCACCAGGTCACCTCCCACCCCTGAGGGCTCCTGAACTGAGAGAGGAGGCAGGCTGGGCTGAGCAATCACCCTCCAGTGCATGAATTTTCATACACTGGGCCTCTAATGTGTACATACACAAATACATACACATATATATTTCTACTTAATGATTTTCATCTTTCCACTTAATTTTATAGTTATAATATCTGGGTAATAAAGTTAGTGTTGACATTATTTCAGCCTTAACCATTTCAAGGATTTTTTGGCTTAAGGGAAAACATCCTCAGCTGTTTCTTAGTATTGTGATACCTATTGTGGTTCCTACCCCAGAGTGAATGCAGTTATTATACTTCTAATTTTGCTTCTGGAACAGTCTTTTCTGAGAAGATATGTACAGAGCTGTGTTTCAATATGACCATATATGAAGAATTAGACAGATGCTCAAATGCATTGCATTGTAATCCACTTCTCCATCACGTGCAATCTAGACTACAGATTGGTCCAAGTACACACAACTCAGCTAGAGCCAAGGGTTCTATTCTCATTACTCCATAAATTCAAATATCTGAATAAGTACCTTTCTTTTCAGCAACCCATGGATATATCATTCTTGTGTAACTTATAAGTCACTAAAAAGATTGGGGCATATTGAATTTCTGGTAAATTTAAGACACCCAGGATAACTCTCCCTAACATATCATTTCCTCCTCTCCCCCCAGCAGACACAGAGACTATGGGGCAGGAACTAGAATGAAAACATACACAAAGCTTACAGATTTTGACTTAGGAAAAAAAAGTAGAGTGGAAATGATGTATAACCAGATCTACATGCTGCGCTGGTCTGGGAACTTTACACATACACTCATTTGATCTTTACAGAACCCTATGAAACATGGGCTACACTCCCTATAGTTCAGAGGATGCTCAGAATAGATCACCAAAGGGCTGGGTCCAGATCTGACCACACAGCCTCGGAAACTGTGTTAATGTCAGCTGCCATAAGGGGTGCAGTCTCAGGGTTTGCACTGCCTTCTAAATGCAGGCTCTGTGAGTCACCGACATTAACAGCTGGAGGGAAGAACTGAGTCATCATTCGGATGTGCAGTTACTTTATATAGAGTCAGAATAGATTGTGACTCTATGGCCACATATAAAGAGCTCTGGGGAGAACCCCAACTATTCCCCGCAATGAGCCACACCACCTGCTTTTTAGCACCTGCATTCTTTTTACGGGGAACAACACCTTCCATTTCACAAATACAGAGAAGGCTTAAAATAAAGCCTCCCGGGGGAGTTGTAGTACACAGTCTGAAATACACATCTAAATTAGACAAGATCCCTCTCTGGGAGTAAGTTTGATCAGAGAATAGAAAAAAACAGAACATGTAGGCTGCCTACAGGGCTTCCCTGAAGGAAAAGGCTGGAGCACTAGAAATAAAACATAGGAATGTACATTTTTTTTCTAGGCCAGACATGTTCTGATTACCTGATGAATTAAATATGGGTATCCATGTGCTCTGTGACATAGGCAGGTCGGGATCTTCCTTTTGTCCCAGCTTCCCATCTAGGACATGCTGAGCCATGTTTCTGTGGACCAAAGATACGTAGCAACTTCCCTGGAAATGTCTAGTGCTTACTTGGGGCACATATGTGGGGTGGAACAAACATCCAATATACACTTCTCGGAGATGAAGTTCAAAAACTTTTAGAAGGAGAAATGAAAACTTCAGGAAAATAGTAAAGGTAAGTTGTTTTTCTTTCCCCTCCCTAAATAGCAGGAACTAGCTGAGGTGTGTTTAGAAAGCACATGCAAGTATTAAGGAAATACGCTAGCAGGCCCTTCAAATAGAGCTATAAAAACATAGGCGGATAACCACGGTCCCAGCACTGCAAGAATGCATGAGAACATACTGATGAGCAACTCTACAGAGGTAATAGCTACATTTGGTGAAGCAAAAAGAAACTTAAGCAGACCCAGTAAAAAGGCTTAAATAAATTGGAGGGACTCTGGTCAGATAGAAGAAAGAATGTACTGACAAACAGGGATCAAATATTGATCTAAGGAGGTGAGTAATCTATTGCCTACAGATATTCTGAAACATAAATATGTCTGTGCAACTTACTAATTGCACAACAGAAAGATTATTTTCCTCCTTAGAGGCTTATAAAAGAAAAAAAGTCTTTAATTAATTAACCATTAACCATTTTTGCTTTATCTGTTTAACATATAACTAATGTCACTAATGTTGTTCTAGTCATGTTATAGCAATATTTACTAGTATATTAGATTATTGCTTAGTACCACATATTTTTCACTCACTAGTGGTCATAACATGGAAAGTAACTACCAGTGGTATGAATAATAAATAACATCACAGGACATTATCAAATCACAAAGTTCAATGACTTCTACAACAATAAAAATATCAAAATTTTCAACTGCATTTGCTCAAATAGAATGTAAAGTACTGGAGGTTGGAAGATTACATGTTTCTCATGCCCAAATGCTTTTCATATATGATCATCCAGAGAATCCTGTTGAATCTTTGTCCTCCTTAATATAGACTGAATTTAATACATCTTCCTACCCTCAACTATGCTATCTTCACACAGGCCACATTACCATCATCTTTCATGTGAGCACTAAAAAACACTGAGCTAATTTTGTCTTTCTTCCTTTGGTGATAGTCTCCTCCAAACATTTTTCTCAACAATGCCAGAGAGAATTGTAAAATGTAAATCCGATCAGATCACACCCTTTCTTAAAACTATCCAGTGATATGAATTGTCTTCAGAATGTCATCTAACTGCAGTTCACCTCTCCAGGCCTTGTCTTATCTCTTCCCGTCCCTCTGGTCAACATGACTTTACACCATCTTCCCCAAAATAGGTAGGCTTCACAGAATTATGCAACATTCAGCTTTGATGACCCCCATCAAGAATGTTTTCCTTTGTCTCCCAAGCTTCCTCGTTGGGGAATGTGCTTATCCTTTTCAGAGAATTAAACCATGTTGTCATGGGTCAACCACTTATTTATCTTTTGCCTGACAGACTGAGTTTTTCAAAAGAAACCACTTTTAGTCTTTTGTAACTAAGGCTTCAGCAATTCCTTACGTTCTTGCCAAAACCAGTTTGGCTCAATGGATAGAGCATTGGCCTACAGACTGAGGGGTCCCAGGTTAGATTCCTGACAAGGGCATATGCCTTGGTTGCGGGCACATCCCCCGTGGAGGGTGTGCAGGAGGCAGCTAATGGATGATTCTCTCTCATCAATATTTCTAACTCTCTATCCCTCTCTCTTCCTCTCTGTAAAACATCAATAAGATATATAAAAGAAACAAAAAACAATTCCTTACGTTCTCAATAAATAGATGTTGAATAACAAAACCATAGTAAAGGTATGGGCTCCAAAGTAGAGCCTAATATATGCACATTAGTTAAATCCACGTATGTATTAAACTCTGTAGGATCTAATTTATTTTATCGGACATAGACAAAAAAAATTTCCTCTTCTTTGAGGCACTAAACGTGTCGAACAAGAAACAGCAGAGCACTAGTTCAAGAACCAGAGAAGAGAATGAATACTGTTGTTTTCTGAACAGAAGAAAAGAGTGTTCAATGTCCACCAGTTAATTCTCCTCTGTTGTTTTTCTCAAGGGTGGATATAAGAAGCTGCTTTTCTTGTAACAATACAGATTTTTGTCTAGGAACCATTAACAAGTGTGCTAAGTCCTTGTGACAACTGATTAATTTTAGTTTAAGGTTATGAATACAAAACAATGAGTGTTAGTATGTAGCATGCATTTTAATGATGTCACAGCAAAAGTAAAGGATGAGAAAGATAATTCACTTTGCTTTCTCTAAAAGGTCAGTTCTCCTGAGATAAAAATTGTCCCTTAGGGTACCAATGCCTTTCTCTGCATGCTTCCCCTTCTGCTGCTTCTCTGGCTCCTCTGCTCCTTGGGTATGTGAGCATTTGTATTTAAAGACAGATAGGCTCTGTTGTTTAGAATGAGGGTTGTTTGGGCGGGAAGAGCTGTGGAGGACACCCATCATTTTCAAATGAATAAAAAGTGTTTTTCCCTTAATGTTATCATTATTCCAGCATATTTTAAGTTAATTTAATATCTTCATGTAAGAAAAAAAGATTAAAGAAGAAAAGAAATAGAAACGAATATGATCATTAATACTATTATATTTGCCAGTCTTTATACATATAAATACTTCATGTGGAGGTTGAGGTTTCTGAAAAAGATTATATATCATTGGTCAAAACTTATCCCTTATATTTATAAGCAAGATATTGTCTTTCAGCAAGGTTGATTCTTTCATAACAACAGGGCTCAAACCAGGGGCTTCATAAACTTGAAGCTCAATATGGATTTGTGGAACCAATGGATTAACATCGAACTTTAGATATATTGGCAAACATTCAATGCATGACCCTTCTGACCCATCCAGTGGGACTCAATAGGTTTTTCAAATAGGCAAATAGATATTCAGGACACAGTTGTTGGTAGGCTGAGCAGAAATTTCTTTATAAATAAATGTTCAACTTCACATTTCACAGATGAATGAAAAGGGGAATCTAAGTGAAATATTATCAATCAAGTTACCCAAAAGTACATGAATGTAAGTTTTAATTGTGTTATATGGAGAAAAAAAATGCCATCTTTGACATTAGAGATATCACAAATCTGTGTGTTGAATAAATAGTAAACAATGAGTGACTAAAGATAAATGGAAGGGAAGGGAAAGGGCAGTATACAATAATCTGATTGCATTAGAGCCCATTCCTCAGAGGAGAGCTTGTTGTTAATGAGGGATGTAAGTGTTTAAGTAGCCTGGAAGACTTCCAGAAGGTGAGCTTAAAGGGGGAAAGCATAGAGAGAAGCAAGGATGTCCTGGAGAGAAACTTGAAGAAGCTGAACAAGAGGTACATGAAAATGCAGAAGGAAAAAGTGTGTGGAGACATTATATTTATATATCCATTGGGTGGAGACACTCAGTGTCATAATCATGCTGCCCTTCTTTGGGTCTTATGTTGTCATTTCATATTCTTCTTGCATTGCAAGTGGGAAGGAAATGGTATCTCTGAAGGCTTCCAAGCATAAGGGTCCACTTGTAAGGAAAAGATGCATATTGTCACCAAGTGCCTCCCACTGAGTCAGGTTAAGGAGAGGGCATCTGGGAGGTGATATGATGTGGCAGAAAGTAGAGTGGAGGTGGCAACCATGAGTCTAGGTTACTTATTCATTTACTAACTAGCTGAGAGCAATGAAACAAGCTCCTTAACCATACTGGGCTTGACTTTCCTTATCTGAAAAATAAAGGTAATAAAAAATTGCTCTTCTAACGAGGAGGTGCTGCCCAAATATAAACCACCTCCTCCTCCTTGAAGAGTTCTTTGGAAAATTTAGTCAGGTAAGGTTTATTGATAGAGGTCATATTCAAGGTATACCTAAACATTATGCCCTAATGCTGATGACTATTTGAAAGTAATATTATTCCCATCATTGTATCAACAATTGCTTTCAGAAAATTGTAGCTATCAGAGATAAAGTGCAAAAACATAGATGAGCAAAGCTGTTAACTCATTTCCTGACAATTGAACTCAGATTTTAGCAAAATATTAGATCCTATAAGAACATTTATTAAAGAGAAAAATATACTTTATTTTTTAAATGTGCTATAACTCGAAAACAGTGAAATCTATTCCTTTTGGTCTATAATTCTATTAAGCCTCCTTGTTTTAAATGATGACATCTGTGCTGATACATCTATCCTTGTATGAGTTTCTCAACCTCATCATGACCACAGGGACATAATTTGTAAGCAGATTGGGTAGAAAAGGAGAAAAATCCATGATATCCATATAAAGTGAAATAACTGACATGTCTCTGTCTCATTGACTCCACTGAGGAATGACAAGGGCATCAATGATGAAGATGGCTAATGAAGAAGATGGTTCATAGGTTCCTGCATTACTATCCTTAATAAAGGCTGTCTGTAGATGCACAGTCAATACAGAGGACCTAGGGAAATAATTTCAGTTGGAGAGGAGAGGAGAAGGGAAAACCAGGTAGAAAATTGAACTTCCTAGACAGAATTACTGGTTTCCTAAAAACTGTTTGCAAAGTAAATTTCTGTATACCCTACCATATTGTCTCCCAGTTTCATGACTTAAACTGCTGATTCTATATATCTTGTCTTGTATTTATTTGACCTCCCCATCCACCAAGCTATAACAGTCATAGAAACATGTACAAATCTGTTCAAAATGGCATCTAATGGGAAATAACCTTTTCATAAGCTATTATTACCAATAATCAATCAAAGTCTCAAAAGATGAATTAAAGCTAGTTCTTCTCCCAGGTGGGGTAATAAACTCTGCAGCGAATAACAGAAATAGAGCTCAAGTGAACAGAGCACTCCTTAAAATCCCATGGCCTCTAGCAGTTCCAGGCTAGCCGTGGTTGGAGAAGTGGGTAGCACAGGTGGAAATTTCCAGAGAGCAATCAGCCAACCTCTTCCCAACTGTGGAGGGTAGAGGACATTTAAGGCAGAGAGGGATAGGGGTGGAGGCATACCTCAGCCTGTAGAACACTTTCTAATAAAAGCTCAAATAATAATATGTAATGGCAGGTACACACAAAAACAATAATCAATGCATTTTCTAAGTTTGCATTTTGGAAAAACACCTATTTCACTAAGAATAATACATGTGCTGCTAAAATGTGCATCATCAATGTTCAATTTAACACCATAACAATATATTGGTGGTTGTAGCTACAGATAGTAATGAGTCAGACCATTTAAAGGAAAATGAAATGCTCCCATTCTCTTAAAATTGTTTTTTTTTTAAGCTGACTATAGGAATGGTCTATTTTATAGTACAGGAGATTCTGTGGGAAAGAGAATATGTATAAGCCACGCCTTCAAAATAATTACTCTCCTACCTGCCACATGACTGAATTTCTATGTATCAAGGTCACTTCTTCCAGGCCCATGTTTGAGAAATAGGAACAGAAAGAAAATAATTCCAAGGGAGAATGGCAGTGCTCTCCTCCAAAGCAAATGATTTGTAGTAAACTACTTTTTACATTTATTGGATATAGAAGAAACCCAAAATGTTCTTGCCTACGAGAAGCTGATTTTAGTACAACTTGGATCAAATCCAGGCTAAGAACACTTCTAAAAAATTATTTTAGGATTATTCCCAGAATTGGGGTCTTTTCATTTTACACCTCTGGGGAGTGCTATTCTCATTGAAGTTTATTAGAATGCTGCAGCCAATTGTATAACACAACCTCTGCAGCTACACATGGCAGGCCCACCCAGACCCCTCCAAGCTTAAATGAGATTGACTCACACACCTTGGCAGTCTTGAAAGAGATTCATTTTAACCAGTTAAGACACTTAGTTAAGTAGGTTTGTCAAATAATGAACACTGGGTAGTATATCAACAGGCCCACTGCAACTTTTCAGGATTTTAATATCATTTTTAATAATTATGGATGTTCATATGCCTTCAATAATAGAATTAGCAATGTGCCTACGATACAAGGTACTTACCACTGATCACCCCTTCCCCCTACGTTCTTGAACAGTTTCTTCTCCTGAACACTGTTCAAATTGAAGTTATTGACAAGTAAAACAATGAATGAGAGTGTTTTAATTACAGAGGTTTCATTTTGTAATTTTGACCATCAATTCAACATCCATTATTTCATTTTATTCTCCTCATAAGGGTGCATGTTGTTCACAAAGCAGATCATGTGGCTGAGAATCCAGAGGATTAAGAGTCTTGTCTCTGTTCTATAGTGAGCAGTAGCAGGGCTGTGATGGTTCCCCACATTTTCTCTGTCCTAATTAATGTATGGCTTTCCTTTCATCAATGCCATTCCTTGGCCCTACCTGGTAGAAATAAGCATAGTTACATTTGTTATTTTTCCATTTGCTTATTTTTTTTGTTGTTGCTTTCTTTTTGTCAAAATATTAAAGAAAGTACCAAACAAATTTGCTTCTCCAAGAAGGAAATGGGGCAAGATCTCCTACATTTTACTCTTATTTTAGTCTGGGTCACTTCATGAAACTTGGATGACAGCATACTGTCGCTTTGTGTCAGCATCTGTATGGCATGACTCAAATGTCTACCTCACTCACCCTCATCAGTCCAAATCCAATAACCAGGTTTATTCTGCTGAGCCCTGCATGTGTGTCTCCTCCTAAGACTGTGGCTCCCTGTCCCACTCACAAACCCTCTGCAGATTTTCAGGAAGGCATCTCCTTCCAGCCAGTTAACCAGCACCCTGTCCCCCTACTTCAGTCTGGCTAGACTAAGTAGACGGTGTCACTATTAAGCTGCTGAGAATCAGCTGCCATGTCACACATGCAGTTTCAGAAGAGTGGTTCTAAGAAGGACAGCAGCCTCCCTGCCTGTTGACATTGTGATGGCTGGCCCTGTGGACAAGCAGCCTGGAATCTCATTAGCCTCTTTCCCAGATGCAGCATTGCATGCTAAACATCTGTCTCCTCTGATTGCAGTTCTTAGCTTAGGGTCACTGGGGAACATGCCTCTAATCTAAGACCTTTGTTTTCAACATGGCTGAAGGAAAGGCCTTTCAAATAGTTTTTGCCTCTCTGTCTAACTGGAATATCACCAATTAGTATCTTTTTATCTTCAACTGAGTTTTATCATTGTCCATTAAATGTCCTTTCAGTTTGTTTTATCTTAACAAATCACTGAGAGTTTTATCTTGTCCAAGACCTGGTACAGATTTTGTTTGTTTGTGTGTGTTTATTTATTTTATGTTGCTTAGCCAGTGTGCCTCTGGTGTCAGGGGTCTCATTTAAACTGAGGTTTCAGGATACATCTGGCCCAGGGTTCTCATAAGGCCAGGTGATCTGAAAGGTCAGTTTGTTAGTTAAGGAATCCATGTGTATTATAGCCATTAATATTTTATACGTGAGCCAATTGCTATAATTATATGCCAACTTGGACTCTCCTGGTGGGTGGTTAAAAGTTTTCAGAAGAATTTGATAACTATGTACATCTTCTCAACTTATAAACTCTATTCCCAGCAAAAACTCTAAAGCAAAAAGGGAGAATCATTCATATTGCCCTCAATTTCTGTAAATCTCTCTGCCTCTTCAAATAGGTTCTTGTGCTTATGTTACGTGGAATTCATACTTTTTTTCCTCAATATGAATTCCATTTGATTAATACATGAAAGCACTTACTATATTTTAAGCTTGGCTGGAGTTTTAAATTTTCAGTTCTCAACACTGAAGAGACTGTAGTCTATTAAAAAAAAAAGGCTTTGTTAGCTTTGACACTCCATACAGCTTTGTTTAGGTGGAAAGCATGAGGATCAGTTGATTAAAAATGCAATTGATAAACACTAGTATTTAAGGCTGTTTTATGTGTCAGGATGGGGTTTGTGGGCACCAAAAATTCAGAACAACCAAAGGAGAGTCTTCAATCAATGGTAATTGTGGTAATATGACAAATTTCACTTTTAGAAGAGAATGCCAGGACCAAAATAGAAATGGTCTTTAATGTCAGAATGTTTGGTTTAATAGGTGATGAATAATCAATTTACCAAGTACAGTGGCTCATCCATAATGATTCATTAACTTAAAAATGTATCTGTTGGGAGTGCAGTACCCAGACCTGTCTCTTGCTTCAACAGTGGTTGGATGGAACAGACCTAGGGATGCCCTTTCTTCCAGTCTCTAACCAACCTCCCCTGCCTTTTCAAGACATCACCTTCTGACCTACCTCAGCTATCCTCACCTCCTGAGACCAACTGGCACTGTGTTTGTTTGTTTTTGCTTGTTTGTTTGTTTGTTTGTTTTACATTAACTCCTGATTGCCAAACAACCTTGAGCTCCCTACCTCATCAGAATTATTCCACTGAAACGGAGGCTGCCATCAACTGTCTGGCCAACCTGTAATCTGTGACCAACACCTCTCTCTGGGCTTCTATTTTCACCACACACACAAAAATGTGGCTCTAGGGGGAGTACACAACCTCCTTCAAGCTTTGGTGGAAAGGAAGCACTGGTGGAGAGGGCACACAGTGTCTGTTAAAGACTCAATATCAGAACATTCTCTTCCAGGATGTGCTAAGCTTCTCCCAGATAAGTGGGGAAAACTCTGTACACCATGGGGACCATCACGGCCTTGGAGAAGAACCTGAACCTGGCCCTTTTGGATCTGCAGGCCCTGGGTTCTATCCGCACAGACCCTCAGCTCTGTGACTTTCTGGAGAACTACTTCCTAAATAAGCAAGTAAAACTCATCAAAAAGTTGGGTGACACCTGACTCACCTCTGAAAGCTGGCCAGACCCAGACTGGGCTGGGAAAGTATCTTTTCAAAAGGTTCGCCTTCAAGCACTACTAAGAGCCTTTACAGCCTAGAGGCCTTTTAGGGGAACCTCTGCATTTCCTTGGTGTCTAGCTTTTGCCTGAGCTTCTCCCCTCAACCACTAGCCATTCTTTTAACCATCCTAAAGCCCTATTCCATGTGTTGGACCAAATAGGAAAAATTACACACACACACACACACACACACACACACACACTGAGTGGGCAGATTATTATGATCTCTGAATGCATAATAATCCGGCTGCTCAGTATATATCCTATATAATAAAATTCTAATAATTGGCCCATGACCAGGAGTTCAACCAGCAGGAAGGCTGGCTAACTGCCTATGTCCCCTCCCCTGGTCAGGCTGGCCGGATCCCACCCATGCACAAATTCATGCACCAGGCCTCTAATATATATATATATATATATATATATATATATATATATATATATATATTGAGTGGCCAGATTATTATGCATTCAGAGATCATAATAATCTGGCCACTCAGTGTACTTATGTATAAGGGAAAGCTTGCAAATATTGATATTTAAAGATGGCCCCCAACTTCTGGCTAGTAAGTCCTCTGCTTTTTTCTAACTACCCACAATGCAGTTCTTATACATGGAAAAACTTTATTTTAAAATCCCAACTCTGGTCAGTCTATACTGAGTGGCCAGATTATTATGCATTAAGAGATCATAATAATCTGGCCACTCAGTGTGTGTGTGTGTGTGTGTGTGTGTGTGTGTGTGTGTGTGTAATATCATATATATCATATATATCGTATATATCATATATATCAATCATATATATATATATATATATATATATATATATATATGATAGATAGACAGATATCCTATATAATAAAAGGCTAATATGCAAATTGATGCTAATGGCAAAATGACCAGGAACTACTGGTTGCTATGATGTGCGCTGACCACCAGGAGGCAGATACTCAATGCAGGCCTTAGTGGATTATTTGTAACCTGCCGATCACACATTTTTAAGAAGAAAAAATTAGACTAATAATGGTATTATATAAGGCATTCTGAATTTATTATTTATTATCACAACAGCCCTGTGAAGCAGCCTTTCCCAGGCAGGCTCTAAGACTCAGAAAAGTTAAGCTACTTGTGCCTGATGGACTACATTGTAAAAGATGTGGTTGGGATTCAAAGCATGTCATCAATGTTTTAAGTGTCAATCATTATCTTCTCCGCACAGAGAACCCCTGTAGGCTAGACTCTTCTCCTAACCTGTGATCTAATGTAAGAGGAGAATGCATCCTGGATCCAAGGGACAATATTTCCCTATGTCCCTTAAAGGTACTTGTAGGAACCTGTGGTTCAGCCCCTTCTCTGTACTCCCATACAGACGGCTCCTGCTGCATTACTGTCAGGTTTAATGTGTGTCACCTTGGGCAGACAAGAGTCCATGACAGTAGGTCTAGGCCTCATTCACATCACTATGTTCAGCTCCTGGCATCATACTTAGAACTTTGTAGGGAGTAACTGATTTTTATTGAACTTTACTGAATTATATCTGCATGCACTGGACAAGTATGATATGTTATATAGCTCATGGATTTGGAATGAGGTTCCAGGCCCCAGAGTGCCAGAGATTGTGTGGCTTTGGGCTTCTCACTGTCTTTGAGCCTCAGTTTCCTCCTTTGGAACTCTGTACATCCTACTATTGTAGTGAAGATCAAATAAAATAAGAAGACAAATGAAACACCTGCCACAATGTCTAGCACAAACTGGACACAAAAGCAAATCTATGTTACTGTTTTCCTCTCTTTCCTTTTTAATGCTAATTTGAAGGTGACTTTGGGAAATGTATATATATATATATTTTTAAAACCCAGGCATTCCAGTAATCCAGAATCTCCTTGTGTTTCAAGTATTCTTGGTTATCTGATAAGTGGCTTAAAACCATTAATGATTTACTTATTGGTATTAACAAGTTAATATGCCCCTAAAGGTGCTTTTGTAACATAAACAAGGCAAGCGAAGGGTTGAACCATTTATTCTGTGAGTTTGATTGATGTCGACAGGAAAGCTGGACAGCTGAGGTTCAAGTGTACATTTTTTTTTCTTTTTCTTCATGGCAGGGATTATTTTGGCCTGAACAATCTGAATAATTGCCTTAGCTTCTCTAAGACATGTCTTTCACTTTGTGAGTGTAGACAGCTATAGAAAACAAGTATTATTTTAACCTCTGCAAAGCATGGGAACTCTCAGACACAGAGAGGTTAATTGGTTTGACAAATGTCACACAGCTCCTCAATTATGAAGCTGAGAGATAGCCTCCATGTCTCCAAGCCATCCCTCCTTTCAACACATTAAAGAAAACCATTGTAGCTGCTTTAGCATATTGGTGCTTTAAATAGAAATAACATTTACAGTCACACATTTCTTCCCCTTTGGGTAGAAATCATAGTCCAAAACTAGCTTCATAATGAAGTAAATCACATGTAGAGAAATTTTACTACGCCCATTACCTAAATGTCACATATCCTTCTGTTTTAAACTTATTCTTTGCATTTAGATAGATAATAGTTGGTTGGAAAATAAATATTTTAGACAGGTTAAAATCCTTATTTTTTATCAAATGACAAATTATGTTCTTTGGAGTCATTAATTCATCATTTCCATTAAGTATGCTTCCTATATGAATGAGTGGGGTTCAGCCCTAGGCAAGCGTCAATGTCTATGGTATGTAGAACTGTTCTAGTTCTGTACTAGCTAACTGGGCAAGTCACCACTGCTCTTGAGGAATGGAGACCATAGTATCCATATGGACTAACACTAATGGATTTATTTAGAACATAGTGAAATCATGTAAATGAAATGACTGAAAATATTGAAGGACTATGTGAATGAATTACTATAATATTTCTAATAGAGGAAGAAGAAAATATTTTGATTAGCCACAAGACTGTAAGTACTGCTCTATAGGATGAATGTTATGTACTCTGTGAATCTAGAGAAGAAAAAATCCATATCTGTATTTGTAATTGGGAAAACACCTTGTTGGGACTGGCTCTTGTATTGAAGCTTTCATTTATATTATGCTTTTGACTTTATGTTAATAAATATGCTACACATTCTTAATATAAACCTATTATTATTTCATGAGGCATTAGGGAAAAGTTATTAACCCTATTTTCTCTCTAGGTAATTTGAAGTTCGTATAGGTAAGTTCACAATCAAGGTCAAGATTACAGAGTGAGCTACTCCATAAGGATATGACCTGTAACTGTGGGCAGAGGAATTTGAATTGTCTTCTACAAACATAAATATAAGATCAGAGATAAAAGGAGGAGAGTATCATATTAAGCCACTTGTCTTCATTATGTGGAGGAAGATACTGAATCAAATGGAAATCTTTGAATTATCTGCAGATTCCAATCACAGTTGTATGTCTCCCACCCACTCACAAATAATTGAAAGATTTTGTACACCACATTTTGTTCTATCTAGGTATTGATTGCACTTTCTTACAGGTTGTTTCATAACACTGTAGCCCTATGGAATATGGAAGAAGAAAAAAACTAGGCATAAGATAGAACTCAAGACTCTTTGAATCTACTCTTTTTATGGGGACTAATTTGTTTTATGACTTTGTGAAAGTCAGTGAATTTCCTTTAATTTTACTGTATTGATAATGGAAATTATACCACTTCTCCTACTAACCCGAGAATGTACTAGAATAATATGTATTAATACAAAGCTTAAAATGCCATACAAATGAAAGATTCCTCCTAAGATAACTTATCTGATAGCTATTATAGGAAAGGGTACAATATAATCATCAATCAGTCAAAATGCATTAAGTACCTAATAGTTGCTCTAGAGAGGGCAAAGAAATATGGCAGGATAATTAGAATTTACAGAGATGACTCAGAATAAGAAGATGCAATAACTGTACACAAGCAAGCTTATACTCACTGGAGGTGTTACTTGCTGAAGATCAATCAGTTGGTTCACATTTTAGAAAATGCAAAATTTCAAAGGAAATAAATTTAATGGACAGAAAACACAGAAGAAGAAGAACTCTATCTTGGTTTGACAAATTGGTAGGGCAGTGGAGGACAAGATGAAGAAGTTATTCCTGTAGAATAGAGAGTAATCTTCATGAGGAGAGGCCTTCTGGTCTGCCTTGTTTATTGATGCATCTCAGTCATGATACCTTATTGAGGCACCATAAACATGTGTGAATACATATGTCAATGAGGATGACAGCATGGGCAAGGTATGCAGGTGAAAAGTAATTAGTACACCAGAGCAAAACAAGCTATCTTCCTGACCTTACAGGATAAGGTTCATGATGTAGTTTAGTAGGTGATTAGTTTGAAAAAGTAAGTATCAAACTGATAATAATACTGAAGAACCAAAATCTTCTCATATTAGGATCTGTGAAGAATCCTAGCTAAGTGAATATTTTAATTTGGGTTTGACATAGTCCCAAGCGAGGGAGAAGAGTTATATATGTGGTCTAGGGAACCTATACACTCTCCCTTAATGTGGATTGCACAGTTGTGTATGTGAGTGTGTTTTTCACGGTTGACATTAACTTTCTGTTAGATGCCCAAGTTGTTTTATGCCACAAAACTGCCAAAGAGTTCCTGAGAGATCATATATGCAGCAGCTCTGTTACACGGGGAATCTTTTTATCTCATTATTATTGTATCAGGAGAGCCTACCTAATTAATTATTATATCTAATTTGCATCATATGTTTCAAGTGTGTCCGTGTGTGTATGTGTGTGTATTTACCATATTTAAAGAACATTGACTGTCCCTCTGCCTTGCACATATGTGTGGTTCAGTCCCAGCCAGATTGTAAGCACTCAGGAGTGACTGTGCCAACAAAAAAATATGTCTGAATTCATCTAACACATCCAGATGAAATAGTTCTTTTCCCACCTGTAATGAAAGCACAATGCTTATTATTTCATAGAGATGATCTCTTCTGCTATGTGGTGGAACATTTTTGGCATTCATATACATCCCTCAAGTGCTCCTGAGAAGTTGTAAGTGCCGAATTGAGCTTCAATAAGCCCTTCTTAAAGATTTCCTAAAATAGTTGAGTTACTAAGATGGCAGGCTTAGAAAATATCTCCATACCTGCCTTCTTATCTAGAAAAAAATAAAAGGCTCCTAACTTGAGTATCCTTTTCTTAGAACCAGAAGTTACAAAAATAAAATGTGCACTATGAAGTTTTCAGGTAAGGAGGCATGCATTTCCATGCAAATTAAAATAAGCAGGGCAGTGGGAACGTGGTTTGGTAGTTTCTTCTGAGAACTATAGGTGGTGGTCGCCCAGTAAGGAAGGAATGAAAGTTCGTCAAGCATGTTGTAACCATAGTCTCAAGTTTCTCTGTCTATAAAGATTAACCCAGAAGTAAAGGCTGAAAACTGGTTCTGAAATGCAATCAGTTTTAATTATAGCAATTACAAAAATGCCTTTATAAAAACATATCTCAGCAAGATGCAAGTGGAGTATTAGAGATTTCTAATGAACCTTGAACTCCTCTGAGCCATGGGACATGTCTTGTCACTAGCAGTTTTACCAGCAGAGTTTACTAATAGGTGTCCCAATAAATAGAAATACACATAAGCCGTCTCTTCATACCAGAAATTTAAGTCTTCCCAACATTTTTACTGTGGTCACTTTGTTGTATTGTGGGAAAGAAAATCTCAATGGTTTCATGCTAAAAACAAAGATGCTAATTATGGTGGTGGGAATATGAATAAAAACAGCATGAATCATCTCCTCTTTTGAACTTACCAGGTAAAGCAGAAGTGGAATGAGGAGAACTGCACTTTCTGTAGAGTAAGTTGAGGGTCTCAACATCTTTGTGCTGGTCTGGTAATATCCTATATAATAATCTTATATAGTAAAGAGGTGATATGCAAATTGACCACCAGGTCCTCGCACAACATGGTTGTCCCAAGATATCCAGCAGGGGAGGACAGTTGGGGACAATTGGGCCAGCAGGGGTGCAGTTAGGTGTTGATCAGGCTAGAAGGGGAGTAGTTAGGAGATGATCAGGCTGGTAGGCAGAAGTGGTTAGGGGCAATCAGCCAGGCAAGGCAGGTGAGTGTTTGGGAGCCAGCAGTCCCAGATTGTGAGAGGGATGTCCGACTGCCGATATAAGCCTGGTCCTGGGGATTGGGCCTAACCCAGCAGTTGGACATCCTCGAAGGAGTCCCAGATTGGAGAAAGTGTAGACTGGGCTGAGGGACAACACCCCTCCTCCAGTGCATGAATTTCATGCACAGGCCTCTAGTTGATTAGTAAAAGACTGGGTCTGGTGAAGCAAATAACCATGGACATGCTGAGAACTCTGGTGGATCCAAGTGTATAGCTTTGGGACTCTGCATAAGGCATTTTGTTCTTGAAGTCTGAGAAGTTTATATTAAGCAAGAAGGGATTTCAAGCTATAAAATTGGCTTTTAGTGCTTTGAAAGTTGTGTACGGCCTTTAAGTGGGCCACAAGGTGTTTTGATGTTGTCAGGACATGACAGCTTATGGCACCTTGGATCAAGGGGGAGCAGCTGTTGTATAGTGGCAGCTGAAAAAACTGCTCTGCTCTTGGGTGCTCTGTGAGTAGAGCCCCTATGCTTGGACAAAGCACCAAAGGACTTCATTACACAGCAGGGGGCCATATACTTCTACAAAAGCCAAGAAAATAACTTCTTTCTCTGTAAAGGTCTTTTAGGCTTTTTTTTTCTTTGTTGTTTCATTGGAATAGTGGTACTTTCATTAAGAACAGTGAGATCAAGTCAATGCTTGGTTGACTATCCAAGTACCAATTGCTCTGTAAATTTCATGTACTGTATCAAAGAAGAGGTGGTGGGAGCTACACAGGGATATTTACCTTTGGGGTCTTGATTCAATTTTTATCTTGAATCCAGCTATGTCCCCCCCCCCTGAGTGCATTTGCAAATGTCCCTATCACTATAATTCAAGGGAAACATCCACCCCATAGAAGCCACTGAAGGTAAAAGCTACTTCAGAGACAATGGTATTATTTTCTCCTTATTAAGTGCCAAGAATGGGTAGAGACACAAGACTGAGCAATTTGAGGAAAAACAAAGTCTTAAAGGAAAGAATGTGGAAATATACTAATTATTGTACTTATATATTAGAGTTCACCTGGGTATAGTGCTTCATAATACAGAACACTGTAAGTCTTTGATGTAGATAAGACTGGATTCAGCTCTTCTTGCTTTAGGATTGGCAATCACCTTAGTACCTCTAGCCCACTGCCCTATGAATCACTAAACACTGACCTGTGCCCCTTGGAACCTCTTTTCTAGTCTTCTGACTACCCCTGTAAAAGTGGACCCCATATTGATTGGTATTAGAGAATCCAATCTAATTAGTCACTCATTTTTACATCCTAAATTATTTTTAATACATATGGTATATTCTAGTCCTGCATTATCCTCATTTAAACTATCACAGCATTCTCCTAATTAAACTTTCTGTCTCACCCTGGCTGGTATGGCTCAGTTGGCTGAGCATCATCCTATCCACCAAAAAGGTTGCTGGTTTGATTCCCAGTCAGGGAACATGCCCAGGTTATAAGAATGATCCCTAGAAGTGGGTACGAAAGAGGGGACCGATCCATGTTTTCCTTTCACATCAAAGTTTCTCTATCTCTTTCTCTACTCATCTCTCTCTAAAAAATGAATTAAAATATTTAAAAAAAACAAACAAATAAAACCTTTCCATCGTTGACCCTCTATCAAAGCCTGGCAATAAATGAGATGCTAAGCTCAAGGAGGTTAATTAAAGAGATTTTACTTTTAAGGGATCATTTCCATAGGTGACGGGTGGGCTAAAGAAACCAAAAGGACAGGCTGAGGAACCCAAACCAACAAGAACAGAAAGCAATGACCACCACTGAAGGAGTCTGGTGGTAGCTGGTGACAAAGAAGATGGCTGTTTGATGGTGGACTGGTCACAGAGGAGCGAAAACACTCCTGCTACATGGGGAGGCCTAGAGGAACTGGGGGAATAAGTACAACAAACTTCCCCTCCTTCTGTCTGACCTCCAGATCTTCCATTGTCAAGCCCCCACCAAGAGTAAGATGGCAAGGGCCTGTAAAGTGCAGGGCATAGTGGACACCCTGCATATCAGAGAAGTATGGAGAACAGGTGTGTGTGTGAGGGGGGGGGGCAGGGGTGGGGAGCAAATGGATAGTCACATCCCCCACCTCCAATGTCTCCTCTACAGGAGAACCAGAACAACGTGTCCAACATCCTTTACTTGGCCTGTTTGCTTAGTCCTTAAAAAGCTCCTTTGCCTCCCCCTAATCTACAGAATCAAGCCCAGGCCTGCCACTGACAGTCCTTGTTCTTGTCCTAATGACCTTTCTGGCATCATCCTCCGATACACTCTACCTCCTTGAATGATTTTAAATGATTATACTATATTTTTGTAGTTGTCCTCATGTACCATGTCACTGTATTCCTCTAGGCTTTTGTGTATGGAGTTTTCCCTGAAATATATCTTCCTCTGTCTATTCCAATCAGACTCAAATGGCATCTCCTTCAGGAAGCCTTTACCAAAAAGCTACATAATCCTACACATGTGTCTTTTTTAGAATTTAGTCTAAAATTAGATTGGGCCATATGAAATTTCTGCTATTCTTCTGTTTTCAACCAACAAAAATGAAATTTTGTGTGTAGAATCTTATCTCTCTTGCCCATAGGAAGTTTCCTGAAGGTGGGACCATGTCTTATTTGGATGCATTACGCAGCACATAGCTCAATAGCTACAAATAGTGGGTGATTTATACCTGCTTATGGAACTCAGCTGAACAAAGGTCCATAATTTATTTTTTTCTAGGCCAGGAGGACCACATCAATCTTGATTTATCAGTAAATATTTGTTGTTTGGAACATAAAACATATCTCAAACCCTTTTTTGTCAGTTCTCATAAGCTAGGGCTATGGGTGAACATTATCTTTTCTATGCCTGTTCTAGACCAAAAGCTTTCAGAAGACACAGTTTGTAAAGACATAACTAACCATCCCCACAGTTTTAAGAAATTTGAAAGTTATCTTATAAAAATGAGAGAGTCCATGTAATTGTTCAAATGGCCTCAATAGCAAAATACTCAAGGTAAGACCATACCAGAGTACTTATACAAAGTGTATTAATGCATCTAAGTAAACCAGTTAGAGGGTTGAGGTTTCTTAAAGTTTCCCAATAATGGTTTCTGAGCACAAACTACAGGTGATTATTTTGATGTCATGTAAGATAAAAAAAAAAAGGTTTTAGAAGACTGAGCCTAAATGGGCAGACAACCAGATGTGGCATTTGACCTTTCTAGATTGATAGCCCATTTCCTAGTCACTTCACCAGCTTTATTCACCAAAAAAAAAAGGAAGAGAAATGCCACTAAACCAAAATGACCAATGAGTGTTCATCAATCTCTTTCAAGACCTATCAAAATGAAGGTTTCTGTAGTAATTCTTCTATAAAAGGAAATGCAAAATCCATTCTAAAATGAGGTATGGAGAGGGAGGTGCCTGGTAGTATCCAGGGAGGTTTTGAGCCAAATTAGCTCACACTTCTTTTAGGAGGAGACACATTTTGGCCCCTCATTTCATGAGAATATTACTTGTTGTGAAATATAGGGATGCAGTCAGTCTATGTGTGCAGGTGTGTTTTAAATCCCCCATCCCACACCCCCAACTGCTCAGTGACGTGGTTCCTCACCCTTCCATGCCTCGTTAGGGCCAGGCTGGGCCAGCTGGCCAGGCTGTCCCTGTCCTCGGGCCTGAGCACCATTGTCCCAGAGCTCGCCCAGCGTGCATCCCTTTGAAGCTTTTCCAAAAAAAACTTTATCCCTCTGTTCCAGCTGGCATTTCATTAAGCCCTGGCTTCACAGGATTTTCCACTCCCATTGACACATCAGAGCAAAGATGTAGCCATTAAAATAATGAAGAAAAAGGGAACAAGGGGAGAAAAATCAGTTCTAGGGAAAATTGTAAAATTGCACAAGGTTATTTAAAAAATAAAGGCCAACTTCAGAAAAATAGAATATGCCTACTTTCTCATCTCCCTCTCCTTTTTTTTTTTTTTTTGTTGTTGTTGTTGTTGTGCGTTTTTCCCCTTCCCCTACGTGCATGTCCTAAGTTGTCCAAATTTTTCACAAAGCTTTCTCAGGAGTGACTTCAGAGAGTCGCTGGCTCTGTGAAGGGCTGGCAGTCACAGGTCTGAATTATGAGCAGCCCCTAAGAACCCCAAAGGCATTGCGAGTCTACACCAGCCCAGGGAGCTTTGTGCCTTGGAAATCTAGTGACTGAGATCTAACCTCTCCCTCAATCTGAAGAAAATCATTGCATCTCCTTCTGGTTAGACATCAAGCCCCTTAAGTTACTAACCACCCCGTGTGGGACTTCCTCACTCTCTCCTCCATGGGAATAGCCAGCCAGGAGTTCATTCCAGATCGTATCTTTCACTTTTGCAAATGTGCATTGGCTCCACACTTACCTGATCACAAAATATTTTCGATGCTTACCTACTCCATAGATAATATATCTGACACGTGGTATGTGTGTTTTTCTCCAAAATTAGATTATGAATTTAAGCATCAAAATAATTGTGTGTCCCTTTGTTGTGATCTCAAAACAAAGACCTACCTCCCAGGAGAGTCCCTCTACACGGAATTTATATTTACCATATCTGTCCAAAGTATCAGACTTCAGCCAGCTCAGCCAGGGACATGAACAAGGAAGATGTCACAAAGGCCTTTAAGCTCCTAAAACAGCTGTGACAAAGTCTGGGCACTGACGCTGTACATTTTATTCCCTCGGGCCTCATTCAGGCATTGTGATTTCATTAACAAGCTCACTTTTCTAGCATCTCTTCCCACAGGAATTAGAAGCAGTGACCTAGAAGTGGACTCTTAGATATATGCCTGATGACAGAAGGGTATGTGACAGCTGACATGCAATTGAAGGAAGAAACAGAAAAGAAAAAAAAACAATATACAAACAGTGAACAAACCTATTGCCTTATCGTACAAAAATTAATGTCTGTAAGAATGTATGTTAAAGTGTATTTAATGAATGCTGTTAAAAGAATACATACATTCTTGAAAAGGTTACTACAACATAGTAAAAAGTGTGTTTTCTAAAGAAAGCCAAAGATATTAGGTATTTGGAGTATTGTAAATTATTATAATTTATCATATAATTTATAAAATATTGTTTATTATTATAAATAAATAATCTGCATATTGCATTATTTTCCAATTACATATGTGTATCTTCCCCTCACTCCAAGTATTTAAGATAGAATTGAGTATTATTTATATGAATGTTCAGTTTATATTGTCCTAAAATCAGTTTTTGTGTATGCACTTACTTTAAAGACCATGGATAGAAACTCTCACGTGTTTGTCTAATTAAACAATGTTGAGATATTAAGAAAAGTTTGCAAGGATAAAAAAAACCCTCCTAGAGGAATGAAGGAGAATGCATGAGTGTAGAGAGGCGCCCAGTCAGCAGGAGATGAAGCTCAAGTCCTATCTGGCACCAGGGCAGCATTCCACATGTCCCCATGTCAGAGTCACACAGAGGTGACATCTTGCCATCTTGGCACTTATA
This sequence comes from Vespertilio murinus, assembly GCA_963924515.1. NCBI lineage: Eukaryota > Metazoa > Chordata > Mammalia > Chiroptera > Vespertilionidae > Vespertilio > Vespertilio murinus. The sequence continues at coordinate 16,543,029 of OZ004709.1, forward strand.
GTTACAAGCTTGGGGACATTGGAAAACTGGCATAACTTTGTAGAGCCTCAGTCTCTTCAGCTATAAGATGGACCTAATACCTGCCTTGAAGAACTGTGGAGAGGATTAGATGTAAAAAAGCATAGTAACCCTTTGGCATGGGGCCGAGATGAAGCAGCCCACATGCAGCCATTTGTCTTAGTTCCATTGTTACCTATAGTGGATATTACTCTTCTGTCCTTTGGTCTCTCACACTGCCTCCTGCTTCTCAAATACAGGATGGGGCAAAAATAGGCTTATAGTTGTGAATATGCAAAACAGAGTTTAGTCTTGTATGACTATTTATTACATTACTTTCCATACGAATAACTGTAAACCTACCTTTGGCCCGCCCTGTATTCCTTGCACTATTTTGCTTCTACCTTTATCTAATTGTACTATTGAAATCATTCTATACCCGTTACTCTCATCTCTGCTCCCCAAATTACATCAACCTGCTATATTCCATCTCATTCTTCAAGGTCTATATCAAATCACATCTCTTAAAGCCATTCTGAGATACCTGGGCCCGTTTTTATTGTGCATTTCAACCTCTGTGATAGCCCCAGCTATGAACTGCACTATATTATAATTTCTAGCATGGGTGACAAATTTTCTTTGACTTGTGAGTCCTTATCAGGTGGGAATACTTTTTGCTAAAGTTAATTTTCACCAGCACCACTCTACAAAAGCATGATGAGATGGGCCCAAAGCATTTGGTTCTCTATTTTCTTCCTAAAGGTGGAGGCCAATTTACTATTTCCATTTTTATGATTCCCTTATATTTTTCATTTCATGATAAGTCTTTTAAAGGGAAATGATTTAGGAATCAAATAAATAATCTGACAATTAGGCAACCCTGAGCCCACAGAGTTTCTTAAACAATGGACATTTTTTTTTTACATCCTAACCCCTACCCATAGTCCTAATCATAGTAATTTATGATTCATGGATCATAGATGTGTGTGTGTGTGTGTGTGTGTGTGTGTGTGTGTGTGTGTGTGTGAAAATGCCATGGACTCTATTGTCTGGCTTCATGCATGTTTTCCAAGGTTTCAAAAATCCATTAACTAGAGTTTATTTAGCCTCGCCTGATATGATAGCTTCTATTGTGTGAGTATGTGGGATTTTTTTTTTAACATAAGCCAAGTGTGCCCTTTGGAGGAATTGATTTCCTCAATCTCATGGTGAAATATTGCATTTCAGTTGTCAGTTTTGATTTATTATTTCTTTAAACATTAAATCTTCCTTTGCATTTTTATTGGTTTCATTAAAAATGTTCTGCTCATCTTTTTCATGGCTGCCTCCATAAAGATGTGGAAGGCCTCCATGAGGGAGCCTGCAGGGACCTGTGTCCCCTCCTTCCTTTGAAGTCCTGTGGTTCCTGCCACTCCATTGGCTGCACATTTTGAAGAATTGGCAAACAGACCAACAAAAACCCTGTCTGCTTTTGTTATGGAGTTTATAAAAATATGTATTAAATCTAATAACTTCAGTGTGTAATGAGGCACAGAGCATATGTCAGAAGCATGGTGTCCAAACAGCGGTGATCTTGAATGGTTTATCTTTCTGGCAAATGTGTTACATGAGATTTGACCCTTAAATTGAGCACTGGGAGAGATAAATAGGGTAATCAAAGGGACCCCTGTACAGTCACAGGAACCTGAAGCCATCTGGTCAAGACAAAAATAAATCAGTAATGCAACTGGAAATGGTCTCCAGGGACATTTGAGCATCAGTGTCTCTCATGTTGTGGAGCAGAGGAAACTGACAGCAAAGATCAGGAAACCAACTCTAGTTAATACACAGGGCAAAGCACTCAGACATCCCTGCTGACTGAAATGCCTCCTACCTGAAGAACTGGAACCCAGATGATAATTTGAAAGTCCCCCAGATTGGTAAAGACAAAAAGCAAAGCATGTATTGATTGTAGAATAAGCTGGGATGGACTGACACAGAAAAACAAACAAATAAACAATAAAACAGTAACAAAAACCAGAAACCTCATTTAATCAGAAGAGAACAAACCAGAGATTTGAACTGTACAGCCTTTAATTGCTGCTATGAATTAAGACAACCAGTATCTGGTCCACCATTTAAGAAATCTGTCTTTCCTCAACTCTTTACGTAAGGGAACATGAAAAAGTCACAACATTACATAAAATGTTCGAGTAAAGCCGTTTTTCTTCAATATATTCCTTACCTTTTGAAACTTAGCCAAAACCATTTAATTGTTGTACCTGTTATGAAAAATTATGTTAAAACCCTCCTGAGTTATATTGATTCAAATCCCCAAAAGGTAAGCCATTGATAACACAAATTAACACAAAAAGATATCTGTGAATACTTTTGATTTAATTTTTGGGAAAGTTTTAAAGCTGTTCCAAATATGTTTTGCCTACATCACATAAAACATTTTGACTAGAATTTGCATATTTGAACAATTATTTAGGATCATTTAATGGTAAATGGTATATTTAGAGCAATGTCTGCCCAATTTCCCAGGATTCTGTCTGACTGTGTTATGTTGGAGATTACACAGCAGGGCTCCTCATCCATCACAGTTTTCTCTTTGTTCAGTTCATACCTAAGTCCTGAGTGCTCAGTTCATGCAAGATCCTCTTCCTAGAAATGAGTGATTTAAAGAGATGTGTGAGACAATCTGCTTGTCCTCAGAGTCTATATTCCAGCGAGGGCTCAGACATGGAGGTAAAGAAGGACATTGTGGACAGAGTCACCAGTGAAAATCAAGACATAATTGACTGGGAAGGCATAGAGGAGCATTATGTCCTATCACATTTGTTTTGGTCACATTTTAACCTCAGTGTCCCTCAATTTTCTCACCTGTAAAGTAGAAATTGTAATGGTACTCAACTTGATGTTTTTTAATGTTTAAATGAGTTAAGGTAGATGAAGCTCATAGAACAGTGACCAACAAATTTTAGCACCCAAGAAACAACTAATTTTTAGATTTCACATTACTATTTCAAGTATGTTCTCTGTGGGAACCATCATTGGATCCCCAATGTGCTGGCCCTAATCCAAATATAAATGATTTAAAGGTTTGTTCAATGCCATGGCTTTTGTTATTGTTGTTTTTAATGAGACATCAGTTCATATGTGTGGAGACTTAGAGAAGCAGATGAAGTTCCTTTCCCAAAGAGCACCAGGCTTAGGTTAAAAAGTAAAGACACACACACACACACACACACACACACACACACACACACACAATGCTACTAGTCTATCGACATTATAATAGATTATGTAATCATGAACCAGGCTTAAAATATAATTTTTGTCAAATTTTCTTTTTTTCTGATGTTCATAATTATCTTTTTATTGTTGTTTAGTTTTCTAATTCATCCCCAAATTTTCTGATAGAACAGATAATCTCTGAATGTAGTTATGAGTGCCATATAATAAGCTTCAATTATGTTTGTTTTCCTTTAGACTCATCTCTCCTACAGCCCTCTATCTCCTTGCTGGAAACATCCTATATAATCTTATGTAATAAAACCATAATATGCAAATTGACCAAACTGCTGAATGGTTGGTCATTACGATGTGCACAGACCATCAGGGGGCAGACACTCAATGCAGGGGCTGCCCCTAGTGGTCAGTGTACTCCCATAGGGGGCGCACCACTCAACCAGAAGCCAGGCTTATGGCTGGTGATCCCAACAGTGGTGGCAAGAGCCCCTCCTGCCTCCCCTGCAGGTGGGTGGTAAGGAGTGAGGGGTCCCCAACTGCAAGAGCCCTGGACTGCGAGAGGGTTGTCCATCTGCTGGCTTAGGCCTGATCCCACTAGCAGGCAGACATCCCCCAAATGGTCCAGGCCTGTGAGAGGGTGCAAGCCAGGCTGAGGAGAACCCACCTCCACCCCAGTGCACAAATGTCGTGCATTGGGCCTCTAGTCTATAATGTTAGGATTTCCCTTCACTATCATCAGGAAAACTCCAGTGTCTCCTCCTCTGTTGAAGTCCCATGAATCTTATGTTTTGTTCACATATATTTTATAGTAGCTTTCTGAGAAAGGATGAATGGGAGATACATTTTTTTAACTTAGCATGCCTGAATATGTCTTTATTTTCCTTTGTATTTGATTGTTTGGCTGGCTATTAAACTCTAAGTAGAAGGTTATCATCTTTATGAATTTAAAATCTTTTCTCAAATTTCTTTAGCTTAAAATATCTCCTCTTTAGGAGTAAAATATAACGCTTTTTTTAATGCCCACCCCCTTCTTTTTTATCTATGGAACCTTAGGCTCTTTATCTTCCAAATTCTGTAACTCCACAATGATATTTTTTGCTGAGGGTCTGTTTTCACTTATTCTATGTAATATTTGGTGATGGGGTCTTAAAAAAACACACACTTGGAAACATGTTCTTAAGGTCTTGGAAGTTCCCTTGCATTATTTCTATGATAATGACATTGATTCACTTTTATTTTTTCTCCATTTATGTAACTCTTATCATTCCTGTTCTGTAATCTTGAACTGATGTCTTGGTTTTCTTATCTTCTCTGTTATTTCCTATCTCTGCCTTCTTGTTCCACTTTTTCAAAGATTTCTTTAACTTCTATTCCTTGGGTTGAAAGTTTACATTTCTGCTCTAAGTTTTTCATTTCCAATAGCTTTTTCTTATTCTTTGAATGTTCTTTTTTGCAAAGCAGCCAAGGTTCGCTTTGTAAATGCAATGTTTTCACTCCTCTCTGGAAAAGCCATTTTAGACTTTTGGAAGTTTTCTTTTGATACTTACATTTTCTCTACTTCTAATGGTCTTTTTTATTATTATTTTCTTATCATTTGCTTTGACCTATACAGTATGATTGTGATCCATTTATAATTATGAATGAGGCACTAACAATGGATGCAGAATTCTGTGTTCATAAGAAGAAACTGTCAATTGGTGGGTCTCATTCTGGCTAAATCAAGTGGTGCCAACTTATCCATCTAGAATAGAGCGTTCCATGAGACATTCATATACTGACTGCAGAAGTGAAAGCTTGATTTTCCAGCATTCTGGAAGATAAGGAAGAATAGGCCAGGAGCTGAATAACTTGTTTAATTTGTTATACAGCTTGATCTATTTTTGATGTAGCATTTTTACCTTGACCTTTAGGTAAAGCTATTATTTCTATGATCAGAGTTTTATGGTCTCATTGCTTCAGAAAACAAACCTACAGTCTTTTGATCCCATTGGCAAGTTTAGTTCTTTTGTTGCAGAAGGTCAAGACTGGCACCTGGGTTTTTGGTTACTCCTACAGAGATTGCGACCTATCCTCCAATTTCAAACTCTAACTGGTGCTTTTATCATCAAAGGTTCAGGTGTCACTAAACTTTAAACATGCCCTGGCCTCTACTATGAATCTCCTTTCCAATATTTGTCTATTTTTTGTAGGCACTCAGGTGTCAATTTCATTTGAGATGATCAGCCAGTAACTCCCTATTTATCACATTCCATTTCCTCAAGTTTTGTTGATTTCTTTCATTGGCTCTTATCTTTGTATATCATTATTGGTTTTTGCTTTTTTTGATGTTCCAGCCTAGAGTAGTTTCAAAAAGGAATAAGAGATAAATGTATGTATTTAATTTATGATGTCTAACTGGAAATCATGATGGGATTTTAATGATTGTATCACAGGCTGTAAGGCAATGTATTGTGGGAGATATTTAAGGGTAAATCATTATATGTATACTTTCTCAGATCATAATACATGAGACTGAGCCCAAGGCTTTTAGATAAATGCCCATTGTTATAATTAAATATTATTTTCCTGGCAATTGTAAAACCCAATATCATCATTTTTTATTATTTTTAAAAGTCAATACAAAGACAACAGTAGCCCTGGTGTTTACATCTTAGTCTCTGGAGTGACATCTTCATAGCTAGGAGATTAATTTAGTAGCATCCTCTGATGCTTCACTTTCCTGAACAAGGTTACAACCTTGGGACTAATTATACCAAGTACAAATGGAAACCCTAATGAAATACATGGTCACCAGAGACATCTTGAAATCATTTACTCTGACAGATCCAGTTGTCCTAAATACACACCTTGCTGACATTGAGGATACTTTAAAAGCTCAATGTTAGTATGTTTGTGGCTGGAAACATGAGGGTCCAGAGAAAGCATACATTTTATGGAGGCTACAGGGCTGGCGATTGTGAAAGTTTTTCAACAGGATGTGCCCTTCACATGGGATGGTAGAATAGTAAAATTATGAAGCCAGAGAATGTCCCAAGAAGTCCATGGTACTTGTACCCAGCTGAGGATGTTTAAATTGATCTTTTTTCCATAGTATCCTTGATGTCAGCAATGTTTGCATCTTAGTGATAAGATATTAACCCATTTGAGAGGGAAATCTCTCTATTAAGTAGCTGACATGTTAGGAAGATCTGTCTTGTATTTAATTTGAAAACTATCGTATTACCTTTGAGTTTATTTTCTTCTTTCCCCCCCCCCTTTTTGTCCCCTTCTCCATTTGAATACTACCATTAAAAAGCCATTTACCTTAAAACCCTAGATTTTCTCTTAGTACATGCTACACATAAGCAACAACTATACAACACTTTTGGGTCATGAAAAGTGTCCCTTGGCTTTTACATCACAATGAGCTGACCTTGGCTATTCCCACAGTCTAAGAAGCTATCAGGGAAATGAGACATGGATCTGTCCTCATATCTCACAAACTCACCAGGCATTTTTCTAATTCCATGTTCTTGTCCCTGCAAGCACGACGTCTCTGCTCTCATCACTTCCCTCTCATAAAGGATAATATCTCCATAATATTTTGTAGTATTACCCCTGAATTCTGCCTATGCTCAATGTCTTCTTTTTTCCCCCTAAAGACATAGAGTTTTTAAATACAAACACTAGCCCTCTATACACCAACAAGTATTGCTTCAAGGACTGGGAGTGGAAAGGATCATAGGTGATATGAATATATATATTTAAACATTTTAAAAAGATTTCTCACTCTTTGCCCATTGAGAATGATGTTGATTATAGGCAGTAGGCAGGTCATACAAGGCTTTTATTATGTTGATATATGATTCCTTTATTCCCACTTTGTTGAGAGTTTTGTTTTGTTTTTTATCAAAAAGGGGTATTGGGTTTTGTTGAATGCTTTTTCTGCATCTATTGTTATAATCGTGTGGTTTTTATCTTTCAGTTTGTCCATGTGATGTATTGCATTTATTGATTTGTGGGTATTGTACCAGCATTGCATCCCTGGAATAAATCTTACTTGGTCGTGTTGTATGATCTCTCTAATGTATTGCTGGTCTGAATTGCTACAATTTTGTTGAGGATTTTAGCACCTATGTTCATCAGAGTTATTGGCCTGTAATTCTCTTTCTTTGTAGTATCTTTATCTGGTTTTTGGATTGGGATAATGCTGGCCTCATAGATAGAGCTTGGAACTGTTCCTTCTTCCTGAATTTTTTTGGAATAGTTTTAGGAGGACAGGTATTTGTTTTTCTTTGAACGTTTGGTAAAACTCCCATGTGGAGCCATCCAGACCAAAAGTAAGATTAAAAAAATCCAATTAAAAAATGGGCAAAGGACCTAAATAGACACTTCTCCAAAATGGACATACAGAAGGCCAAAGGGCATATAAAAAAACACTCAAAGTCACTAACCATCCAAGAGATGCAAATCAAATTGACAATGAGGTACCACCTCACAACTGTTAGAATGGCTGTCATCAACAAATCAACAAATAACAAATTCTGGCAACAGTAAAAAAAAATTGCAACAGCATGGATGGAACTAGAGAGCATTATGGTAACAGAAATAAGCCAGTCAGAGAAAAATAAGTATCACATGCTCTCATTCATATGTGGAATCTAATTAACAACATAAACTGAAGAACAAAAATAGACCCCAAGACACAAAAACATCAAATAGACTGTCAAACTTCAGAGAGAGGGCAGAGGAGGAGGTGGGGGGAAAGAGATTAGCCAATGAACTCATATGTGTGTATGCATAACCCAAAGATACTGACAATAGGGTGGTGAAGGCTTGTGGGAGGAGGGGAGAGAGGGCATTGTGGAGGGGGAAGGGACATATGCAATACTTTCAACAATAAATATTTTTTTTTAGATTTCTCAGTTTACATTATGTAAATGCATGTGAAACTTTTTTAAAAAAATATATATTTTATTGATTTTACACAGAGAGGAATTGAGAGGGATAGAGAGTTAGAAACATCGATGAGAGAGAAACATCGACCAGCTGCCTCTTGCACATCTCCCACTGGGGATGTGCCCACAACTAAGGTACATGCCCTTGACCAGAATCGAACCCAGAACCTTTGTGTCCGCAGGCTGACGCTCTATCCACCGAGCCAAACCGATTTCGGCTGCATGTGAAACTTTACAGCTACCTCATGTCAAATTGTTCTAGTGCCCACACTTTTAAAGTATCCTATTTCTCCTTGTTTTCTATTTTTTAATTTAAAAAATTTCATTGTCTGTTTATAATTTATGGACTCCTGTATTCCACCCACAACTTCTTAAAATTTTACAGTCAAAGGATAAATCAAGAAAACAGTGTTTGGGGCTACCTTTCTGCACTTAAGCTGTGCCTCTATATGTTTGAAAGTTCACTCAGAGGATTGGTTAACCACCCCAGGCCATCTTAACTAATGACACAATGGGAAGAAGATATGATTGTATGTTTATATGATTTTTCCTCTTTAGGAACTTGGAAGGCAGAGCACAGCTGGATAAGAGAAAGGAGAGCCCATAGATGAGTATTGGGGGTTCTGTGTAGGAAGCACCTTTCAAATTAGGGGTCAAATGGTGGTTTCATTAGATGAATTAGATTGTTTCAGAATTTTCGATCTTTCAATGCACATTTCAAACAAATGAATGAGCAAAGAAACCAAAACACGAACAAATAATTGGGGAGGGCATCATCTGTCCTTGAATTATGAATAAATAATAGGTTATACAGATAAAATTAGTTGTTTCTATGTATTTGTGTCGCTTAAGAATTGCATTCAGCTGCTAGCACCCAACAATGGATATAAGAGAGACTTTTAAATAACACTTTTATTTCTCTTGGGTGAAAAAAAGTCTAGAGATGAAGAGACCGGGGCCAGTACAGTAATTGCCTGGTAGTTTCAGACCTTAATTTTTCTATTTTCTGCCATATTGTCAACAAGCTTCAGCCAATAGGAATTTGGAGGAAGTGGGTGGAGCAAAAGAAGGTGCCCAATTTAATGAACCCAGAAAGTGCACTGCTGAGAAATGATGAGCAATAAGGATGGATGAGGTGAGGGTAGGTGATATAGAGCCATGCATTGAGCCATAGGAGGCAGGGAAACTTTCAGCCTGTTGACAACAGAACAAGGTAGTGCTGCATATAGTATTTTAAATCTGATATTGATGTGGAGAATGGTTTTCTAAAAGATGAAACAGGAGTGAAAACGATACAAGGAACATTAAAATAACCATAAGGAAGGAGTGGCATTTGGAATAGAAATAAAGAGGACCACAAGCTCAGAGGCATCTTGGAATTTTATTTCATCTTAGAGATAATCCTGACCCATGAGCTCCGGGAAGAAATATATTGGGAAACTAACCAGGAAAGTAAACACACTGATTGTTTTTCTTATTATTCCAACTGCTTAGTTTGTCACACCACTGCCCACAGATTGCACTCTGCTCATGGACTGTACTCAGGCAGAAAGAACAAGCAGCCACTACTTGGTGCAGTGAGAGGGAATGCAGCACCAGTCTGCCTGCCCCACCAGGAAGGAAAAGTCTTAATGCCGTAATCTCTCTGATGCCTGTAATTCTACCTTGTAATATCATTTTTGTGTCTTACATCTTTGATCTTTACGGGACTGTTATATGTGTATACCCTCATGAAGAAAAATACCTTAAGCAATGTGTTTCCATTCACCCACTTTATCCTGATAATGTTCAGGTGATTTCAAGGTAGGCACATCCCTGGGACCCAAGCCAGTAGTATGGGTGTTTTGAAAGAGGGGGAAGCTAGAAAGTTGGTCAAAAGGAGGAGCAAATGTACTAACGTGAAGAATCTCCTAGAATATGGAAGGGCATTGAGGTGTTCATTTAGACAACATGGGCCAGTCCCGCCTCTGTCTCTGCCAGGGCCAGGTGAAAAGTCAGACTCAGACTGTGTTTCATTACATTTTGCTGTTCTTGGATCTGTCTGATGTTTCTGTGTGCCTCTCAGAAAATCTCTAAACTGCCTGTGCCTAGCTTTCTTTTATGAAGAAGAAGAGTCATGAGTGAAATGGGTGATTAAAAAGTAGAGAGTAAGTGACCAGAGTGGATTGAAACTTCTGTGAGATTTAGGGTGCTATCTATTAACAGAATGGCATCAGAATGGGAGATCAGTAATAATTTTGATTCTCATGGCAAGATGAGCTCCCCGTACTCAACACTCCACAGGATGTTTCTGTCCATCTGGATTCTGCTCCTAAGGAATGCTGCTTTAGGATTACCTGGAAGGCTACATTCCTTGGTGCAGATGATACTGAAGAACATACAGATAATCATGTAATTTTTCTATAGGATGCAGGGGAAACACAGCTTGGGTATTTGTTTAGAATACACCTATTCTGTTTCTCACAATAGCTGCCATCACTTGGAGACAGACAGAACATTGTCACAACTGAAAGCTAGTTTGACACACTCTGCCATCTCTTCTGCAAGAGTCTAGAACAGGAGTCTAGGGATCATGGAGAAAGGACATCTATGTTAGCAGACAGGCCAGGGACAGGGAGTGTTAAGAGGAAGAGGTGCGCATTATGAATAGGAGGAACGGTCTGGGGAGCAATATTTCTTACGGACTAATTGTTCTATGTTTTATAGAATCTGATCATTAGGGGATCCTGGGCATGATTCCACAGAGATGTTCTTGTGAAATAAAGCAAGAGGCTATTAAGCAGAAAGTTTAAATATAGCTACAGGGAGACATACTTTCTGACAACTTGACAGATGTCTTAGAGTGACGACTCCTTCCTTCATCACTAATTACAAAATAATTTGTCTTAAGGAAAAGACAAAAGAGAAGTAATTATGAAAAACATGATTCTTAAGGGATAAAAAGATAACATCAGTTTAAAACACGGAAGCAATCATAACCACTTAGAATCATTATTAGTTTGGTGGAACCAATGACAGGTTGCTTTTTAGAAACCAGAGGGAATGGGGCTCCTGAAGCAGAGGGAAGAAAACATTCAGTTTCTTGTTATGCTAAACTTATCCCCAGACTCCTGAGACTTCTTTGATGAACAGTTCATTAAAATTTCCAACCGCAGATGAATTTGAGCTAAAATACACAAATGTTTTAATTATACATTCCTTTTTAATTACACTAATGACTTGTAATGTGTTTATGTTGGTTTAGAGTTTAATTTCTTCCCTTAGATTAGGTGGTTGACTTAAGGACCATGCTTTTCAGTAAAATGGCATGATTCATCAATGTTTGATTAAGAATTAATGCCCAAATGCAGAAATGCTGCTGCCCTTGGAAGGATAGTTTTGCCAATGAACCACTGCTCCTCCTCCAGGGCTCTAGGACAAAGAAGACCTTGCCATCTTGCAGGCATAAGGGATGGGAGTTCTGAGGGAAAAGCTGTGAGTAGTGCCCAAGTTGGGGAAGGGCTAAGAGATGCGGGAGTGGATGAATGGGGAAGAAAATACCCCACAACTGAGATCGTCCCATTTATTAAGTGTTCATTTGCATGTTGACACAAGAAGGGTCAGAGCTGTCTGAAAGAGCCATGATCAAGCTGAAAGAGGGATGAAGGAGAGTTACAGTAGAGGCAACAATGAAATGGCAATCAGAGAGATATGTCTGTTCGGTTTGAAGATAGAGTAAGGAGCCATGAGCTAACCAATGAAGGCAAACTTACAAAGCAGAGAAAGGCAAAAAAATGAATTCTCCCCTGGAGTCTGAAAAAAGTAGTGCAGCCCTGCCTACACCATGATTTTAGCCTCTTGGTACCCACTTCAGATTTCTGACCTCTACAACCACGAGATAATAAATTTGCACTGTTTTAAGTCACAAATGTCTGGTAGTTTTTTATAACAACAATACAAAACTACTAGTAAGAAACCTATCCAAAAAACACTATCTCTCCTCTGGGAACTTGATGTTCTAAAAACCATCACACCTATTACATAAGGGAAAGAAACTATCAAAACCTGTAGAATAAGATAAGGATTCCTGATGGTGCCAATTTGTCAGCTGAGCCTAAAACACCACCCTACTGCACTTCCCAGTTATGTGAGGCAAGGCAGTCTTCAAAAAGCTTTTAGTTCATGCTAGTTAGTTGGCTTTCTGTCACTGGAAATTAAAAGTGTTAGTTAATACGCTCTCTTAATATTTTTGTAACAACTGAAATATTCAAGACAAACAGGGTTTCCATTAGATTAATTCATAATGTTGCAGTAAAATGTTGTCACCATATACAGGTTAATACAGTTGAATTAAATTGGCAAACTGTATGTATATTTATTGCAGTTTTTGCATTCTTGCTTTCTTTTCTCCAAAACTGCTCTGAGTGTTTCAAAGTGTAGGGTGTAGAATGTAGAGTGTGCCAGGCTTAAGTGGAAGTAATAGTGGCTTATTTCAAATCAATGCAGAAGATATATTTAGGCATAAACACTTTAGATATGTGAAATTGCACCATTATGGCTCTGGCCACCTTGAGTAGATATGTGGCCACTTTAACCAATGACATTCATTTTGTCTAAGCTGCATGCAGTAGGCATGTAATCAGAGAAACCAGGTTGGAAACCATGATCAAGGTCATGCCAAATCTCCTCTATGCTGAAAGAAGGGGATTAACAGAAACACAGTTCAATCCTCCAGAGTGAAGGTATTCAACTGTGAAAGGGATTTCCATGTGAAAGGGGATGTGCTTTTTTTTTTTTTTTGTCAGGCAGGATGGCCAGGAAATTAGGACACTGGATTAACAGCCTGGTGACTCCTACAGGCAGATAAGTAGCACAGGGCTTTCTTCAAAATCTGGGGGAGGGGGGGGGGGATGAAATTATGTGTAGGCTCTGACTCAGGGGTTCTCCATAGCCTCTTTTCTTGCCATATGCCAGGGTAAAACAGAGTAAATTCAGCTAAGACAGTTGTACTTGGAAAAGCTAAGGTTTCAAGGTTCTCCAGATTAAGGAAAGAAGGAAGTAGTCAGTTGGGACCCCAGTGGCATACACCATCGTTGCCCTGTAAGATACACATACTCTTTTATGAATGTGACCATTAAAATTGGACTTATTTAGCAATGTGTTACTCCATATTTATTTTTTACTAGAGAAATTCCTTTTAACATATGAAAAATCATTTATTTTCTATCATGCATTTGGTTACAGATTTTTCTCTAGAGTGGACACTCTGATGGAGTTTTGAGAGATCATTCTTTCTAGCAACATTTACTGACAGGCTGTTCTGAACTAGGCTCTCTGCTATGTGCTGAGAACACAAAGAGGAATTAAAGCAAATATGCTTCCCTCTCTAAGGATTTTATGATCTAATATGAAGGTGGCAGAGCAATATTAGGTGGAAAAGGTTAAAGATAAATATTTTCTTATTTTCCAACTTTATCAATATGTATCTCATCTGTTCTTAGAAATTCCACAGCCAATGTCTTGCCATTTTCTAAAACCTTTCCCTCATTTTCCTTCATAGTCCATACAAACATTTAAAAATATAAATAATCATGGTTATTTTTCTTTGATTTATTGATAATCTAGAAAATGAAGCAGAAATTAAAATATACAAGTTCTCTACATCATGGCTGTGCAAACCCTACATATCAGATAGAGCATATGGATGTCAAAAAGCATTGTCTTTCCTCCAACGTCTATTACATGCAGTTCAAACAAAATGGCCTGGCATTCCAGGCCTTCCCCAAACTTGGCTTAACTCATTCTCCAAGTTTTTCTCTCACATGCAAGTTACGGCCATATAATTTTTTAAAATTATATGGCCGTAACTTGCAGAACAATCTCTGTGCTTTTCTTTCTCCATGTCCCTGTTAATGCCTTTCTCTCCACCACAATGCTCTATCCCCTATTCCTCTTGTAGTGACTTTCTAGTAAATATCCAATAATTTGTCAAGTGTTCCCCAATATCACCAGCCAGACATTTTCTTTAGTGACTTTATTGGACTTAGCTTGCATTACTCACATGACTTTTAGGCATTTCACCTTCTATTACAGATATTTTGTCATCATCTTATCTCTTCTAATAGAAGGCAGAGATCCTAACACATATTTGGGGAATCCTATAATTTCCAGGACATTGAAGGCCGAGCATCATAAATATCTGATCAATGACAAAATGAATTAAATTGAGAAAACAGGGAGATCAAATCAAAACAATATAATTACAAAACTTGGCCTTTTGGGTAGGCTGGCTAGGACAGGGAGTGGAGAGTCTAAAAAGAGCTGGGAAAACAGTTAAGAAACTTGCACAGTTATCCCTGGGTAAGGAGTATAAGTATATACTCTCTGAGATCTGAGACAGAAAGAAAACCAATAAACTACAAAGGTTTTGTCTCCAAGACATGATGCATGTGAGATATTTTTAAATAAAATTTTTACTTATAATACTGAGAATCATAGTGCCACAGACAGAATGTACAGATGGTCAGTGTCAGCTTCTTACGTGCTTCCTTCTTTGTTGTTATAAGGTCTGAGCTTTTTTATAATTGTACATTTTTGTTACAATCCTAAAAGTTCTTGTGATTCCCTGGTGCACAGATATCCAGATATCTAAGCTGTGTTCCTAAGAGCTTTCAAAATCCCTGTGGTTTCCTCAGGACTCTCTGAGACCCAGAAGATACAGCAGAGTAGATGGGGTCCTAGAATCACCAGCAAAGTCCCAGCCTCAACTCCTGGATTGATCTTAATTACTGTGGTGAACATAAGATCTCTCTTGAAAACAAGTTTTCTGCTATTTAAGTGTCTTAAAACCTTGGCTCTAGAGCTGGGGTTAGCAAACGATAGCCCATGAGCTTTGACTTTTGTACAGCATGATTTAAAAAAATAAATAAAAGAAATATATGCAACTAAGCCCAGAAAGTCTACAACAGTTTTAATATGGTCTTTTAAAGAGCAAGTTTTCTCAGTATAAGTACTTAAAAAATATAATTTTTCCTAACAGTGCGGACAGAGTTTGTTACTGCTATTGAATATTGATGGCACTGTTCCTCCACAGCACCTAGGCTGACACATGTTGCTCATTATGAGCTCTTTTTACCTACATTGCCCAACTAGAAGCCTTGAACCCTATGTTCTTAGCAGTGACCAACTTCTCCCCTCTCACAATGCTTCTAAATCACTCCGGGATTATAGCCAGAGCACTAGAAAGTACATATGCAATAAACAACTAATTTTTCAAGAGAGTTATGTTTATACATATTGAGCAGGAGATATCTTAAAATTTCTAATAAAGTACCTTATTTTAGTTATATGGCCTGACTTTACAATCACAGCAGTCACCTTTTACGTAGAGGTACACTAAGATAAATAGAGCAATATCCATATTTTACAGTCTATAAAATTCAAATCTTTGCTTAAAAAAGAGAGTTTACATGCAATGCATATACCAGCTTACAAGTTTATTTATGTGCATATACTTATGCAATATGTGCATTGTAAAGTTAGGGCTTCAGTTTTAGAATCTGGGCAAATAGGTATAGCCCAGATCAAACAGGGGTGCGTGCCTATCAAAAATATTTTGTGACAAACAGTTGTAGTCCATGAAGAAAAGACCTACCAGAACCAGTTCTTCACAACATTGGGAGGGTGGCAAGTTTAATTTTCTGCAACTAAGGTTTAATTTCCTGTCCACAGGCACTTTTTTTCCATCTCAGCCGCAGCTGAGAGGTTGAGATCCACATTCTGTTTTTCCTGCCTCAACACCCCTACCATATTTTTTAAAAGATGTGAAGGTTTTATTCATATGGAGGTGTACATGTTTGATGATGTGTAAAATTTACCTTTTCAAGGGATGTGTATATTTTAAAAGCAATCACAACCTCCAGTCAAGGCTACAAGAATATAAGAGCAGAAACAAGAATGTGATGGGTAAAAGAGTTTGATATTTTGAGATAGTTACCTGGATACCTTGAAATTATCCAAACACTTCCTCTTGAGAGGTAGTACAGGCTGAGGTTGTAAGAATGTGGCTAGATGTAAGGAAGGGCCAGTGAATCCGGCCTATGTCCAGAGATTAAGGTGCCAAGAGCAATCCATGTGATAGCAGGCAGGGTGATTTTGATACCTGAAGCTAATCAAGAAATCCAGAAGAAAGGCCCATGCAAGATGTGAGGCGTAAGCATACATATAGCATCCAGGTATAAAGAACATGAATAGAGACTGGGGATATTGTATGAGAGCAAGAGAGTTTGGAACCCCTAGAAATGAATGAGCACAAAGAATACAGCCTTAACTGTTAGTCTTCCGATACCTTTGGTTTTATTGGTGCCAAATGTATTATTAAAGATGGGCTCATCCTATAAACTGCCTTCTGGGATTTTGTCCCTAGGATGAGAGGGACTAACGATACTCTAATGGTTGACATTAGTCTAACCATCTGAGACATGTTCTGAAAAAAGAAGTAGGTTCTACTAGACACATTGCCACTAGATAACCTCACCCTTGCAGATGTACTTATAAATCTCAAAATGGTCTTAGTGAACAACTATTTTACATCCCCAGTGGAATAGATTTTTCTGGGACCAATTTTGAAAATCGCTGGAATTGCCCTTATCCAAGACATAATATTTCCTAGAACGGTGTTGGAGGACTCAGTTTTGATACATAGAGCTAGTATCTAGGTAAGAATCTTTTTAGGGGCCTAACACATAGGTCTCTAAGGTCCAAACAAGTTCACTTTCATTTTTGTTTTTATTGCTATAAAATTATTTGTTTAGAGGACATGTACCAGGACAGAGTGAAATATTATGTGGCCCCTACTGATGGTTAAGTACCATGAGTCAGGAACTCCACCAGAGGAACCCACCTCAACATATATTTCCAAGAATTAGCCAAGAGATGTTACTATTGTAGCAGGCAGTTTAAAATTTCCTGGCCTGAAGGATTGTGAAGTTAGCTAAAAGGATTATGTGGAGCTACCATTCATATAGATCAACACTATCCAGTTCAATGGCCAAATAAGTGCTAAATGATGGTTATCTCCATGTATAGAATCCATGAAGGCCTCGAAGTTTTTACCACCAGAGAGATGAATCCTAGAAGCAGAGAGTAGAATAGTGGTTACCAGAGCAGAAAAGTAGGGAAATGGGAATATATTGGTCAAATGGCACAAAACTGTAGTTGTGTAGGAGAAATAAGTCCAATGGTCTGATGTACAGCATGATAACTATAGCTAATAATAATGCATTAAATGTGCTAAGAGAATGGATTTTAGGGGTCCTCACCCAATACACACACACACGCAAATACACAAATGGTAACTATGAGAGGAGATTGATATGGTAAGTTGCTTGACTTAGTAACTTATGTCTATGTATTTAAAGACATTGTATTTTACACCTTAAATATATAGAATTTTTATTAAATATGTAAAAGATAAATAACAACAAAAATGGTATTGAGACAGTGCAAGTAACCATTAAATAAATGACTTTTCTACTAAAAAAAAAAAAGTTAAGGGGAAGGAAGAGATTCAGAGGGCTCCTCCTCTTGGTAATATTTGTATATTTATGGAGACTCGGGTGGGGTTATCTGGAATCCAGGCACAGATCTATCTATCCATAACTATCCATAACCTATGAAGCTTTCAGAGACCTTCCCACATGTTGTGTTTTTCACATTTCAATCACTCAGAGCTAGAACTCTATAAGTTAGCTGTCCCTGGAAAAACCTGTGAGGCAATTTGATCATTGTCTCCTTCCAGGCCAAGCTTTTGGGCATAGGGATTTTCCTGTGATCCCAAGAACTGAACAAGAGCAGGAGGATCAGGGAACAGGAGTGGCCTGGGCAGCTGGTTTGATGTTATTCTTGGCTCCTGGGTGTAAAAGCAGTTGGGTCCATAGAGAATCTTTATTTTTAATGAAAATCTTACATTTTAGATCAACGTGCATTTTATTCTACCCACTATTTTTTTAATTTCACTTATTCTTTACAATCATCTATGAAGTCAAAATTATTAATATTATTTTAAATGGGAAAATTGGGAATTGGAGCTCAGTGTCAGTGTTGTTGAACATTTTGCTTTTGATTACACAGTCAAAACTAAAGCAGTAGTCATTAATAACCTTACATTGACAATGGCCCAAAATGCATATCTGATTCTTGGTACCAAGTATCATAATAAAATGAGTCAGAGTGCCTATCATTGGTCAGTATGAGCTATGACTTTTCTTCTGATTGAGAAACATCTTGGTCATCTCATTCACTATGAAGCATTAGACATCAAAAATAGCTCAATGAAATCTTGCTCTCAGACCACTTTCCCTTTTAAAAGAGATGTATTGGGAGAGAAATGTGTAACCTAAAGGACTAAATTGTGAAATTTTAGGCTTTATAGTAGTCAGCACCAGAAAGATTTGGGGGTCAAAGATGTTCTTACAAATCATTCTTTCTCTTTCACTATCTAATAAATTATAGTCAGTTTTCCAACCCTAATTTTAGCTAAGGTATTCACAGAGGAGAGAGATCCAGCTGAAGATCAACTCTATGGCTTTGAAACTGCATCATCTTATCCACTAACTAAATGAACTCACAAACTCACAATCAACCCCTTGTATGACGATATGATGGCCAACCTCAAAAAATGCTTTCTGAATTCTTCCCCACCACAAGAATTCAAGCCAGCATTGCTTCAGATCCCTGTGTGTTACTGATTCTCCACCATTTCCTAGTGACAAGGTCTCCTGTAGTGGGTTGTTAGGTAGACTGCTGTGGTCACTGGATGAGCTGACCTTCTGATTGTCTTCACAGACTTATAAGCAGCACCATGCAGAGGACATGCCATTCATTCTAGGTTGATCTGTGGCCTCTGTTGTCTTCCACTGAACACACAGGACTCACAAATCTCAGATTTGCATCCTCCATCCAAATTTTTATGCTATTTACTGCAAGTGCAGCCTCGGGAGGTGGGGAATTTTAGGTTTAAATATGCCCGGATGAATATGCTGAGTGGCATATTCCAGTAATAAAGAATGATATCCAAGTGTCTACGTTGCTCAAAAATGCAATTTAAATTAAATTACATTTCTCCCACACACACACCCCACCGTCCCCAAACTCACATCTGTAGGCCTGAAAGCAGTCACACTTGAAATAGCAGCAAATAAAATCAGAGACACAATCAAAGCTTCAGGTGTTGAGCAGAGGCAGGCATATGGGCCATGGGCAAGAAATTGTTGTAGTCTGCTTAATAGGCAGAATGCTGGGACCTTTTCACATTCACTTCTGTTTTAAGCCTCAGGTACCCAGCATATTGATGCCTGCACTACACCTTTGAAAGGGAACAAGGTTTCTTTCTTTCCTTTTTTCTTTTGCCTTTTTATTATACAACAAAATAGTGGGCATAATATAAGAAAACAGTAAAACAGCAGTGGTGAAATGCATCATTTCTGGAATCCAAAGAACTGAGTTCAAATCCTGGCCTGGCCCCAAAGTTCTCTGATCATGAATAAGTTAAAGAGTATCTGAATATCCATTTTCCCACTTGTCAAGAGGGAAAGGCATTCACCTCATAGTATTGGTCCACACATTATCTTAGCCAGAGTAAATCAAGCGCATTCGGTATGCACTCCATAATTTACATATTCCAAGAGTAGAAGCTATAACAATAGGACACATGTGATGATAGGTTGACCCAGGAGGTGAAGTGTAAACACTTGACTCACTTTTAATAAAGTGTAGCCTTAAATCCATATCCTCTGACCAGGCAAAGCATGTGAGGAAGAGGTGATTGCAACAGATAATCCCCACACAGAGGGAAAAGTGTTATTTGCCACACTAAAGTAGAAAAGATTGTTACTGGCCAATATCATATTGTTGAAAATATTATATATGTCCCCTTGTCCCCTTGTTTCCCCCATTGACCTCTTCTAGCCTGATCCTGCTCCCTGCCCCAGGCCTTCACCACCCTATTGTGTGTCCATGAGTTATACATATATGCATACAAGTTCTATGGTTGGTCTCTTCCCACCTACCCACCTTCCCCTACCTTCCCTCTGAGATTCCACAGTTTGTTCCATGCTTCCTTAGATTTCATGCTTTACTCAATGCCAGCCTCTCTATGCCTATATCCACTACAGATATGGCTGTTTTAGGACTGGTATTCATTCATTGCCCTTGGAATCCATGTCATAGTTACTAGCCAATGGAAATGATACAGAGAATAAGGAGAATCTGTGTTCTCTATCTATTCTCTCATCAGTTTCTTCTTTTAGTAGAGGCCCCTTCTCTCTGCAATACCCAATGCCAAGAACATTGTCAGCTGAGTGCCTAAGCATCCCACTTCATGTTGTCCTTTTAGTGCCTTTCCATTCTATTTTTCCCCTAGTAACAGATCAGCCCTCTGGTCCATTCTTTCAAGGAAAGTCATTCCAATTAACTACAAACTAGGGGTTTTACCTCTGGTGAAAGTCTCTCTTCTCACCACTAATGCATTTTTATCTTTCATTCTCACTTTAAGATTTGCATCTAAATCCTGGAAATTTAGAACCTTGCCTGGGGTCTGCAGAGAAGTTCTGGAGAAGATTGGACCTTTTACAGCTCTCTGATCCTTCACTGTATGTGCTCCCATAGCCAAGATAGCTGGTTCTGATTGTAAATGAAAATAACTAGTCAGATGAGAAGTGAATAACTAATCAGGGTTGAAATATCAACATCATCTTCACAATGTAAAACTACACTGTGGGGTTGAATGGGCAGTCAATGTATGGAGAACATTTTGTACAATGTAAGACTTAAGAGGCACTAAAGTATGTGATTTTTGCAAACCATCAACCAGGGTTATAATCCCAGCTTTGTAACTCCCTAGCTATATGACCTTGCACAAGTTGCTTAATCTATCTCTCTTTGCTTGTGTTGTTTTGTTTTGTTTTATATATATGTAAAATGGGAAATAGCTGTACTTACTTGGGAGTGTTGTGTCAAATGAGTTGTACTTGCACAGTGTTCAGAACAATCACCTGACTCATGATAAATACTCAATTAGACTTAGGTTGTGTGTTTTTTTTTTATTAATGCGGGATTGAATGCAATGTCTTTGACATACAATATAACAGGATTTGATCTTTGGCTCTATGGGGCCATGAACAACTTATTAACCTCCCTATGTCACCCATGGGGCCATTAGCACATTATTAACCTCCCTATGCATCAGTTTCCTCATCTGTAATAATGACACTCACCACCTCTGTAGGGAAGTCACGATGATTAAATGAGGTAATTATTCTACATTGCTCAACTCAGTCTCTAGCACAGAATATATGCACAGTTTTTGACTTCTGCAATTGGTTAACATCTTGCCTGAAATATTTATTCCTGTCCCATATGTGGAATTTCTCCAAAAACTTGAAATTCTGTTGTCACAGTGCTCTGAAATTCTTTGCAATGTGTCCTATTCATTGCAGGCCAACAATGGCGATGGCTTTTGTTGGCTCAATTCAAACTTCTTAACAATGTAAGTATAATAGACATAGGCACTCATGGTAAAAAAGCCACTCTTGGTTAGAGCCTAGGAAGATGATTCTACCTGAGGTATATTTGCAGATTACATTTTAACAATCTCATTAAGAGGTCACCAAACAAAACAAAGGTTTTATCTGTGGTCCCATGCATTCCAGTCTTAGCATGTGCTAGATTCAATGAAACAGAACTCAGCAACAAAGAGTAATTAAAGTGTGTGGGGGTTTTTTGTCCCCAGATTTCTCAAAAACCATAAAATATTTTCTCAATAATTACTCAGAGCAACATTTCATAAAATGTTATATAAATACTGATTAAAGGGGTAGGAGACCAGAAAAACCTGTAAAGGTAAAGATAAAAGTTTTCTCTAGCAGGTGGGGACACAGAGGTGGGAGAGAGGTAAACCTCAGTATATTAGTAATTTTCCCAAAATATCATTGTTTTATTATCTTACATCATTTATAACAACATAGAATACTCTCCCAAGTGTGGGTATATGCGCACACACACCAGAGAGAAATATAAAAACTATTAAGTTCTCTCTAATTGATTGCTTTAGTGAGTAAAGGGAAGGCATGTGTGTCTTCCTTGGCTATTTTACTGTGTTCACACAATTTCATAAGCAGTACATGGAGAGAAAATAGTGTAATCATTCATACATCAATTTATTTGTTTGTTTGTTTGTTTATTTATTTATTTATTCACTCATTCATTAAAGAAATCATTTTGGACAGCCACCAGGAGCTGGACACTTGTTTGAGCACAGGGGATACAGTATTTAACAAGGTCCCTGCCCCCAGAGGGCTTAAAATTGTTGGGAGAAGGGGTGACAATAAGCAAATATGATGTAATAAAATTCCATGAAGACCAAGGCAAATGGACAGAGAAAAAATGGTGTACTGTTTTACACAGGGTGCCAGGGGAGTTTTCTCCAAAGAGGTAACATCTGTGCCAAGACCAGAAAGAAGAGAAAAATGAAATTGGTGGCAAGATAAATGGGTTTCAGGGAGGCACCAACAAGCCAGCATTGTTCTGTAATACTTTCATTCTATTTATGAATGGAATGCTTTTTTGCTCTTTTCCTTTCCTTCTTTTATTATTTTTTTCTTAAGAAATCCTGTGCTTCCTGAAATGTGAAATAGGTGAAGGAAAATACAGTTCGGGACCATTAATTGTGCTTTCTTATTGAGTATATAAATTTGATGTCAAACGGGACTGGCTGAATGGTATATATTTATTTCAAAAATATCATTTCTGTGAGGCATTGCTGCATCATCCTATTGATTTAGGGATTGGGGTGATTGTGCCTGATGCTTTTATGAAAGGCAGGCTATTAACAAACTAAATTGAAAAACTAGTGAGTCTGCCTTTCCGGGCCCAATCCAGCATGCTGCCCATGTGAGGCTTAAATGGGAAAATACTGTAAAAAGACTTATTTTAATGCGACAGACTCCTCATTGCAATCCGTAAACCTTATTTGCAGTGAAGGGGAAAAAAAATCCTACAAGATAGAATTCTCATGCTCGGGCAGCAATTTCCCTCTGGTTTCTTTCCCATCCGTGGCGACATTAATCTTTTCATTTCAGAAGCTGACTCTCTTTGACCTTGTTGGACATTAGGATTAAAAACTTGTGTAAAACAAGGTGGCTTTATGAGAGTTAGAGGAAACCATGGGTGCTAATGTATAAAGCTCCCCCCAGAAGTATCCAGAGATTGAACTTGCTACTGCATTCCCAGTGTGGGGCTGGAGGATTAAACCTGGCGTATGAAGGTTGGGTGTTATTAGATTTTAGTTAGGTCAGCTTCCTTATTTTGCAGACAGACACTGAGGCTCTGGTAAGGGATGATGCTTGCCTGCTATCTATCATGCAGCCAGATTAGTGGCAGAACTTATGTCCCACAGCTGTTTGCAGTCAACCCCATTCACTCCTTTCCATCACACTTTCCTGTGGCCCAGGCATCAAGGAGGGTGACTGAGGTGAGTGCTTGAAAAGAACAGGTCTCTTAAATGCAGCAAAATGTTTATGTGAACTCACAGGAAATATGCTTAGGTTTTCAATGAGGCCAGGAAGGGGCTTGTGGGTGGCTCCTTCTACTTACAACACTGAGAGTCCATCTCGCATTTCTGTTCCTAACACCAAAGGCTTTGGAGCCATCTGACACAAGATGTAAGGAGATAATGCCACTGAATAATTTTCAGTCATTACAAAGATTATTCAACTAGACATCTTTTTTTAATGATAGAGTTAAAACTTAGATACTGCATGGAGCTATTTAAAAAGTCTATGTTAGAGGAAATTATGACTCCACAGATGTGTACTGAAGACCTGATGTGTCATAAGTCGAAGTCTTGGTTATGATACTCATGAGGTGTGCAGAGGAAAGAGGTAAGGCAGCCTCTGCCCCTGCTTTAAGGGCCCTATGTTCAGCTGGGGAGGCAATGAAGGACCCAACCTTGGGGGAGCAGATGAGTCTGGCTGGGTGCCTCAGGGTCCGGAGCAAGAGAAGACCAGAGAGAGAGGATGAATGGCCCTGAAAGCCTCTATGGGTGAGTTTATGCAACTGGCTCTACAGGTCTCAGCTCAAGGATGATCTGGGGGTGAGGTGAAGAGTCTACAGAAAACTGCCGGGAACAAAAGGCATTGAGCTAGTGTCTGGCAAGTGAGCAGTCAGGGCGACATTTCTCCTCCCTCCTTTTCTTCCTTCCCTCCCTCTCCCCATCTCTCCAGTCCTACTTTCTCCTCTTAACTTCTCTTTCCTTCCTCATTTTTTTTCCTGTTCTTACATCATATTTGATAACAGGGTCTGCAAAGTCTCTCCTAGAAATAGATGCCTCAATGAAAGAAAGGTATTCATTCCAAAGGCAGCCTGGAAACCTTTTGTTACTTTAGGAGAAGATGCCCTTTCAGGAAAGAAGGAGGGACACACAGCAAGGGGCAACTCTCCCTTAAGGAAAAGCGCTCTCTGGGGATGTGCCTATGCTCAATCTCTTGTGACCTTGGGCCTTTCTGCTCTGTGCAACCCTGGTGCTGTGGACAAGATTTGGCAGTCATATACGTGGTCCATAAACCTGCATTCTGTTTAAGTTACACTTTATCAAAGCAAAAAGCTCTCTGAATTTTTCTTTTTCTTTTTTTCTTGGATTCTTTACCCACTTGCATTCATTCCCCCCTTCTACTTTGCGTTCTCCTTAGCCTCCCTTCTGCAACACTAACACTCATTTCTATTTGCTGGAATTTTAAATGACTTCCAACTAGACAAAAAGAAATCCGGTTTCTATGCACAGCCAGCCTTCATACTGATGGCCCCATTACATTAGCATACAATAAAAGCCAGCAGGGGGTGCATTGCCTTGCTGTTATCCTGGGTCTCTGTGCCTCAGGGGGCTGGGAGGGCTCCTGGGGTGCAGCTCCTCTCTCTTGTAATGAGGCAATTGCACACTTTGCTGACAGCTCCTCAGCCTCAGTAGAAGCTGCAGTTTCAGAAAAAGGAGAGGGGAGAAAAGGTCGGCACCATGTATCCTGTGATCTGGTCTAGGCTTCCTGCTTCACCAGCCTCTACAATCTCTCTTCCACTGGTTTAAGAACCACTGGAAATTCGTAACTTTGTGTCTATGAGCCAGAGAGTGTGCATGATGGGGGAACATTATTTCTAGAACTTCCTCCATGAAAAATACCAAAGGCAGTTTAATCAGACATCTACGGTGCTCCAACTGCTTGCCAATCCTCTATGAAAAGATGGAGGCAGTGGCTATGGGAGAATAAAAATAGGGCGCTATGTCTTGGCCATGAGACAATTTTTAAATACAATACTAGAATACATTGCCCATGTCCCCACCCTGGGTTGTTCTAATGCCCACTGTTGTTTGCTGGAGCCAGGACTTCAATACCTAGAGTTCAAGAACTCCCTATCTCCCTGAACTCTAGGGATTTCTTTTCTTAAAACACATCCATGATTCATCCTGTGCCTGTTGGGTGGAGTGCAAAATCTGGACTAGGCATTCAAGACCTCAAACTCTAACTCTAATTCTGTTGCCTTTATTCTCCAGTGAGTCCCTGACAAGACATCACTGTAGAGTTCCCGAATCATTCATGCCTTGCTCCTGGCATTCCTCTACTTTGATGCAGCATTGTGTAGTAAGAGAGAAAAGGCCTAATAAAGAGGAATGAGCACCAGATTGATGTTGGATAGATGAGTTTGAATACTATTTTTTACTAATCCTTGCTCTAGAATAGCCATGGGCAAACTACAGCCCACGGGCCGGATCCCGCCGGTTCAGCTGTTCTATCTGACCCACAGAGCGGAAAGAGCAAAGGGTTCCTCTTGCTCTCCCCTCCGCTCCTTCATCAGCAGCCCAAGATGAGAATGCCAGCATGGTCAGGTTGCTTTTGTTTCAGCCCTCTGGTCCAGTTTAAGAACCCATTGTGGCCCTCAAGTCAAAAAGTTTGCCCACCCCTGCTCTAGAACCTTCACTTATTATTTAATTTTGGTGTTTTGTTTTGTTTTGTTTTGTTTTGTTTCTGCAACTGTTTTCTCAATGTTAACCTGGGGGCAATCATTACTTCATTATTGGTTTGTATGGATTCAGAAACTAATGAGTATAAATTATCTGGCACATAGTAGGGACTTAATACATTGCAGTTATGTTTTCACACTTTTACACCCCCTCTAATACAGCCAAACCCATTCTTGTGGGACTTGTTTAAATTTTACTCATACCATGGAACATTTCTGATAGTACTAACTCTAGTTGACTTTTACTTCAGAAATCTTTCAGTATATTTTAAAAATTAGCCAAAACTGGTTTGGCTCAGTGGATAGAGCATTGGCTGGCAGACTGAAAGGTCCCAGGTTCGATTCCGGTTAAGGGCATGTACCTTGGTTATCTACCTACTGGGGATGTGCAAGAGGCAGCTGATCAGTGATTGTCTCTCATTGATGTTTCTAACTCTCTACCCCTCTCTTTTCCTCTCTGTAAAAACTCAATAAAATATATATTTTTTAAAATTACTCACTTATTCCCTTGTATTTATTAGCATGTCATGGCCTCACAGTCTGAATATCCAACAGGACACAGAGTGACTGCCACCCAGCACTGTCTCCCTCTCTCACCCTACCTAGAGGTTCTTGAGCCAGTCCCCAGTGGTTCAGGAAATAGTTAAAATGTTCTGGCTTGTCATGTAGAAATCACCTTCTCTTCCCTGTTAATATGACCCAGAAGATGTATGTACTTAATATTTCCAGGTAAGCTTCCTGAAACCATGACCCTAACCTGTCAAATTACAAATTAAAGTAGATGCTTCCCAATTCCTTTATTTTACTCACACAGGGTCCTGTTTTCAATTAGTTTAAATTTGAGTTTTCAAATTCAATTTCCCCCATTTTTTTTCAAATATAAACTTCAATCAAGGCTCTCATGTATGAATCTTGGTTCTGGGCACCTGCCTGGTAATGCAGGTGTTGTGTAGGAGTAAAATGCAGTGTGTGTGCTCCAGTATAGCTTGGGCTGTGCTGCTCAGGGCTGTGCTCCTCCCAGGGGCTGTCCCATATTAAAAAGTTAGCAGCTGCCTCAAACCCTTATTTCTGTGCTCTTAACAACCTTGAGAATTCCCTCTGTGCCAGTCTAAGCCCCTCCTGCTGGATTTTACCTTCACTGGAAAGAGAGTGAGATAGAGTATATGATTAAACAGTGATAACTGATGAGGGCTACAAGTACTATCACAGAGATAGTAAGACCAGCCCCCAATGGATGTATGACTTAGAACCATAAATCAGCTAAAGACCAACTCCATTCAACATAGCCAATTTCACCTTGCAGTAATCCCTAGCTTCATTATATGTTCATAGTAATGCATTAGCATACTAAATGACACATCCCAAACTACTATGATTGGCAAGGGAAAGCCCATATAAGGACATAAAATGGTTCATAGGGCTCTTCCAAAAAGTCTTTACCCATTTCCCTGAAAAGTCCTGAATATTCCTCTCTCTTATTGAATGCCCTGCTTCTTGGTTAAATGAGCCTCAATAAATGAAGTAAATTCATTAGGAAAGGCTACTTTGTCTGTAGAATAGCCCATTCTCTCCTTCCCTGGTTCACTAATAAACTCACTTTAAAATAAATTTTATATATATATATATATATATATATATATATATATATATATATATATATAATTGATCTAAAAGAGAGAGAGGGAGAGAGATAGAAACATCAATGATAACACTAATTGATCACCTGCTTCCTGAACGCCTTCTACTAGGGATCAAGCCTGCAACTTGGGCATGTGCCCTGTCCACGAATCAAACCATGACCTCCTGGTTCATGGGTCGACACTCAGTGAGCCAAGTGGGCAAGGCAACTCTCTTTCACTTTAAACTCTGTTCTGGCTCATTTGTTTAAATTCTTTAATATATGAATATAAGAATCCACAGTGGATCATGGACCCTCAGAACCCCGGACCCCCGTAAAGCCTGCATCAAGAGGATGCAGCCCTTGAGTGCTAAACCTTCCTCTTGTCCTTAATGCTCTCTAGTAGGCAGATCTAGTTATAGGTACTCCTCCCTACCTCCTTCACTGTGCTAGGGTGAGTGAGCTGTATGCAGAGAACTACCAAACTCAAGACGCAAACTGTACATTCTATAAGGGGGTAGATCTCTTCCCCCCGCCAAAAAATATTTTACATTTCTTGCTATGGAAAAAAAAAGTAGAGATGGCCTGACTACTAGACTGATTGAGCAAAACAATGTCAGTAGAAGCCCACAGCATGCAATTACAAACTCATGGTGGCTTTGTGAGCCTGGGTTATATCAGAGGCAGCTTTGTGACAGGCAGGCAGGTGGACAGCCTGCCAGCCTCTGACATTCACTGTTCTGTGACCTTGGGGAAGTCACTTATCCTTGTGAGGATTAATGAGTTAATCTCAGGGGAAGTACTTTGAGATCATTGGCTGACAGGTGCTGTATAAGTACAAAGTATTATTATTAAAATGTCACTGTGCTGGCTGCATTTGCTCTTGAGGCAAGCTTTATTTTCCTAAAGTGAACTGTGCGAAGAAGTTTTAGCCAGAGGCTCTATATCCATAGATCTCCCTAGTCCTCAGCATAGCCTTGGAAGTAGAGGCTAGAAAAACTTATTTTAACATCTCTAGCACCCTCATCTTTTCTCCAACAGACCCAGACATTTCCCTCTAGATTTCCCCATTCATGAACAGAAGTAAAAATAGAGAATTGGTAAGCCTGGGTTCTGAAACAATAGTGGCAGAAATTTAAATTCCCTCTGTTAACATCTCCCATCTTTATGTATATCATTTTTAGTTTATGTTCCTTTTTTCCTTGAATCAAAAAAAAAAAACTTTTGAAGAAATAACATATTGTTTATCAAAATTCCTAATGCATACGGATACTCAACTTGAAAAATGATGAATAGTTGATTTGTAAGTAGTCATCCTGGGAATCAAACTTCCAAGGCATGTAAAAAAAAGACCGAAAAGTAGCTATTGAACCCTTTGAAAGAAACTCAAACGTGAAGGACCCAATGCTTCCCTCAAAGGACATTTTGCATTTCTGCATTTTAGGGGAGCTATGACTCAAAAAGTTGATGACACATGATGAACCTTGAAGTATGAAGAAGCCTTTGCACAGAGGGAATGGCATTTCTGTTTATTTGTTGAAGGAGGAGTGTTCGATGGCAAAAGTGATTATCAGGGAAAGAGACAGCAGGAAACATTGATGAGGAGAGATGAAACAAATTCAGGAGGGCAAGATATACAGCAGGTAAGGATCTAGGGATGGTTTCAGCATACACATGGCCAGGTGCTGTTTGAGAGCAGAGTGATAGCCTAAAAGAAAAAAGCCAAAGCAGAGCGCAACAAGTACTTATTTGAGATCAGAAAGAATTGCAACCTTGGAAAGCACTGATTCAGGCAGAAACCCAAATAGTGTTCCAATGATGAGGTGAAAGCAAGGGATTTGTATGAGAAAGGGAAGGGAAAAAACTACATGAATGGAAGGAAGGAATTTCTATTGGGGCTAATAAGCTATGTTATACTTCAGCTCTACATGGTGGTGCTAATTCTAAAACAAAATTCCTTAATTTTCAGCCCTCCTAATCAGGATAGCTGTCTTTTTTGCTTTACAGAGTTGTGTTGACTACAGTGCTGATGTGGCCCACTCTGAAGATTGTTTTGCCTACTCCACATATTCCAAAGTTCAAGGATGAAGACATGCATGGCTTTTCCTCTGGGATATCAGCTTTGACTCCATTTGGGAACGGCTCCGTTTCTATCAATTTTTTTAGGATCCAAAGTGGATTAGCTTATACCACCCAAGTGTTTACCACTTGCCAGGCTGGTTCTTCCAACCGAGCCGAAGGAAGAGGGTCTTTGACCATATTTCTGAGCCTCACCTGCGGCTCTGGGAGTTAGACAAGGTTGTTTCTTTTTAATCAGTGTTTGTGATTGTCTTTGTTTGTTGTTGTTGTTTTGAACTGAGTACATAATAATCTCTAAAAGGGAGACAAAGATACTCAGAGGAATTGCTACCAGTATTTCATTTTCTTCTTTCCAATATTCCTGAAAATGGTAAGCTGTAGCCAGTTCCTGCCTAAAATGAAAATACAGTTCCAAGGTGTAGAATGGAACCTTCTTCTTATAGGCCATCTTCCACAGCAGATTCAGCTTGTGGAAGCTCAAGCCTGAACAGGACAGAGGGAGTGGGCAGGTGGCATTAGCCTTTGAGAGCATCAAGGCCAGCCTCTGACATTTTACATGCAGACTCAAGATATTGTAAGACAGAAAAAAATGGTTCTCTAGAAAGCACTCTGTGTAGTCAATAGCTCTTATACCTAATTTATCATTAATTACTACCTTAGCATTGGTGCTATTCTCTAACTTTCCTTTGGAACATTTTGAGGCTTTTTCACAGAGAGAGATAATTGAATGAATCAATGAAAAGACCGAAAAAAAACCACACCTCATTTTGTGAGATAGTCTCCTCATCTCTTTTTTGCACCCCCTCTGCTTCCTCCTTCTACCACTCTATCAACCAGGTGAACTCTCATTGTTGACCTGATCTTTCCACAAACCTCCAGGACATTTGTCTCCTTCAAGTAACTTTCCTCAATAAAAAGGGTCCCTTCCTTATGATCCATTTTGGCCTCATGCCCTCCACACTCTTCTACAGGATTTACTAACTTGACCAACTGATCTTAACTAGGGTAATAATAGCCATTAATGTTTCATTTTCCCCATAGCAATTTCATTTTAAAAACCACATTAACATGTTTATCTAAAAGGAAATACAGTATGGAAATCTTAGGACCCAAAGGAGCACCAACTATAGTAGAGACATCCACTAGTCAAAGATCCTCAGCAACCACTATTGATAGAGAGACGATGTTGGCAGGTACATGTAGCACCAACACTTTCAGACCTAAACTGAGCACCAGGTTATTTGATACTTGGCCACACAGCTGATTGGTAGCAGACCAGAACTCAAACCCAGGTTCCGAATCTCAGATAGGAGTCATATCCACAGCTTCACGTTGTGCTGTCTATCCCATTCCTTACCTGCCTTGCTGTGCAACCTTGCACAAAAAATGCTGCTCAGTCTCTGGGTTTCTGTTTCCTACCTCGTAAAACATGAATGAAATTAATAGGTCTTTGAAAGGAAGGATTATTGCAGCTTTTCAGTTATTTTGATTCTGTGTATGTGGAATCACACATATGCATTTTACATTCATCTACATATAGAGAGCCTGGGGAATTTGACTTGATCATTTCCTCAAGCTTTCCTATGCCAGGATGCCATACCCCTGGCATAATGGTCTTTAGCATGTCAATGATTCAAATACAAGGACATTTTCTTGGGCCTTCATTGTTTCAGAGTGAAATTGAAAGAGGAATCCAGCTGTTTATATGCAATATGCAGCAATTATGAAGTTCATTTCCAGAAGCCAGTGTAACCATGGCAACCTGTAATTCTGGAAGAATAGAGACAGGCTGTAGACTGCCTTCCAATGGGGCCAACTTTTAACCAGCCATGGCTCAGGAAATGCTGATGAGGAGCCTGCACTGTTTACTTCAACTTAGAAGGCATGTTTGAAAGTCAGACTCTCCTAATCCATAATTTCAGTTCTTCTTTCAAGTACAGTCGTGGATGAAACTCAAATTTCTGGATTTGCCCGAGACTTCCCTACAGGGTTAAATAGTTCAAATGAAACAAGAGCTAGCATTGTATTGATGTTTATTTCATGGTGCCTTGAATGCCAGATTCAAAGTCAACATCAAACTGACTGAACCTCAGGAAGTTCAAATGAGAAGCGAGAACCCAGGCCCCTTAATATACAGTGTTTCTGAGCAGACACTGACTTCTTTGATATTTCAAGAAAAACTGGGAAGACTCAGGTTATTATATTTTGACCCTACCAGGCCAGAATGGAAGCAGGAATAGCTGAAGGGCAGGAAGGGTGGGCAGCCAAAGAGCAGAGAGATGATCATCTTGATCATCTCGAATCAGAAATTATTTAAAACATTTGGTTATGTCCTTGAGTTGATTGTCTTTTTATTACTCAGTGTGTGTCCCCATGTACTAGTAGTAGTGAGACTTTCTAGATGCTCAGAAAAAGAATGGGACATTGGGCAGCTAAGGGTCAAAACTCAAGTACACAGGAGCCTTGAATGCGCCCTGGGAAATTCATGGATATGAAATGCTAAATGACAGCAAGCTGCAAAGGCATCTGAATTGGATTTTTGCTATTTCTGTCTCTTTTGACTCTGTCTTTGATCCCTGCTGGCAGCATGCTGGGCATGTGTGAAAGTGAGGGCTCATAGATACTGGGCCTACAGGAAAGTGGAAGGAAACCTGGGCCTGTCAGCTGCACGTTTTCTCTCTACAACTTCCAAGGAGTTAAAATGTGGGGTGCACTCCAAATAGGTTGAAATGTACTCCTTCCAGTTCAGAACATTCTTTTTTTACTCATTTGAGTGAATGAGGAGCAAAGAGTCATATATACACCCGGAGCACCAGACATACATACACTAATAAATAGTTTCCAGAATGAGTTTACTGTCACTCTCAGGGCAGCACCTAGACTTGGGGGGGGCAGCCGGACAACATCCAGAAAATGAGTTGATTGTATCAAGACTGAAGAATAAAGAGAGGTTAAGCTAGAAAACAAATACATTCAAGGTAAATGCATATAAAGACTTTTAAGAGGGTTTTGAGCTGAGTACACCACCTGTAGGGCAAAAGGAAGTCCTCCCATAATGATTCCCAGGCTCCTGGCCCCCATATCTGCCCTGTGTGGACTCCTGCCAGCTGTGACCCTTTGCAGTAATTTGCTTCTGTTTGCATCTGGCTTTTCCCTCTATGCTAGTCTGCTACTGCACCCTGCATTAGGTCCTGACTCTGAAGCACCTGAAGGGAACAAAGGTGTTGGGAGCTGAGAGTCCTGGCTTTGTCACTAAACCGACAGACCCATGACAATTGTCTTAACCTTTCTGCTAATCATAAAACACTCCTTGCATAGCCACTGTATGCTGAGTGTGGTGCCTAACAGGGGGCCAGGTCCTCACTGATGACAATGACATATATCTAACTCCTGCCTGGATCAGAATTCACAGGAGCTGAAGAAAACTGTCTCCATTGCACAGCTGAACAACAGCAAGGTCAGGAGCCCAGGAAACCAAAGACAGAAAGCGAGGTACTGAGATAGGGTAATCCTGGTCTCCAAATATGGGGCAGCAGATGGCATTCACATACAAAACAAGAAAATATAGCAAGTATGAATCAATGAAAAGAACACAGTGTCTCAGCTGAAAAGGTGGATTTAAATAGGAGTTGGAAGAACAGGACTGCCTATTCTGCCCCTCACTTGCTGGTGTGTCCTGGAGTAGGTCACTGGACTCAGTGGCCATGCTCCTTGCACAGATGAGCTGGTGTGATGATCAGGAAAATAGTAAAAGAATTGTAAATAGGAAAATCTTCAGAAAGCAACTGAACTTTGAGGGACTCTTTAACTGAATAGTTGAAAAGAAGGGGGGGTGGATAATTGTCTTGAGTGACTGTGGGGGTAAATACAGGCCAGAGCAGGAGAAGACTCAAGAAGAATCTAAATGTTAAAAAAAATAATTTGCCTGTGATGAAAAGTTTTTAGAGGAAACAAGGCCAGGAAAATAGACTAAGGTCAGCCAGTGGATGTTCAATATTTATCGTTATTGCATGGAATACTATTAAAAGTTACAGCAGAGATATAAAACCAATGTTTTGCATCTGCCCCCATCCCTAACAATTCACATCTGAGTCCTTTACTCTCCACCCAAGATAAGTTACGTTAGAAATTTTATGAGATGTACCCTTCCATATTTTTTCATGTTCATATGAACATATGAATATGAGTGTCTGTGCATATACACATATGTATAGATTATATAGATATAAATAAATAAATGGGTTGGGTCACTATTAAAATATGAGGTCATATATGCACCATTTGCTCATATTTTCTCACTCATGGAAATCCCTTTTACTCAACTCCCACACTGCTAATGCACTTATTTATTCTATTACCTGCATAATATTCTACCGTGTGAATAGACCAGGTTATTTAAGCATTTTTTATTTCTTGGTACTCATTTGTTCCCTCAAAATTTTTTTGTTTGTTTCTTTCATAAATTATTATATTTCAAAGTCCTCTTCAGCAAATACATGTGTACACAGCTGTCCATATGTGTTTAAGTACTAAGGGATTTCTTTTAATTAGGTAAATTCCTGTAAGTGGTATTGCTGGGTCAAAACATGTGCACATTTTTAATTTTGCTGGATTATGCAAGATTGCTTTCAAAAATTACCCATTCATACTTCAGCACGCTTTATATAAAAGATACATTCTCCTATATTTTTCTCAGATGAGCTGTTATTATTATTTTCATTTATTTCCTCTGGTTATAAAGTGATGTCTCATTATTAGTTTAATTTGCATTTCCTGAACCATTAGTGAAGTTGAGCCATCTTTTCATGTTTCTCAGTCATTTGTAATTTTTCTACTGCCAATGCTTTGTGCATAGACATCCTTCATTTTCTGTTGAGCTATTTATCTTTCTCTTATCAGAAAATCTTGGGTTTTAGAGACATTAACCTGGGCATGTGCTTAGCATAATTGCCTGGGGGAGGAATAGACAGGCCATCAGGACACAATCACATTGGTCTGAAAATGAAGTGAAATAAGCATCCTCTAAGCTCAAGTCCTTGGCAATGCATAGGATGGGCTGGGGAAATGTCTTTGGAAAAATAAACACAGGACCCAGGAATTGATTGGATATGGCTGTAGTTTGAGGGGTGGGAGAAATTGCAGTTATTTTGTGGTTTAGCATGAGTGATCATTGGAAAACAGGTTATTGCATTAAAAAAAAGAATTCAGAGGAAGAATAAGATTTGTAGGAAAGAAGGGTTTCTTCTATAAGTGAGATGAGTTTGAAGTGATAGTGATTCATCTTGAATGTGGGAATTAGACTTGAAGGACTAGAATTTGGGAGAAGAGTCAAAGATTTTCAAGCAAACTTAAGAGCCACCTAAAGGAGAGTGAGACAGAAGACAATGTGGCAGAGATTTGGTTTCCCCCCAGTTGTGAGGAGCACAAGGAAGAACAAAACCTCAGAGAATTACTGGCCTGCTGTGTCCAAAAACATCCCAGAACATACCAGGGCACAGAGGAAGGCTACACAGAAATCACATCTGTAAGATCCAGTGAGGGGGGCTTGTAAGATTTAGCAAATAAAAACACAGGATGCTCAGTTCAATTTGAATTTTAAATAAGGAATAACATTTTAGGATAATCATGTCCCCATTGATATTTGGACATTCTTATCCTAAAAATATTCAATGTTTGATATATACTTTTCCTAAAAATATTCATTGTTCATCTGAAATTCAAATTTAATTGGGCATCTGTATTTTACCTGGCAGCCATACTTTGTACCTCAACACCATAGGGCTTTTTCTTTTTTCAGCTATGTTTTACCTTTGGATTGCTAAGCAAATACTTCACCATCTCTTAAAAAAAAAAAAAACAACACACATATTCTTTGGGATCTAAAAGCTTTTTATGGTGATATTCTAGGCAGAGAAATATCTGACATTCTCTTTACCAGTATGTTACCCATCTACAATAATGCAATGCTTATTGCGGTCCATTAATATCTAACTACTCTTCTAACAAATACTTATTGAACACAAGTCATGTGTAAAAGATTGCGAAATGTTCATAGCAACTGGGGCATCATGTAGTGCCCATAAAATCATCAAAGGTTTAAATCATGCTCAGGATAGTTTAAATGTTTACATTTTTATGTTGTTTAAAAGTATAGTGTCTCCATATACTTATAGGTAGTTTGTATTAAGCAGAATGTGAATTCCAACCTCAATAAATAGTAACTGAGAAGATACATTGCGGAGACCTTTCTCTCTAATAAATAAGGTATCATTTATTTTCCTTCAAATAACTTATATATTCCTCAAAGTTCATGCAAGTCTTTCTGCTGCTAGAATCTACAAGGTGGCTCTATCTTCTTTTTGAAACATTTTATTGCTGATATTCACCAACCACATACATGTAGTAGATATTTTTATTGGATTCTCACAGCAAAGGTATAAAGGAGGTAAACTAAGACATAGATATAGTCTCACTTAACCAAGGTTTCACAGGAAGAAATAGCTGAGTATGGGCCAATTCCAGTTGACTTTGCTCCAGGGCCTATGCTCATAACTACAGCACTTCAGTCCTTAACCTACACTAAGATAGGAGTGCTGGGTGGAGCAGGGTGAAATTGTAAAGAATTCAGTTCTCACTGAGGGTTCTGGAGAGGACTCTAACCTGAGAGGAAGGCTGGAGCATTAGGGAGAGATTCGAGAAGTGGAATTTTACCAGAACCTACCTCTGATGAACCACACTCCGTCCAAAATGCATCAGTAGAGTCTGGTGGGCAGCAAAGATGACCTGGGTGAGAGTTCATAGGAGCTGAGACATGTTAGCTGACCTCAATTCCTGGAACTTCCTGCCTCTGAAGGAGTCTCAAAAGATAGAAATGATGTTGGAGCATAATTTCTCCTTTGTATATTATCTGACAACCCTACTTTGTAGCTCAACATGAAGTCAGGGTGCTCTCAAACCTGCAAGGACTGGGGAGCCTCCTGACTTTTCAGACCCAAGAACGGCCCATAAACTGCTGCTCTTCTTCCTGTCTGTCAAGATGGATGTGTCTCATTAGCATTTTTGAGGCATGCAAGACGCAGAAAGACAAATGCTGTAAGGGCTTGCAAATGAGCAGGTGCTGGGGAAAATGCATGTGGTGTATACGCAGGTTTTTATAAACTATATTCATCATTAGAAAAATGAAATTCATTTTAGGATGGGAATATACAGTTAAAGTATCTTTAAATATCATTAAAGAGAATCCATAATGATGCTGAAAATCAATGTACAAATTTAAAACAAAAAATCTAAAATCTGGAACATTTTTGTAAAAAAAACCCACAAAAAACAAAAAAATGAAGATTATATATTTGGCACTATCTCACATTTTTCTCTCAACAGTGCCTGTACAATACAAAGAGATTGGAGCTATCAAATTATGGTAATCTAATTGAACTTTTAGTCCTTCATACCACAACCCTGTGTGTTTCTAAACAAAGTCTCTATGTCCTCAGGAAGAGTTTGCAAAAGGTAATGTGGAAGTAACTCTTTATCCAGCCTTCTTCCCCTAATGCCTTGTCAAAGTCAATTTAATTTTTTTCCTACTCCATGTCAGTTTGATGGTTTATAGTAGTCAACTATCCATCTAATGTTTTTACACGTTGCTAATCCTTATTAAAGGGCACCTTAGCTAAGTAGACATCTGGTGATAGAGGAAATCTTTGTTGTATTGTCATTAACTAACAGGACATCATTCAGCAAAGGGGGAGAACAGCACATGGCAGTCCGTTAGGGAGGAAGTGGGTGGACAGTGAGCAGGAGACTAACACTGGGACTAAAGCACAGAGAATATAATGTGATTAAAGGTGTTTGAGATGGTTAAGTTAGGGAAGTTTCAGATTGAATACTCTTTTTAGTTTATTTTTAATCCTCACCTGAGGATATGTTTTTTATTTATTTTAGTTTTAATTTATTTTTAGAGAGAAAATAAGAGTGAGAGAGAGAGAGAGAGAGAGAGAGAGAGAGAGAGAGAGAGAGAGACTTTAACCTGAGAAAGAAACATCAATCAGTTGCCTCCCATAAGAGCCTCAACTGGGAATTGAACCTGCAACCTAGGTAGGACCTGGAATTAAACCCAAGATCTTTTGGTGTATTGGACAATGCTTAACCAACTAGCCACCCAACCAGAGCCACCTTGGCTACTCTTGAGCTGAGAAAGGAGTGCTGGGTCAAGAATAGCTGACTTGACAATCATTTACCTCTCTCTTCTTTATCTTTTTTTGAAACTGGGATGAATATATTCTTTATTCTGTAATATATGTATAACTCCTATGTGCCAAGCTCTTTTTTCAGGGCCTGGGGAACCATAGTCAACACAACAGATATAATTCCTGCCTTTATGTAATACTCATTAAAAAGTATACAAAGATTAATTTATAACACCTCTCAATTCTCTCTAGAAACAGTCGATTATTTAAAAATCATTTATATATAAATACTTTCTCTTAAAAACTGAGATTGACAGGTAGTTACTGCAATAGTATTGATGTTGTCATGCATGATACTGCTCTCAAAAGAAATGTCAATCATTGTACTGTTGATATTTGGCTCTGTTGACTAATGAGTTTGCTGACCACTGTTATACTCAAAATACGTGGCTCCTGCTTACAGCTGCAAAGAAGTATGTAAAGATAATTTTACACCTGCAAAGCTTAGGATAGTCACTTGCTGAAGAGTAAGCCATTTTTTCAAGTTTAAATCCATAATTAGAAACAAAAGATGGAATAAAATAATCATAAAATCACATACACATATTTGCGTGGCATATATATATATAGATATATCTATATATCTATATATATAGATATATAGATATAGATATATATGCCATTTATTTGTACAGTTATGTAGGTAGTTGAGAAACATTCATAGTATTTTTCTATTTTAACAAAAAAATAATTATTTTCAGGTAGGAGAGGAACAGGACAAATAAGTAGAGGAGGTGTAAATAAATGGGAAGATGGAAATCACAACTCATGGGTGACAAACACTTATCCAACCACCTCATCTTACAAATAAGGTAACTGAGTTTGAGAGTAGTTGCCATACTGCTCTAACAGCCAAAGAGCTAATTTGTAGCAGGTTTGGGAGCAAATCGACCTCCTTTGACCGTCAGTCCAGAGTCCTCTCAATTACACCACATTCTCCCACCTATTAAAGAGAGATCACCTATAAATCATGCTCACGTTAGTAGGAATATGTTTCAGAGCCAAGGCAGGAAGCCAAGGCAGGCACAGTGAAAACTGCTAACTGCAGAAGATGATTAAGGAGCCAGCCATCGGGCCATTTGCCCCAAGTGCCTATCTCTAAGGACCCTAAATCACCACTATAAATGTAACCAATGGAGAAAATTATATTTACCATGGAAAAAGGCTGAATGTAATCTCAAAAGACATTTTGATAAGCAGCCTAATAGTGAGTACAGGAAAGGGAGATTCATGTAGAGTGTGATCCCATATTTACAGGTGCCTTGACTGCCTTCCAAAGTGGAGGGCTTTGCCTAATGGCAAGAGCTTGGTCTTCTTATGGATACCACACTCTGGGTCTGACACCAGCCATCACCTGCTTTGCCCTGCCTCATCTGTCACTCAACATTCATTACAAATAAAAGATAAACTGAATATGTAAAGATAATTTTATGAAAAAAGACCCATGTATTAGCTTGTTTGGCTAACCACGTGGTGGCTAATTGTCTTTTTGGAGAATTTGCCTTGAGAATCACCCAATAATTATCTCTTGTTATTCAAAACCCTCTGGCCCCCAACATATATTTTTTTTTCTGGTTCTCAGGTTCCTACCAGTAAGTTTGAGTTTCCAAAGCAAGATATTAAGACATTTTTCCATATAACAGAAAGAAGGATCACCTGGTGTCAACTGGCTAGAAGAGAGAATTGCTATTCTTTCATAAATTCATATTTTAAATGAATGGTTAAATTAAGAACTCAGTAAATCTTTGTGTTTGGCTACGATTGGCATAGATGTGGAATTTGAACCTGTCTGTTCCTTCCATGTCTCTCCACTCTACATTCTCATGACCTTCTTTTTATATTTTCTTTAAACTGCAAAGCAATTGTATTCTTTTGGCATTATTTATACACTAGAGGCCTAGTGCACTAAGTCATGCACTGGTGGGGTCTGGCCAACCTGCCCTGATTGGGCTGATCAGGGGCAGGGAAGGTCAGGGGGAGAGGCTGCAGGCAGTTTTCAGGCTGGCCCTGCCCTCTGAACTTTTAGTCAAACTCCCAGTTGAGGGAACAATTTACATATTAGCCTTTTATTATATAGGATATACATACATTGTGATTTCTTTATTTAAATAATGTGCTCTGAAATTTTACATTTCGATACATTATAAAATGGCTTTCCTGCTTGCCTATTGAGTTTTCATTTTGAAAATAGACAATAAAAATAAAAATAATAAGTGTAAAATTGTTTTATGGGTACAATTTTGTGTTTATATGAAATAAACAAAAACTTATCAGTGGGATATTTCCAGGAACAATTCCAAACTTTTGTTAATTTCTCATCTGACCAACCTCTTTTATATTGCTCATTAATTGCCTTGTTTCCACATATGGTTCTCCTTCCAAAGAGGAATTTCTGTGGTTAGAAAGGGATAAATATCAGGCTCCACACATTAGCTCTAATTAGCCTAAGCCAACCCCATGCCCCCTTGCCATGGTGATTGGTTCAGAGATGGACTCACAACCTAAGATAGTGCAGTTGGACAGAAGTCCAAGGTGAGTAAAGAAAAGAGAAGTCCTTTCTCTCAATGAGATGAACATGAAAGAAAATGTCTCAGTTTGTAGAAGAAATTCTGATGCAACCATAAGGAGAGCCAGACTCAACTAAATCCAGCACCTTGTAGAACAGAGAAAAGAGACAGAAACACACACACACACACACACACACACACACACACACACACAATGTTTCTTGGATACATCAATTATCTGCTAGGTCATCTTTTTCTTGAAACCTGAAAAACTTTACTTCACAATATGTCAATCAAAATTGTTTTTCTTTTGTTTATAATAATTTTAAGTTTTTAATGTTTTCATACCTTGCAAGAAAAAGAGCTTTAAGTTATTGTTCCCCACATGTGCTGGATTACCAGTTGCAATATTTTCTAATCCAAACTCCAAGTTTTTTACATGTAGGATTATAGTAAACACATGTTTTTCTACATGATCGGTATGCTACTTCTGTAGCAAAATGTTCACTAAGATGGTAATGACTATACCTGGTATTCCTCTGGAACCGGATTCCTAATTTTGTATTCTTTCCTTTTCCCTTTCTATGTACATTTAAATTCAATTTTTAAAAGTTTGTTTCCAAAATGTTAATAACATACATTGGCTCATAACAAAAAGTTCTCCTTCCCTCCAGTCTAGGTATTTAGCTCTGATTGTAATAACTTCATGCTTATCTACATCAAATCGCCAAGCTCTAGCCTCCTTTCATTTTTCTTCTGCAGTAGCATTCTTAGTGGCCCCTGCTCCCATGACAGGGTGATGTGTTTGGGATCACTCACGGTGTTTAAATCTTTCAGGAACATTTTCCACTTGAAGAACCCTCTTAAAGTGAATATACATCACTGAGCATGATTATCCAAGCTGAGAGCAACAATACACAGAACAATATGGCCTCTGTGGAATTTGCTGGCAATCTTGCCCACAAAACTCCATTCACATTTTCCATTCAGTTTTAAATTTGTTGTCAGTTGAATTCCTTGTCCTTCTCCTCTGTCTTTGGAACTTTAGAAATCCACATCTCAGTTTTGGAAGGGACTTTAAAGATTATCTAAAGCAGTGCTTCTCAATCTGGTTTGAAATCACACTTTGGAATCCATCAATCTAAAATAGTAGATATTAAACAATAGGAATTAAGCTGGAAGTATTATTGCTTATTAAACACAAATATTCGCCAAAACCAGTTTGGCTCAGTAGATAGAGCGTCAGCCTGCAGATTGAAAGGTCCTGGGTTCGATTCCGGTCAAGGGCATGTACCTTAGTTGCGGGCACATCCCCAGTGGGGGATGTGCAAGAGGCAGCTGGTCGATGTTTCTCTCTCATCGATGTTTCTAACTCTCTATCCCTCTCAATTCCTCTCTGTGTAAAGTCAATAAAATATATTAAAAAAACACACAAATATCCAGGCTCCACTCTTAGTTAGAGAGCATGTAAAAGTATAAAAGATCACCAAGTGGCTCCAGTGTGCATTTTGATTTTAAAAACCACAGAAGAATTATTTTCCCCAATTAAAGACCATATTGTATTTCCCCCCTTATCATTAATACCCATCATGAAAATGGCAGCATGTTGTCTTGTTGCAGTATTGTCCTGCCTCTGTGGCTGCCTCTTGAGATACTAGCTTCTTCTTATGACAGTGTCTTCCTCTCCATATGCTGGCTGCCTAACCTGACTGCCTGGCCAGGAAGCTGCCTGTTGCGACACTGAGCAGCCCCAAAGCTGCTTGACCTGAGACTCCGGAGATAGAAGAATCCATTTTAAAAGCATTGAGAAGTTTTAAGCAGCTTTACAACTTCTGTATCTAACTATACGTGTATGAATACTCAGTAATAAATATTTCTGCCTTATAGTGGAATGAGTATAGCCCCAAAAATGATATGTGAAATTCTAAACTCCAGAATCTGTGAATGTTACCTTATTTGGACAAGTGGTCTCTGCAGATGTATATCAGTTTAAAAATCATGAGATTAAGAAGCCATCCATGATTGGGCTGTCCAATGAGAAGTGTCCTTACTAAAGGCACAGAAAAAAAAAAGGCCATGTGAAGATGAAAGCAGGGAATGGAGTGCTGCAGCCACAAGCCAAGAATAACCTTGGGTCACCAGAATATAGAAAAAGAGAACAGAGAAAATATTTTTCCCGGAGTCTTCTGAGAAAGAGCTGCCCTGCACCTCCTTTCAAGAATAAAAAAATAAAGCTTATCAATATTCTATTTGTACTAACACTGCCTCCTAGGAATCTCTTTTTTTTTCTGTTCTGAGAATCCTTCTGGTCTTTTAGCCTTTTAAGAGATTTATCAGTAATCTATGTTCAAATAGAAATAAAAAATAATAAATTTAATATTCTGGTAAAAATTAACTTTATATTCTTAATATCAAGAATTTTTTTGGCCGAAACCAGTTTGGCTCAGTGGTAGAGTGTCGGTCTGCGGACTTAAGGGTCCCGGGTTCGATTCCGGCCAAGGGCATGTACATTGGTTACAGGCACATCCCCAGTAGGGGGTGTGCAAGAGGTAGCTGGTCGATGTTTCTCTCTCATTGACGTTTCTAGCTCTCTGTAAAATATCAATAAAATATATTTTTTTTAAAAAGAACTTTTTTGCTCCTTAGTTTAAACAAGTGGTCGACAAACAGTGGCTAGGAGTACATGCAGCTTTTTGGCCCCTTGAGTGTGGCTAT
This sequence comes from Vespertilio murinus, assembly GCA_963924515.1. Lineage (NCBI taxonomy): Eukaryota > Metazoa > Chordata > Mammalia > Chiroptera > Vespertilionidae > Vespertilio > Vespertilio murinus. The sequence goes on from OZ004709.1 coordinate 16,586,407, forward strand.
TCCACAAAATACCATGTGCGAGCATGCACATACAGTGCCATTGAAACTTCGTGGCCAATACACAGAAGTCGGTTTTTGGCCTGGGCGAGTCTATTTTGAAGAAGTGGCATTAGAACACCAAAGAGCCACATGTGGCTCCCAAGCCTCAATTTGCCGACCAAAGTGATTATTTACCATTGTCTTTAATTATTTCTATCCTCTAGAGTTTAGATATCAAGGCTGCTATACACTCATTTTGAATAAGTATAAAAGCAGTGTTTATTAAAATGCATTTCATTCTCAAGACTCAGCTATCAGATGTTAAAGTGTGCACACATTTCTTTTTGAGACATCCTGTATATTTTGGGTTCTTGAGACTGACAGGAATGTTAAGTCTGAATCAGAAAAAGACATGCATTGACAAATATAAACATGTGAAAATAGTTGATGGACTAAAGATGGAATATTAATTAGACACCACCTGTGTTATGAGAAAGCAGAAATCAATCTGATGGGCAATATTGTAAGGACAATGTAGCCGGTAGAGCTGAACCACAAATATTACAAGGCAGTGAATTCTGAGACACACATTTTGTGTGAGTAACCTGGTGACCTGCTAACAAAATTGTAGTGGGAAAATTTTCTGCATTGTGTGGGAAGCTGGATTACATAATCTGTCGATTCTTTTCCCAGATATTAGATTCTATATTTCTATGTTTATTTTTCTGCAGGCATGTTGAGAATTTGACATGGCAATCAGTGAGAGTTTTTGCTCAAATAAATATTTCGAAGTCAAGCCCATGTTTCTCAGAAATTCTATTGTACCTCCTTTCTCCTCCACTTTCCAAATGCCTATTTCAAAATTGAAAGAGATCCACAAGAGCAATTTTTCCTAATTGCATAATTGCTGCATTTCGGTGTAGCACTAGTAGAAAAAAAATGGCTTGACATACTGAGATTTCAGTAAAGAATTACTTAATAAAGAATCCAGACTCAAATAATTGTTTACTTAAAAGCTGGAATTTACTGAAAAATCTCAAATACTGTTTTCCCCTCTCTGCTGCTACATAATTAAATAATTTCACAATTAATTACTTTCAGGAGAGATAATTTGTTTTCATTAAAATATGTAAATATGCATCCTTTGCTCTGTGTGTGTGTGTGTGTGTGTGTGTGTGTGTGTGTGTGTGTGTTTATGCTGTTTTTCACTCACTATTTTGATGATGCTCCAGGACAAAGGGTTCCGCCTTAGGCTTCAAATCACAGCCTAGAGGTTTCTCTGTCCCTCAGCCTGAGAGAATACTCTTCCCCCACAACATGATCTTCTCTGGACCCGCTACCCACAGTACACATTTCAGAGCAACCTGGAAAGTTAATGTTTTACTTTCTCTTCCTGACTTTGTGTCCCACAGACTTCACTTTTGAGGTCCCCGTTTATAATGACAGATATAATAAAATGTTATTTGATAAAAGACATTGGGTTCAAGAAAATCTAAGTTACCCACAAAACCTCACATTTTAGATTATTTAGATACATTTGTCATCAATGAGAGAATTTATTGATCCCAAACCAAAGGACACTTAGAGTCCATGATGCGCAAGTCACTCTTTGTGCAGGTGTGAGACATGAAACATAGAACTAGAAACTGTACTTTTAAAGAAATGTCTATTCTTATCAAAACCAAGTTAAGAATCTGTTGGTTGTACAGTAGGGAGAAAGTGTTCATGTAGGGGACGGCCAAAGGTGGAGCTATTTTCACTGTGTGCCTGACTCTCACCTTAAAGCAGCTCTAAGATCATCACATCAAGCTACGGAAGACAGTAAAAACAAAAACAAATTCCTCTTGAAACTGCCTAATGAAACAAGTAAAGACATTCAAAAGACTCCCATCTGCCCGGCCCTCATGGCTCAGTGGTTGAGCATCGACCTATGAACCATGTGATCACAGTTTGAATTCTAGTCAGGGCACATACCTGTGGGCTCAATCCCCTGTGTGGGGCATGCATGAGGCAGCCAATCAATGATTCTGTCTCATCGTTGATGCTTCTACTGCTCTCTCCCTCTCCTTTCCTCTCTGAAATCAATTTAATTAAAAAAAAAGACACTCACCCGCTAATAAATGTTATAAAGAAAATAAACATGAGAATTTGGATCTTACTCCCAGTGTCTGTAGATCCTGTTCATTACACATGCTACCTGAGAAATGTCTGCCTCCAAAGAGTTAAAATTACTTTAAAAGTTCGGCAATCTTTTCAGACTTGTTAGCTGACCTGGGTCTCAGTTGATTAAAGAAGGGAAAGAGGTTCAAGGAATATGTGGCATCATCACTAAAGACATGTTCGGGCTGAAACCAGTTTGGCTCAGTGGATAGAGCGTCGGCCTGCGGACTGAAGGGTCCCAGGTTCAATTCCGGTCAAGGGCATGTACCTTGGTTGTGGGCACATCCCCAGCAGGGGGTGTGCAAGAGGCAGCTGACCCATGATTCTCTCTTATCGATGTTTCTGACTCTCTCTGTCCCTCTCTCTTCTTCCCTATAAAAAATCAATAAAATATATATTTTTTAAAAGACATGTTCGCTATATAGAATAGCTACAGGATAGCTAAACTTAATAGGAGAATTTGAACTTGTCTTTCTTTTCTAAAAAGCCACTTTTTCCTCCTTATTTTTTATTTTATTTTTAAAGAAAGAAATGCCTTATCGGTGAGGTTGTTATGTCCTCCTTAAACACACACATGCATACCACTTAGGACAGTCCATTTCTCTAGGAAACAAAAGAATCCATTTTGGCAATGCTTTCTTCTGTCTTGATTAATTAAACTTTCTTGATTGGAAAAAAAAAAGTTCTTAGCTGTTGGCTATTCCACACTGGAATCATGGCTTTTGGTCTTGAATTTTTTTTCACCCACTAAAATAAATTCTCTAAAATTGAAACGAATGGGGAAACTGGAATACAGATGTAATAAAATGTTATTTGATTAAAAAGATTATAAGAATCTTCAAGAAATGAGATATCATTCATACAAAGGGGCTTATTATTATCAGGCATTGAAATGACTATGCATTACCAAAACCGATATGCTATGCTTTGGACAATTTATTTTTAAGAACTGACAACATCAGGCAAGGGGAAAACAGAATATTATAGAGACTGCTATATTTCTAAGTGCAAACTAAATAAATGATGACCTTTAGATTATCTTGCATATTTTGGTTTCCATTGAATTATTGTTAAGAAGCCTAATCATTTGGCAGTTTCTAATGTTTTGCCAAGGACCCTCTTCTGGGTTAAGCCCTCTATGCGCAGGCCTTTAAAATGAAATGCTCCTTAATTTCCATTGTCTTAAGAGATGTGTCCCTAAACATACTGCTATAAGATTTTTATGCCAATGGCTTCTTCTAGGATTTATATGGTTTTGTGTCTTACATTTAAGTCTTTTATCCATTATGAGTTTATTTTTGTGTATGGTGTAATTGGTGGTCTAATTTCATTTTTTTATGTATCTGTCCAATTTTCCCAATACAATTTATTGAAGAGACTGCCTTGACTCTATTGTATGCTCTTTGCCTCCTTTGTCAAATACTAATTGAGCTTAATGACTTGGGTTGATTTCTGGGTTCTCTGTTCTGTTCCATTGACTTACCAGTGTACGTCTGACTTGGGCCAGACTGGGCTGTTTTGAGTTCAGTGGCTTTGTAGTATAACTTGAAATCTGGTATTGTGATCCCTCCAACTTTGTTTTTTTTTTTTCTTTCTCAAGATTGGGATCTTTTTTGGTTTCATATATATTTTCAGAGTTTTGTTCTAGCTCTGTGAAATATGCTGTTGGTACACTAGTAGGAATTGCATTGAATCTGTAGATTGCCTTGGGTAGTATGGATATTTAAATGATGTTGATTGTACCAATCCATGAACACAGTATATACTTCCACTTGTGTACACCTTCCTCTTTCTCTTTTTTAAGTGTATTGCACTTTTCTAAGTCCAAGTCTTTTACCTCCTTTTTATTAAGTTTATTCCTAAGTATCTAAATTTTTTTTGTTGCAATGGTAAATGGGGTTGTTTGTTTGGTTTCAATTTCTGAGAGTTCATTGTTTGTGTATAAAAATGGCATATATTTTGGGTTATTAATTTTATATCCAGCAACACTTCCAAATTAATTTATTAAATCCAATAGTTTTCTGATGGAGTCTTTAGGATTTTCTCTGTTATCATATTATCTGCAAAGAGTGGCAGCTTTACTTCATCCTTTCTGATTTGGATGCCTTTTATTTCTTTTTATCTAATCACTACAGCTAGGATTTACAGTACTATGTCTAACAGGAGTAGTGAAAGTGGACATCCCTGTCTTGTTCCTTTTCTTATGGGAAATGGTTTTAGCTTTTGTCTATTGAGTATGATGTTGACTGTAGGCTTGCCATATAAGGCTTTTATTATGTTGAGGTATGGGACTACATCAGATAAAGAGCTTCTGCACAGTAAAAGAAACCACCAATAAAATCACAAGCACGCCCAGTCTATTGAAGAACATATTTGCCAATGGCCCATCCAATAAAAGGTTAACTTTCAAAATCTACAGGGAACTCATACAACTTAACAAAAGCATGATAAACAATCCAATTAAAAATGGGCAAAGGACCTAAATAGACACTTCTCCAAAATAGCCACACAGAATGCCAAAAGGCCTATGAAAAAGTTCCCAAAGTCACTGATCATCCAAGAAGTACAAATCAAAATGACAAGGAGGTACCACCTCACACCTATCAGAATGGCTATCATCAACAAATCAACAAGCAAGTGTTGGCAAGGATGTGAAGAAAAGGGAACCCTCATGCACAGCTGGTGAGAATGCAGACTGGTACAGCCTCTGTAGAAAACAGTTTGGAGTTTCCTTAAAAAATTAAAAATGCAACTACCATTTGACTCAGTGATCCCACTTCTAGGAATATATTCTAAGAACTCAGAAACATCCATCACAAATAATATATGCACTCCTATATTTATATCAGCACAATTTACAATACCTAAGATTGAGAAACAGCCTAAGTACCCATCAGCAGATGAGTGGATTAAAAAGCTATGGTATATGTACACTATGGAATACTATCCAGCTGTAAGAAAGAAAAAAAACTCCTACCATTTATAACAGCATGGATGGATGTGGAGAGCATTATGCTAAGCAAAATAAGCCAGTTGGAGAAAGATAAATATCACATGATCTCACTCACATGCGGAATCTAATGAACAACATAAGTTGATGAACAAAAATAGACTCAGAGACATAGAAATATCAAACAGACTGTCAGACCTCAGAGGGAAGGCAGGGGAGGGTCAAGTGGGGAAAGAGAGTAACCAATGAACTCCTATGCATATATGCAAAACCCCTAGACACAGGCAGTGTGGTGGTGAAGGCTTTGAGGGGGGTGGATGGAAGAAGGCAATAAGTAAATTTAAAAATTTAAAAACAAACAAAGAAACAAAATGCTAACAGCCCATTAACTGCTATAACACTTAGAGGGCTCTCCATCAAAGCCTCCGTTTCATTAATTAAAGACAGGCCATCAATGCTGCAAGAGTATGCATCATGACTTACCTCTTTAAAAAATATATTTTATTGATTTTTTACAGAGAGGAAGGGAGAGAGATAGAGAGCCAGAAACGTCGATGTGAGAGAAACATTGACCAGCTGCCTCCTGCACACCCCCCACCGGGGATGTGCCCACAGCCAAGGTACATGCCCTTGACTGGAATCGAACCCGGGACCCTTCAGTCCGCAGACCAACGTTCCGCAGACCAACGTTCTGCCACTGAGCCAAACCGGTTTCGGCATGACTGACCTTTTGATATCAGTTTTACAGATGTCTCTTCGGCTATTCTATGTGCAGCTTAACTTTCAAATAAGACAAAAGAATGAAAACCCCCTCTTTCCCCAATATCTACAAGAATATATATTGAAAATGGAACAGAGAGGAGCCTTATTCATCTCACATTATTGGGGAAGCTAATGCTAGGAGATAAAAGGTTTTAGAAAAAAGTTGTAGCCTTTCTCAGTTAATTCATTTGCATGGGGATATCTCGGACTATATAGTATACTACATGTTTCCTATATTTTTACTCATTATTTTTGTTGTGAAATGAGAGATACATAATGCATAAAACACAAATGGACAGTTGGATAAATTATTATAAACATACTAAGGGCCCAGTGCACTAAATTCGTGAATGGGTGGGGTCACTAGTGGCTGCAGGCTGCTGGCCGAGGCCACCCTTCACAAGTGAGTGTTTGTTCAAATTTTTTCCATTTTTCTATTGCTTTGTCCATCACTTTTTTATTGATCTGTAAGCATTCTTTCAATATTTTGGGTGAGTCCTTTGTAAGTTGGTGCATTGCAAATATTTTTTTTATTTCAGATGGCTCAACATTACACTCTCTGAAAGGTGTCTTTTGGTAAGTTAAAATTCTTAACTTTGATGTAGTTAAATTTATTAATAATTTTTACATATTTAGTATATTGGTGACCTCATTTAAATAAATTTTCCATCTTGAAATTATAAAGATCTCATAGTATCATTTTGTAAAATATTTATTTTCTTTTGTTATATCTTATGATACTTTCTAAAAGTTTCATTGTTTCACTTACTTACTTTGCCTACTTAATGTTATGATGCATAAGGGCATGCTATATTATTTGTCTATATAATACCATACTTAATTTCTATATATTAAGTTTTTCTATATTATTCTCCTAGCAGGTCTTGGTACTATATATTTTTAAATGAATTTCAAAATCAAATTTTCATTTTCCAAAAATAAAATAGTCATGTTAAAACATAGACTAAAAATTTCCTTGAAAAAAATTATCATCTGGACAGCATTAGTCATCCAATCCATGACTATATCATAATTCTCCATTTATTTAGGTTTATGCTAATGTCTCTCATTTTTAGGAATTCTCTTTGGTTGTCGTATACATATTTAATTAGACTTAATTCTAGTAAGTGAGTATTTTGATCTATAAAAATGAGAAGTATATGTACAAAGTTATTTAATTTATCTTTCTAACATTTTTATTAATGTTTTAGAAATAAAATTGACTTTTGTATTTTGAGCTAGTATTCAGCAACCATGCCATATTATTGTATTAATTTTAATAGATGATCTATATATTCTTTTAGATTTTATACATATAACATTATATATTATCTATGAATTTAATTTTTGAATACTGATATTTTCTCTTCCCCCAAAATACAATTTTTGTTAGACCTGTGTATTAACTATTTGTGTTTTTATTAATGTATGTATTGTATGTACTGTATGTATTGGCTATGTTCTCCCTCGAGTTATACTGAATAAAAGTGATAGAAATAGACACACTTTTCTTAACCTCAATCTCGAGAGAAAAGCTTTCCAATTTTTAATAGGAATTATGGAGGTAGCTATTTTATTTTTTCCCCATAACTTAATGTAAAGAGTACCACTGATTGATCATTTAATATTAAATCCCACTTAGATTCTTTGTTAAACCCATCTTGGTGATATGTATGCTTTTTTGTCTTGCTGCACTTGGTTTGCTAAATACACAGGAGGTATATATATATATATATATATATATATATATATATATATATATATAGAGGGTGACTGGTCAGGAGGAGGCTGTGCAGGCAGGTGAGGCCTGGAACAGAGACAGAGACAGGGGAGACTACCCGAGCTAACAGAACTAGTTGGCTGATTACACAGGATGAAAGCAAACAAAGCAAGTGATATTAGCCCACGTTTTCCAGTTTGGGCAACTTTGTTGAATGGGTGATTCCAATAATTGGTAGAAGGTATCAAGGTAAAGGAACGGTGTAAGGGAGCTCAGCAATAGCCAAACAATTAGGACAGAAGACAGAATTAGTGCTCTTTCTTTGCTGCAAATTTGTCTCTCTTCCTTCAGCCACCACCATGTAAGCCTAATGTGCCATCTTTTCTCCTAGTGTAAGATATTATCTATCTACTACACACTTCTATTACCTAAATTAGCTTTCCTATATGATCCCTTAAAAATACTTATTGAAGTAATTCAATGCTCTGTGAGTATGGGGACTTTCAAGATGTGGAAACATTATGAGCCTATAAGATTGATAAAGAGATATTGGGTACTCAATTTTTAACAATAAAAATCAGATATTGAATGTGGTCATGCCTGAGGCATAATTTTAATGAGCCAATGTCTCTTTACTGAAGTGTCACACTTCAAAAGATATCCTCTCAAATAATACAATGCATAACATTCATCTGGGTTGCATGTTAAAATGTAGGACCACGCCTTGAAAAACACTCCTTCTAGAGCTCAATTTGGTGGGTAAATTTGCCTCCAAGTAAAGCAACCCTATGTAATAAAAGTGTAATATGCAAATCGACCAAACAGTAGAACAACTCGTCAGTGGTGGGCAGGGCTGGTAAGCAGATGTCACCAGGCCAGCCAAGGTGCATGCCAATGGGTAAAGGAGAGGACAGCGATGGAGGGGGGGTCAGCAGCAACCAGCAGCAGGGGGTGATGGGGGTTGGTGCCATCTCCTGATTGCCCACCTGGTTGCCTCCCTTAAAGAGAGGCCATGGACAGCAGCAGCAGTGGAGTGATTCAGGACAGAGCCACCCAGCACCATCCCCAGACAGGACTAGTGGGTTTGCCTCCCTCAGAGGGTGGTTACCTGTAGCCATGGTGCAATTGGGGGTGGGGTCAGCCACTAGCTGCTCACACCATAGCAATCGACTAGCTGGTCACCTCCCGCAGAAGGAGGCCAGATTGAAGCTTAGGACACTCCCCACTCCCCTAAGCCATCAGTAGGACATCCCCTTAGGGCTCCCAGACTGTGAGAGGGGGCAGGCTTGGCTGAGGGACCCCTAGGTAAGTGTACAAATTTTGTGAACTGGGCCTCTAGTAAAAGGATAATACACTAGTTAGACCGAATAGACCTGATGTTTTCTAGACATCATTCTGGATATCCTTCCTGACAAAGCCAGGGCCTGGGTGAAGCTGCCTGGGATCCTAGTTGCCTGTGGCCAGGCAGAGGGAGAGAAGCCCAAGTCTTGGTTGCCTGTGGCCAGCCAGAAAAGGGAAGCCTGGGTCTCAGGTGCAGGGGCCAAGACAAAGGCAGTCAGGGGTGATCAGGCAGGTTGGCAAGCAGTTAGGGGTGAATAGGCAAGCAGGTGAGTGGTTTGGAGCCATGGTCCCAGATTGCAAGAGGGTGCAGGCTAGGCTGACCCCCCCTTCAGCCTAGCCTTCCTTTCCCTCCCCCTGGGCCTCCGGTGTTTATATAAGTTCCCTATACTTTTTATCTTTTATATATTCCATTCAGTATGGGTATCAAGGTTATGCTAGACTCACATAATAGATTGGGAAGTATTCCATCTTTTTTTTAATATATATATTATTAAGAATGTGTCTAAGATTGCAATTCTTTCTTTCTTAAATGTCTGTTGAAACTAACTGTGACGCCATCTAGATACCATTCTCTTTGGGAGAACATTTTTCATTATTGAGTCAATTGTTTTAAAGGTCATAGTACTATTCATAGAACTATTATTTGTTCAAATATGTTGCTTATTTTTCTAAAAGTGTATCCATTTTAACTGGATTTCTAAAAGTTTTGGCATAAATATTTATTTACAATATCTTTCAATTATTATTTTAATAGTCAGTAGTATCTGGGGTGACTTTTTGAGTTCCTATGTGTATTTTTATGCCTTTTTTTCCTTTCCCCTTTTGAAATTGTCAATTATGTATTTTCAGAGAACCAACTTCTGCTTTAATTCATCCTTTTTAACTATTTCTTTTGATTGCATAAATCTGCTATGTTTTATATATTTTGTTTAAGCTTATTTAGGTTGTTTTATCATTCTTCATTTAATTTTTTAGATGGACACTTAGCTCATTAACTTACAATAGTTTTTTTCTTATTTATCGGTGAATTTGAGGCTTTATTCATCATAACCAAGAACTGAAAACAATTCAAATGCCTATAAACAGAAGATTCAATATGCATATCCTGCTATATTCACACAATGGGCTATTTGTCAGCATAAAAAGAATAAACTACTGATACCTGCAACAATACTGATGAATCTCAGATAAATGAAGCTTAATGAAAGAAGCTATACAACACAGAATGGATATGTGTGATTTCATTCATATGAAGTTCAAGAATAAGCTAAACTAACTGTGGCAATAGGAATCAAAGCAAGGGTTGTCCTTGTCCATGATTGATATATTCTATTGTCTTGATTTTGGTTTTTCTTGTATGGATTTATACGCTTATCAAAAATTATTGAATTTTAAACTTAATGCATATTACTGAAACTATAAGAAAAATCTACTTCAATAAAATATATTTTAATTGCATATTATGTTGTAGTAATGTGATGCCCACAGGCATTACCGGCATGTATAACCCCGTCTACTCTCACTTGTAATGTTATATTGATGTTAAGACACTGTCCTGTGTTTTAATTTGTTGTTCTTGACTTGTCCTGGAGTGGGAAACAGGAACCTAAGCTTGGGAATTTAGGTGGATAAGTTTCAGGCTCTGAGTGGTTTTCTCGTATGTAAAAGTAATAGATTTTGGTAAATGATTTGGGGTATGTATTTAATTAATTACAGTTCTTACTTGCTAATATGTAGATACTTTATTGTAATCCAGAAAAGCATATGAAATACAGGTTTTATTTACCAAGAACAAAAACTGTTCTAGTCATTTTGGTTCAGTGGATAGAGCATCAACCTGCAGACTACAGGATCATAGGTTCCATTCAGGTCAAGGGCACATACCTTGATTACAGGCTTGATCCCCAATCCTGGCTTGGGGCGGTGGGAGGCAACAACTATCTCACATTGATGTTTCTTTCTCTGTCTCTCCTGTCCCTCCCACTCTCTTTAAAAATCAATGGAAAAATATCCTCAGGTGAGGATTAACAAACAAAAAAAGAACAAAAACAATATAAATATTCGTGGGTATCCTGTGTCTCTAAGATGGTTTGGAAAGATTTACCATACTGAAAGGTTTGGTTTTATAATCTGTTAGATACTGTCAACACTTTTCCTAGACTCTTTCAGATCAAGAATGTTTGTGCCTCAATTCCCAACTCCCTTGAATTCAGTAGGGGAAAGTTGATGTTTGGTCTTGAAGTTCCCATCAGATATAACTGGATGTTTATTCTCATCTTCATTAAGGCATTTATTTGTCCACCTCATGGAATTAAGCAATTCTATTTGCTTCCTCAGAGGCTTTGTTTTTTCTTAAGAGATGTTTGTGTTGGGGTCTCTGAAGTTACAGAGGAGGCTGGAACTGATTCTTTTATTTGTTTTGTATTTCCTCACTCACCAGAAGCAAGGGCGCATCATTGTGATTCTGGCTTCAAAATGTAGATTAGTACTTTGGTCTTGTTGGCTTGCTGGTTTGTTTCTGACAGGTTTGTTTTATGCAAAGGGCTCTAGGTTTCATCTTGCCTTAACAACACCTTTCTCCAACACAAGAGTCTAGAAATGGGATAGAAAACACTGCCCTGCACAATAAGTCAGCTCATGCACTCTATTCCAAGTGCTAATGTAACCTTGCCATTTTATCTCTCTGAGATTAGATTTCCAACCAAACAAGATCATTATGATGGTAGCTTCTTCCCAAGCCATGTACCTTCTCCACCCTAAATGTTTCTGCAGGTAGAATGGGCTTTTGGATGCTCCCCTGTCCAGACTTGGACTAGTGTTAGAACTGGCTCAGAACACTAAAAATTAGATTCATTTTGCTGCAAAGGGATTTTCACATGTCAGCATTTTCTATTACTTTGTCATTGACTTCTAATGCATTCTCAGAATATGTTTTTTTCTTGAGCAAAGAGGGAAAAAATGAAAATAGAAAAAGAAAAAAACTTCATGTTCATTATTATGCAGCTTTTGCTTTGGAAGAAAACAATTTATAGCTAAAAGTCTCCATTTTTGCATTGCATGCCACTTCAGATGTCCAATGCTAAACAGAAAGTGCTATAAAAATGTCTATTATCATTCGGAAAGATTCAAATGCTTGACAATAAAGTGAGAAACCATCACACATGTAACCTTGGTGCCACTTTCATGGAATATTTATTTGTCAATGATTCTATTCTTAGCCCACTTTTATGGTTGTATTATTTCCAAATGTGAATTCTAGGACTCTCATCATCCCATCTTCTTGTAGGCACCTACATTTCATCAACACTTCTTTTGGCCCTATCTCTTCTGCCATATATATATATATAATCCTGCTTTCTCTTGGCTTTAAGTCTCCTCTTGAGTCTCTTTTATATTGTAATATATCATGCATAATGGTTGTGTTATATTGTATAAATATAGGTAAGCCATATATTTTAAACCATTTTAAAAATATGGTTGATCAAATATTTCTTGATGGCTTCTGATATGAAATAAACAATAGGGGAAATTTGAATGCAAACTGAGGATATTGTTAATAATTGTTGGATCATTGTGGTATTATGATTATTTAAGAGAATGTCTTCAGTTTTGGGAAAGGTATGCTAAAATATGTATTGATAGATTATTAGGGTTTGTGAAGTGGACTTGGTTTATAATGAGAAAGAGTAAATGTACCAATGTGACCAAATGTTTATAACTTTAGAATGAAACTGAACTATTTATTTCCTTATGATATCTTTAGAATTTTGATTGGCACCAGGTAAAGACATAGATCCTTTTTGTTAGTTCAAAAGGAATTCCCCCCTCCCCCCCCTCCCGCCCCTCCCACCCCTCCCGCCCCCCCACCCCCCCCAAAAAAAAAGAAAGAAAGAAAATTATCTCCCTGGGAGCTGTAATCAAAAGTAGCTTGTTAAATCTGTATCACCAATTCTGTATTTCAGCCAAAAATACACAGACAGGATGCATAAGAACCCATGGTAATGACGGTCTCTTGGGTCTGCTTTGCTAAGAAAACAACTAATGATCACTTAGACATTGTCTCGACTTTGAGAAGTGAGTGGATTCCAGTGAACAAAGTAAAGCGGGAATGGTCATTCCACAGCAACTGAAGGGCCACCAAAGCGGATTAGTCACTTGAGGAACAATGATGATGCCAGTGTAATTAGATTCATAAGTCACTAGTGGCCTGAATTGGGCCCACAAGTGTGGTTTCTTTGGTCTGCTTAGTATTCATAAAAATTTTGCATTCAAATATTATTATTCTAGTATGTAGCACTTCATATTTACTCTGTTTTTTTTTTTTTTTAAATAAGCTAGTGGTTGAATTCAGTATAAACTACTCTGCCAATACAAGTTAAAATTTGAATTGCACTCTTTTTTTTTCCTTGAAGCCATCCCCTCCTGTTGTTCTCTGCTCTAATATTGGCTGGAAACTTATCAAAACATGCTCTATACAGTTCTCTAAGTTATCTTCTTGAGTTTAGAGATTCATTTACTGATTGATTAATTGATTGATTCAAAGAACATGTATCAAGTATCTTCTATAATATAATAGGTGCCATTCCCTGTACTAGGAAACAGAGAAAAGTGCACTATCTCTACATTGACTCACTCATTTTGGTTGGGGAAGCCCTTTAGTAACTTCTTTCTAGAAGGTATTTTTGAAAATCTGTATGTTTCCACCCAAAATATATTTCTTTCTTTATATATATATATATATATATATATATATATATATATATATGATATTTGTTTGAATTTAGAAGACATTAATTTATATTTTTGAAATGTTCTTCTACTCTCTGATTTCTGTTCATTCACTTTCTTCGTAGTAGTAGTAGTAGTAAATATTGACCCCTTATTTTATGTTGAAATAACTATGAAAATTTTCTGATATTTAAATAGATATTTATGTTTATGAGCAAGATAAAAATCTACAGAAGCCCTGTGTGGGGATTGATGCTATAAATTGTTCCTCTGAGCCTGACCTTAGCAAGGGCAGAAAATTGTTCATTTTATTGGGGACCCACAAAATGCAAGTATTTGCTTTTGTTTCTCTAAAACAGGAACAGTCAACACCTCAGGTTGTTCAGGGGATGACAGTGAAGGTCACCAGTGCCCTCAGAGCTCAATGAGAGGAGCAAACAAGGAGACTTCATCATTCAAGAAGTAGATTTTCACTTCAGCCCTTGGCTTGATTACTAACCCAGCCTTCATGCTCCAGTTTCCTAATTTGTGTTGACATCTCTCATCTGTTATCATCTCCTTTCATGTCATCTTTGTATGTGTTTGTATCATTTTTAATTCTTCTGCTGTCATTTTTATTGATAAAAAAACAAATATTTAAACCACCATTTTAAATTAGGAAAAGTCATTTAAACTTGATTCAGCTTTAATGTGCTGATTAATTCTTATAATTTTTAATTTAAATGCTAACATTAAATCATATTTAAATCAACTTAAATCTAATCAACTCAAAATTTTGGAGCTGATCATAATTTGAGTAAAGATTTTAGGAATTTCTGAATATTAAAGATTCTTAACACTTGAAAAAAGAGGTGCTATTAAAAAGCTTTGTTCAAGATTATAAAATATGTGTCTAATAGTTTGCTAAGATCAATTTTCAATTTGGTATATTTGGCAAATTTATCTTTAGTAAGTTGGCTTTCACGGGCTAAGGTTTTGGAGGATGCTTAAAAAAATTTTTTTTGATTAATTATTTTGCATGTATAAGAAAAACTCAAAGGAGGGGGGAGGGTTTGTTTCACACTGAAAAATATGGTGCAAGGGGTCTTTTGAATACAAGATGGCAGCAACAAATAAACACTAACATCAGGACATGGTTAGGCTGAGGAAGGAGGACCTAGTGAACTGACAGTCTTTTGGCTTCTGGGTGATGTAGAAAAGATCCATAATTTCCTGCATATCTTATAGATGACATAGAATGATGCTGAAGGTGTCAGCGTGGCTAACAACAAAATGGCCACCCTATAAATGAGAGGTAGGTAGCCTGGTCTAGGATATGAATCAAGGTTAAGTCTTGGAATTACAGTAGTTTGCTGTGAAGGTAGATCTGATGGGGCACCAAAGCAGAGAGACGAAATGAGGAATCCCCCACTTTATCTGAGAGAACAGTCCTCAGGGTGGAGCCACATACTTCATAGCTTATGATACAAGTTGGGCCCCTGCCCCATCCATAAACCTGAATGCCACCTAAAAGAGGATTGGGAGAAGAGGAAGAAAAAAACATAAAAACTGAGTGTTGTTCCAAAACAAATTGGGTTTTACAGATTCATTGCTTGGGTCATTCATTTACTGACTGATGGATTCCTTTATTTAAGAAATGTGTATCAAGCACCTACAACGTAATAGGCACCATTCTCTGCACTAGCAAGTCAACAAATGTGCAGGTATCTCTTGGACCTTTCTTATCTGAAAGGGCTGATTTGACCAGAAGTGATGGAGATAATTAGGGAGTTTTAGTTATTTTTCAGACTCCCTGGCAGATAAGAGTTTTGGCAGGAAGCTTAGATAAGTTAGAGAAAACAAAGGAACTACATTTTCTGCATCTTTGTTGCACTGCTTACCAACTCTGATGTATACCAGATTCATATTAATTTCCAGTTGTTTGAAGACACGGGTTAGTAGTGCATGGCACACACAATATTAAAAAAATAAAAAGCAGAAATAATTATGATTGCCCTATTGATCATGTAAGTTTTGTGCAAGGCAATGAGGAATGTTATGTGGGGATGCCCGCCATCATCCGTGAGTGAGAACATGCTACATAGAAACTGCATGAGCCCATGGTCTGAGGTCTGCCATGTCTCCTCTGACTTCTATGACGGTATTACTTTTTTAACACTGAAATCTCAGGCTCTTCTCTGACCCATATATTATAATATTCAATGCATACTTGTGTTTATCATAATTATCTGAGTCTGTGTACATCATGTAAAATGTGTCTTAGGAGGAATTCTTAGTTTTAGGTTTATATTCTTCATGAGAAAACTGCTGGTTTAATTATGCTACTAAAATTGGAACATTGAAATAAGAGAGATATTCAGGTGCAAAATTGACCCTTTGATACTTGTACAAATATTTAAATGGTAATAATTGTCATTTTTATGGACATCTGACTCGTTGATGATTAATTATTCAGTCAAAAACTTTTTTCAAAACCTACTGTGTGCACAACATTGAAGTTTTATAAAGTGTATTAAAATATTTACATTGTCAAATTGATCAAAGTGTATTATAACAATTGCTATAAAGTTGGCACCTATCATTCTTTTTCTGCATTTTCTTCAGATTCCTCAGGTACCAAATTGCTCCCTTAATTCTGATATTCTTGGACTTAAAAGTTTCACGATCACTTGATTTACTTCCTTTATTGTACTTTATGGACTTCTGCCATTTCTCTTCTCAGGTTTTGTCTTTCAGGACTAAAGGCTTCCTTCTCCTTTAGAGTCTATTTCAGTTTATTAAATTCACTTTTAATGGATATTCTGAAGTGGTTGCCTTATCATTTTTCACTCCTCTTTGTGTTTTCTCTTTCCCTTTCTTCTTTCTCAAGTGTACTTCCACCTTGGGAGGATTCAGAGGCACTGGCCCTGCTGCGGTTACATCTGTCACCAGCACTGCAGCCTCCAGCAACTTTTTATTAAAGCCAGTGATGTAGTGGGCACTTTGGCCAAAGCTGTCCACATGATGGATAGGAGCACATCTCCAGGGGCCTTTCCCTTGCAATGAGATGAGATTGGCTGATGTTGGGAGATGAAGCCTTTCCCCTCTAGGTCAGTGCCTGCAATCCATTCCAAGTCAGAGGGGAGAGGAAGTTATTACCAGCCAGTGGCTGTTTCATGGTCACTGGGAATTCTATGACTGGGAGAGCCTCATCCCTCTTTTCTCTCTATAGGACCACGGTCCCTATCAGCTAATACTACTGACCATGGTATCTGTCTCAGAGGAGATGCCCTGGGCAAAATGAACTGGAGTCAATTAACTAAATCTTGACCTGCCCTGGAAAGTGAGGCAGATAATTATACTCTTTGGTTTTCCTAGGTATAATATATAGTAGCAACATTGCCTTACAGGAAGATGTCCAACCATCTAAACTATATAAGCATAACTTTGAACTCAGAAATAAGTAAGAATGGCCCTATAGTAGTAAGAAAAAGAGAATCACAAAGCCCATGTACTTTATTCCATATACACAGATGGGGAGTCATTCTCAAGTAAATAATATGTAGTGTCTCTCTCCTTTTTTTTGAGAAAAGAAAATAAACTAATAGTTATTGAGTACTTATTATATGCCAAAGTGTTTAGCTCCATTGTCCCATTTAATGATTGTAATATCAATTTCATCTACTGTTTATTAAATTTTAGCATGTCACAAGCTTACCCAGAATGCTTTCTATTTATCATCTCATTATCCTCAAGATGTCTTGTGATGTGTTTTTATTTTATAATTTTTGAAACATAAATAAGCTGATATACTAGAAGTTAAGAAACCAGAAAGAAGACAAGCAGAGTCAAGTTCAGAGAATTTGAGCAAATAGTTCAAGGCCATTCTTTTAATGATTATGTTGCTCAATGCCAAATTCCTGCTTTTGCTACTTTATACAAAATTCATAGTGTATTAAGAGCTACAGGTTATAGGAAGGATGATCATGTTAATATTCAAAAGGGGGGAGGGGAGAAAAACAAATGGTAAGGGAACAGACAGCAGATGGAGAAAAACCATGAACTAGAGACGTTCCTTGAGAAACAACTAGTTATCTGGAGCATTTTTTTTTCTATTTGAGCATAGTAGGATAACTGATATTCATGATGATAACTTTGAAGTACACAGGCCCTGTTATTTATTTTCACTATAATTTAATCAAGATAAAAAAATTACAAACAAAATTTGCATGAAGAAAAATGTTGCACTCTAAATTGCACTGGAAATTGAACCATTGCTGGGGAATTTTCCACATGGGATATTTGAAGATCACTATAATCCCACACACAAAACATTTTGTTTACAGAAAAATCCAAGCACTTGCTGGATATATGGCTGACTTAACTGAAGTTACAAGGAAACATGGACTCTGTTGGAATACAGATTACATCATTGGCAATGCTATACTTGCAATGTGTAGCTACTCTTAATTGAGGTGCTGCTAATTATAAATAGAAAATAACTGTGCCAAGGATTAATATAAATTATATTGTCCCCATAAAAAGTCAGCTTACACAAAAGTATCCATTACTGCCCCGGCCATGTTGTTAACCCTAATTTCCTTTGAAATGAAATTTCAGACAACATTGTATATATACAATGTTATAATTCTTGAAAATAATAGAATTTTTTTAACAAATCCATTGATGAATGGTACAAATATACTCACACATTGTCTTCCAATTACCAAGAATTCTCTTTAGCTCAAAAGATGACCAAAGTCCAGAGGGCAGATGAGACGTTGTAAACTCCCTGACCTTGGTCTCATTAGCAATGTGGCCTTACAAGTGAAGCGAGGTTACTGAGGACAAAATCGCTGTGATCAAAGCTGCCATGGGTGTCTATACCCAGAAAAGCAGAGTGTAAGTTGAGAACCAACAAAATCATCAATCTCTGGAAGCTCATAACCAATAATAGAAATATTGACATAAATGAAATTCAAGCATTTGAGCCAAATAAATGTATAATTCACTAAAATTATCCTACAAGTGAAAAGTTAAATATCCCCTATGGTATTGCAATAATATAGTACTATGTTCATGAGGAGTCATGATTTTCATAATGGTTGAGGTATTAATTACTACATTTCCAGAAGTCAAGGGCCAAGGTAGTCCATTTGAGGGAAAGGGGTTGGAATGTACATATTCTTAACATTACATTTCTCTTACAGGCACTTAAATAAGATTTTGAAAATTTTCTAAAGCTACTGTGCAATGCTCTTAATCATATTCTTTTTGTTTTTTTTTTTTTTTTGCAATCCATAGTATAAGTTTGATTCTATATCCAATTCTTTACATTTATATTCAAATAACCTTGTTTAATTTTGTATTAAAATATTTTAAATAATTTTAAATATAAGTTATAAAAATGACCTTGTTGAGTCTCTACAGAGTCATAAACATTTCTAAGAAATGATTGGAAGTCCATGATAATTAAGATTTAACCAATATTAGGTCTTCTTAATCCACAAACATACTGGAGGTACAAACTCCTTTTACAGAATATTGTGTTTCCAATCTCATAACTAGGGGGAAATCTCCCTCCTTTGATTTAGTGTCCTCTCAATGCTACCATCCTTGGCTGTTTTTAACTTTTCATAATTTGGTAAAAATGCAGCATTGGCACAATCAAGGCCAAGATCTGTGTTTACATTTGCAAGTGACCACTTCTCTATTGCTAGCCTCCATAAAACTGCGGTAACATAATGAGATAATATAATGAGATAACATAATGAATTCAAAGGCTAATGTGGATTTTAGTAACCAAGGAAGCCTTGTTGCCTTCATGGAGCATGAAGAAACATTCATAAAAACTTTCATAGATAAGCCCCCTTTCACAGTAAACTGACTTTTGCAATCTCCTATGAGTTTTAGCTCTTATAGTCACCAAACAACCCATATAGTATAATAAAATATCAGTGCTGTTAGCATGAAAGATAGGGGAGAACAGCTCTTCATACCATATATCTGCTTTTCAATAATATCAATGGGCCCACGTGGGATTGCCCATGTGACCAGTTAATGGAGAAGGAAAAAAACATAGGCCTAGTCTACAGATGGATCTTCATGGTATAATGCCACTAATACAGAGGAGTGGCTTTTGCATCTTAGGTCTATTCAAAGGGTGTCTGAAAGACAATGACGGAAGAAAGTTCTCCCTTTGGGCAGCTCTGCAAACAGTATGTCTGATTGTCTACTTTTTAAAAATATATATATATCTTATTGATTTTTTACAGAGAGGAAGAGAGAGAGAGAGAGAGAGAGAAAGAGAGAGAGAGAGAAAGAGAGAGAGTTAGAAACATCGATGAGAATCATCAATCAGCTGCCTCTTGCACACCCCCCACTGGGGATGTGCTCGCAACCCAGGTACATGCCCTTGACTGGAATCGAACCCGGGACCTTTCAGCCCACAGGCCGACTCTCTATCCACTGAGCCAAACCGATTTCGGCTGATAGTATACTTTTTAATGAAAGGAGAGATGGTTAGAGCTACAGATCTATACCCCTTCATGGGCAGTGCTAAGGAATTGGCCAGCTAGTCAGGAAATAGGGGGGGAAAAACAAGATTAGAAAATTTGTGACTAGCATTTTCAGAGAAGAGCTATGCAGATGTATGGAGCCAAGTAGAAAGAAAGAAAAAAGATAAAGATATTGACATGCCATGTAAATCCCTCCTGAGAACATTCATTTCAGATGGATTTCTCAATAATCAGGAATATAAAGATTCATCCTGTGAATATCAATCCATCCCCCTCCCACCCCCCAACAATAACCATCAATTTGTTTAATAGGTTAACATACAAAGCACTCATTGCAGCAGGGGTGGAGTCTATGTGCATAAGTCCCAAAATAGGTATTTCCTCTCAGCAAAGGTGATCTCAATGCTCCCACTGCTGACTGTTAATTGGCCAATAGGGATGACTGATGTTGAGTTGTTGATGGGCACCATGATCACAAAAGGACCAGCCAGCCACCCAGTGGAAGTTTGATTATATTGGACTCCTCGTCATGGAGTAAGGAGTAAATTATTATCATGGGAATAATTTCATGTTCTGAATATGGGTTTGTCCTCCCCATCTACAATATTCATCAGCAATACTGTTTTAGACTTATAAAATACTTTATTCTTCATCTTGATATTCCATATAACATCATGTCAGATCAAGGAAATAATTTTATGGTGAAGAGAATGTGGCAGTGTGCTCATGCTCATGAAATTCACTTGTCTTACTATAGTGCCTATTTCCCAGTTATCTGGCATGATAGAGTGATAACATGAGTATCTAAAGGCTTCATTAGTGCACCATTTTGGGAAAATCACTCTGTGAGATTGAAATATACTGTTCAAAGGATGCAATGCATAGCTTAAATGAAAAGGAAACGAACTTTATTCTTGCAGAGCCATATCATACATCCCTAGGAATATAGGTGTAGAAGGGGATAGTCCCCCTCATGTTATATGTATTAATTCACCAAAGAAATTTTGGTTTCTCATCTTCAAATTATTGTGCCTTGTGGGGTTGGAGATCCTCTTGCCCAAAGGAAGAATGCTTTTACCAGGAACTAGAAAAGCTTTATGCTTCTATCAAATTGGAATCTGAGAATACCCTTTGGACAGATTGAACTTCTTGTATTATTGAATAATTAGGAAGATAATCTGGCTGTCATGGATCCTCTTTACCATTTTTCTGCTGCACAGTTTGGTCAAGAACTATTTCCAGAATCCAGGATATTCACCAGGATACCACATAATACTTCATCTATAGGTAACTTAGATGTGTGTTGTTAGGTTCTCAAATATTTAAGGTTTTTCCAGATTGCTTCTGGTATTGGTTTCTACAATAATTTTGTTATGGTACAAAAATATACATTACTTCTATTTTTAAAAATATCTTAAGGTCCAGAGTATGGTCTATCTGGGTAAATCTTCCACGTGCATTCTGCTGTTGTTAGATAACGTTGTATAATTGCTCAAGGTTTATACTGTTGTTCCTTTCATCTATCCTTGCTGATCCTCTGCCCCCAATTATGTCAACTATTGAGAGATGAATGTTGAAGTCTCCAACTCTAGTGGGGATTTTTTTTCCTTCAGAGCCACCAGTTTTTGCTTAATGCCATTTTTAGTCAAAATGTGTATACACATGTAAGATTTTTATTTCTTTTTGAAACAGTGAACCTTTACCATTAAACAATGTTTTTCTTTCCATTAGTGTTTGAATTATATATCTTTTCCACTTTTTACCTTTTACTTTATGTCTTTAAGTAATTTTTAAAAATATATCTTTATTGATTTCAGAGAGGGAGGGAGAGGCAGAGAGAGATAGAATTATCAATGATGAGAGAGAATATTTTATTGGCTGCCTCCTGCATGCTCCCTATGTGGAATTGAGCCTGTAACTTGAGTATGTATTCTGACCTGGAATCAAACCCTGACCTCCTGGTTTATAGGCTGATGTTTAACCACTGAATCACACCAGTCAGACTAAGTAGGGTTTTCTTATAAAAAGCATATAGTTGTTTTTTGCTTCTTTGTTTTAAATTAAATCTTGTAACATCTGTCTTTTAACTGATGTTGAGACCACTTACATTTAAATGATATTGATATCATTGGATTAACAGATACCATTTTGCTAGGTGTGGTTATGTGTTTCTTTTCTTCTTCTTCTTCTTCTTCTTCTTCTTCTTCTTTTCTTCTTCTTCTTCTTCTTTTAGACTTTTTCTAGGTTTAACTGAGCAATTTTTATAATTCAATTTTATCTTTTATATTGACTTAATATTTAAACTTTTACTTAGGAAAAAAAAACTACTGGTTTTTCAAGGGTTTACAGAATAGATTTTAAAATAACCTGAATACATAATTCAAATAATATATAGATTCACTAGTAAGTACCTTAAAACTGTAGATTTTAAATTCCTATTCCATGCCAATTCCTCATATTATTGGAGTCAGAAATAGAATAGTGGGGACCAGCAATAATTATAAGAAATATGAATCATTCTCTGTTAACTCTGATTGTTCCATTCTCATTAGAGAGAGCACATTCTAACCTGGCTGAAAGTTGTAAGCATTGGGATGTGGGAGCTAACATTGGAATGCAGTCCATCCTCTTTCTGAGAACTGCGTAGATCAGTGGTCGGCAAACCTGTGCTTGAGAGTCACGTGCGGCTCTTTGGCTCCTTGAGTGTTCTAATGCCACTTCTTAAAAATAGACTCTCCCAGTCTGAAAACCGCCTTCTGTGCATGAACCACAAAGTTTCAATCGTACTGTATGTGAGTGCCCACATGAAGCATTTTGTGGAAGAGCCACATTCAAGGGGCCAAAGAGGCATGTGTGGCTCATGAGCCATGGTTTGCCAACCACTTGCCTTGAATAACAACCTGTTGCTGAGAAGATCTGATCCAGTGGCACCATCCCTTTTCAAACCCCAGGCCCTTTTGCCTGTAATTTGCTCTCAAAGGCATTGACCAAATACGATCCCCCAGCCCACATTACCTGTAACCTATAACCATTATACCTATACTAGTGGACCGTTGCACAAAATTTGTGCACATTAAAAGGAGATTAATTAGAGGAAATATTTTAACATTGCTATTTGCCCTTTCTCTATAATAGAAGTGTCAGAGATGAAAGAAAATTAGTAAAACGTATATGAAAATCTTCATCCTGTGATAGTCTGGGACACATCACAGGACCCAGAGTCAAGTCCCCACCCAACCACAGTGCCTGAAAAATCACGCAAGACCCCAACCTGACCAGCTCCACCCACATTGGGCAAGATCCAGACCTGGCCTGCCACACCCCTATCAAGGCTGCCAGGTGGGGGGGCACAGCCTCAGGTCCCCTGTCTAGTCCCTCAGGGTGGGAGATTCAGCATCAGATCCCCCATCAAGCCCCACCGGGTGGGGGGCACAGCCTCATGTCCCCTGGCCTGGCACTGGAGCAGGAGGCATAGCCTGAGGTCCCCTGTCAAGGTCCACAGGGTTGAGAGTGCTGGCTCAGGTCCCCTGCCTTGGCCCAGTGCCATGCTGCCTCAGGTCCCTTCTGATTGCTTCTTAAGGCTCATTACAGGAATTCAGCCTCCACTATGAGCACAGCCATCTTGTGTTATGGAAGCCCTGCTTCCACTTTGGGAGCTGCCATCTTTGTGATGGTGTGATAGTCGATTTGTATTTTCCCTCTTTATTAGATAGGATTACCTATTTTCCCATGCCTGTAATTCTTACTTTCTCATGCAATTTTTGTCCTTCTACCCAACATAACCAGCTGGCTTATGGCAAAGGGTAGAGCAGATTTTTGGGGATGACCTGCTGCTCTCTCATATTGCAAGATTATCATAATAAAAGCTTCTATATGATTCAACCCTGTCTCTAATTAATTGGCTCAAGTAGTGACAAGTAGCCAGGATCCATTGGTTGAAAGACACAATATCTTGTTCCTATTTTTTTTCTATATACTTTCATTATCTTTTCAGAGTAATTAAAATAAGAATAAAACATTTATTTTGTCTTCCTTTATTCAGTTTTTGATGCTTTTACTCTCTTTACATAGATCCAATTTTACACCTTCACATAGCCCACACTCAGCCTTTAGAAATTAAATAAATATTTCTGGTTGAATGTTTTTTACCAGTTTACATGGCATTTGGTGGCCTTTACTCCAGGTAACCAATGATTGGAACTTGTTTCTTGTTTCACATTCCTGTCTCTCTCCATAAATTGGGTTGGTTGTTTGACCTGTGACTTATTTTCTGGTGGGTTTAGAAAACTCATTCATTTGCTGCTAGCCCAGCCCCTTCCTTTTCCTGTGTGTGAGAGTGATGCTCTTTCCCATTCTTTATGTTTCAAAGCAGACACTGGAAGTCCCCAGGTTTCATTATATATTATTTGATATATAAAAAGTATTACAGAAGACTGGAGAAGAACCAAGCAACATTTAGAGAGATGGAATTATACTTTGTGATTATTATTACTAGTAGACCTGTCTACGAATCCTTGCAAGAGTAGCTTGCTACCACTTGCTTCAGCTGGCCGCAGGCCCAGCACTACTGGAAGATTTCAGCTGCTGGTAGCTCACTGCCCTGCCTTTCTGGAACTCTCCTAATCCCCACTTCATAGCTTGCTGCCCCACCATCCTGGAGCTCTCCACATCCCCTCATAGCTTGCTGCCCTGACCCCTCCAGTAAGTCTCCACCCTCTGCCCTGCCCTCCTGTAACTCTCCACCCACTGCCCTGCCCTTCTGTAGCTCCACCCACACTCCTCATCCCATCCCCCCTCATAGCTTGCTGTCCTGCCCCCTCCAGTTGCTTTTGGCCACCCACTTGTAGTTCCTTCTCTGTCCCACCCTCCTTCAGACAGATCCCTGATCTGGTTGTTATGTGGTTAGTAGTTACAGATCAAGGCATAATGGGTAATTAGCATATTCCTCTTTTATTTATTTTTCATTTTTAAAAATATATTATAAGAGATCAACCGAAGGACTGGTATGCATGCATATAAGTACAACCAATGGACACAAAACTCTGGGGAGGGAGGGCATGTATGGGAGGGGGGGCAATGATAAGCTATGTACACATATAATACCTTAATAATTTTTTTTAAAAAAAGAGAAAATATTTTGCAGACATAATATATATATATATATATATATATATATATATATATATGTATATTATATTGATTTTCCACAGAGAGGAAGGAAGAGAGATAGAGAGCTAGAAACATCCATGAGAGAGAAACATCGACCAGCTGCCTCCTGCACATCCTCTACCGGGATGTGCCCACAGCCAATGTACATGTCCTTGACTGGAATCGAACCTGGGACCTTTCAGTGCACAGACTGACACTCTATCCACTGAGCCAAACCAGTTTTGGCTATTCCTCTTTTATTATATAGGATTATGTATGGGCCAGGAGAAAATTGTATTTCAAATTCTGGGCTCCCACATGGAGAAAATTTCCCTATTTATATATTTTTACCTTCTTTGTCTCCCAAATATGGTGCTTTCCCCTTGCAAGTTCTTAAAGAGCCCTATGTGCTGGGGCTGTGAGACCTCAACCAAAGGCTTAGCCTTGCACCAGCACTGATAGCTTTGTCTGAAGAAGGTTTATGGCTTCTCTAAAATGGGAGTAGTCTTATTTTTCTTATTATTTAAGCAAGCAAGCATTTACAGAAGCTAAAATAGCAGGGTTAAAATTTCAAACAGCAGTTTTTATATAAGATGGATGCTTCAAAAGTATTTATGCAACTTTTATGTGCTTTAGACTATTAAAAGAAACATTTATAAACCCACTACCTAATTTAAGGGCTAGACATTATCAATATTCCTGAATCTAGGAAGGAAATGGAACAGGAATAAAACACAGAAGTAGTGAAATAACATCCTTTTTTTTTTAAGGCGGGTTAATAATATGTATAATTGGCATCTGCAAAGTCCTAACTCAAATCTCTTATTTAGAATAGCAAGTATATAAAGTGTGCATAATCACACTAGAGATGTCCAATGGCCAGTGCTTAAGTTGAATTCAAATCTCTCTATTTTTTTTTTCATTTTGTGCCAAAAGATTTAAAATTTAAGAATCTGAATATCTCATTTTAACTTCATCACCCCAATAAAGAGTAAGTGAGCTTGGAATAGCAGCAAATCTTGAGTGATACCAATAATCCTTCTAATATTTCATTTATTTCTTTGTGAAGAGAATTGTTGTCTCTGGTTACTATGTTACTGCCTATCCTACTGTCATTATGTGAAATTAGATCGTGTGTACAATGTCCAATTGGAAAAGTATGC
This sequence comes from Vespertilio murinus, assembly GCA_963924515.1. Taxonomy (NCBI): domain Eukaryota; kingdom Metazoa; phylum Chordata; class Mammalia; order Chiroptera; family Vespertilionidae; genus Vespertilio; species Vespertilio murinus. Next base: position 16,612,855 of record OZ004709.1, read on the forward strand.
CAGCTCCTTTATTACTTCTTTTTTTTTCCCTTCAGCTTAATTTTTGAGTGATATAATTTTGTCTGGTCTGTTGAATAAATAATTCCCTAATTTATAATCTTATTGATTAATAAATTATATAACTCTGATTAGGAAAGCAGAACCTACTATCAAGAAATAAAATAGAGCTTTTTATTGCCTTTCAACATGGCTCCTTTCTTAGCTCCCTTCCCATTATATCCGCACATTTTATTTTCTCTAATAGGCTGCAGAAACCAGTAATATGATAGGAAGTCATTAATACAATATAATCACAGCAGAAGATCAAGCTCATCTCTTTTTCTTTGCATTGTCAAGTGTTTCAATATTTTATTTGATAATGTGATGACCAGAACTGATCATGGTAATCTAAGTGTGGATCTGACTAATGCATTGTATAATCAAAGATTTTACTTTTAGATTATGGTTCATTTACATTCCCTTGCTTGCCCCATGCTACCACAGTCAGGTCCAATGGAAGCACCACACTAGGATATTAATCCAAAAGGCAGCTGGGAGTGGGACAATTGTGGGAGAGTGATGATAATGAGGAACAGGGAAACCTGAATTTCAGCTCCATTACCTAATGTTGCACTTTAATTGCCCATGCCTCAGTTTCCTTGTGGGTGCCACAAACTCAAATGCATATGGGCTTGGACAGATCATGAAAATAACGATGTAGCAGACTGCAGGATTCAGAAAGGGTCTTAGGTTGGCAAACTATCCTGTCTAGAAGAGCAGTAAACTCCAGCTCATGGCTGACATGTAATAGTGTCAGTTCCAGCATTCCCATAAAACAACAACAAAGCTAGCATCTCTGGAAAAAACTGGAAGTAAAGACTTTCATAGAAAAGCTCTCATTCTTTTCAATGTAGAAACTATTTCAAAACCTTGTAACACAAGAGGCAACATAACAAACAAAGCAGTCTGCAGACAAAATGCCTCCCTCACATCACCTGCTCACGGTGCCTACCCTATTAGCAGGTTTCCAAGGACCCTTCCAGCTCTATCTCTTTGTTTTGAAAGGTTGTGGCTCAGTATGATTTTTAAAGGAATCTACTGAATTAGTTATTTAGGCTGAGACAATTTACAGAAGCAACAGCGGCCTCATCCAAAGGTACTAATTAAGTGTCAAATCTGTGTTCGGGATACTTGGGAATTTAAAAGGCATCATCTTTCTTTTCAGGAGCATACACATTATTCATTAGCACAACAAATATTTACAGAGTCATTCCTGAAAGGTCGATAAAAATGAAATAATTCAACTCACCTTCCACTCTCTCTCCAAATGTATCTATATTCTTCCACATCCTCAGTGTTCTCAGACCTCCTCAGGGTGAGCCCTTCTTTTTGTAGATTCTTAACTTGACATTGTCTACCTCCTCTGGGACCTTTCTCCACTACTTACTCCCTTAGCCTCTTGATTGTTAAGTCCTTCAGTCTCCACTTGCTCTTTCTTCTCAATTAAAACTATGTTTGTGATCTGTCACATATGAAATAACACCACACCTTCCCTTACACCTGCCTCCTCTCACCCATTCATGTCCCAAATAAACTTCCCAGTAGAGCATTACAGGTTGGTTTCGCTTAGAATCACTGCCCAGCCTGTGGCAAAGAGTCCTCATTCTTCCCTACTAGCTCTCTTTCAGTTGTTTAAAAAATAAAACAAGACAGCTGAAACCGATTTGGCTCAGTGGATAGAGCATCAGTCTGCGGACCAAAAGGTCCCAGGTTCGATTCCGGTCAAGGGCATGTACATTGGTTGCGGGCATATCCCCACTAGGGGGTGTGCAAGAGGCAGCTGGTAGATGTTTCTCTCTCATTGACATTTCTAGCTCTCTATCCCTCTCCCTTCCTCTCTGTGGAAAATCAATAAAATATATTTTAAAAAATGGAGGGGTACAGCCATGCCTGATGGCAGTGAGTAGTGAATTAATTTATCCCAGGTTCAACAACCCTATGGGAAGGGAAGTAGATGGGAGGGCAGAGTGGATAAGAGCAGAGGAGCCATGCTGCCATTCTCCAGCTGTGTCACCCTTATGCATGTTATTTCACCTCCTGTGCCTCTAGGTAAAATAGTAGAGCTGTTCTATTAATAGAAGTAATAAAGCTACTACAAGAATTAAATGTGTTAAAATTTGTAAAGTCCTTAGAACACACATGAGTCGTTGTAAACTCCATGCCGGTTCTTATTCTCAAATGAGGAAATTGAGGTGTAGAGGGATTAAGGAACCTGCCAGAGCTCACACAGTTAATAAGTGGCACAGCCAAGGTTAAACCCAGGCTGTGGCCATTAACCACCATGTTCTTTTGCTTCCCAGCTGTGCTATGCTGCCCAACAACGTTAAAAACAACATTTCAGTAAATAAAGGTCAGATCAGTGGCATTCTATACATCTTAAATTAGTAATAATGGGCCCTGTATTATTAATTCCCATTCTCTAACCCTTGTTCAATAGAAACTTTTCATGATTTCCCTCCCTAGCAGTTTCAATAAGAGGCTTGAAAATTTGTTTTGCTTTGTTGCAGATAATATGCTTACTAAGAGGCATTGTTTTCTTTATGGGGCCAGTTCTCCTTCTAAATGTTCAATGCCTTCCTGGTTTTATGACTCAGAGTAGTTGATTGTTGACTCTTAACTCTTCCCTCCCACTCTCCAGGTCCTGCCTTCTGGATTTCACTGTTTTTATTCCTAAAGAGGCTAACTTAGATTCTATTATAGAAAATGCTTTTAAGTATCGTAAAGCTAACTTACTTATAGTCCTTCCCCACCCTCCCAAATGACCATTGTTATAATCTTATAGTTTTTGCACAATAACACTTCCTCAATAGCCCCTTTGTAGGGAGATGGTCGCATTGACCTAAAATTTGCATTTTGCAATTGAAGAGCTGGCCATAAATTGGTTAAAGTTATTCCTTAGTGGATATGGGCTCAGCAGGTAAGGAAATGAAATATGAAGCCAAGAGCTCTAGGGGGAAATAGGGGAGGTGGGAGACTGTTGGGTCCATTCAAGTGAAGCACTATTAAAGTGAGAGTAAATGATAAAAGGGAAATTGGGGGGCTGTGACCAGGACTTAGGCTGTGGGGCAGTAAAACCACAGGGGCAGAGTTACCCTAGATGGTGCAAAGGTTTCAGGTGCAGCTCTGAAAATGTACTTCTGAAGTGGTTCCTGTCAATCTTCTCCCCCAATTGTCAGGGCATACCTAGCTCAAGGCTGCACGAACAAGGTCCTTTCACTAATTATCCCTAATAATTCTTTCAGGTTTTGCTTTTCTCTCTCTTTTTTCACCCACCTGGAAATTTTAGTTTTGTCTAACCATCACTTTCTGGATGGGGAAATTCTCTGTCTTTATCATATTGTTGTCTTTGAAACCACATGTATCATCAATCATTTTGATCAACTTCTTCCTAAGATTCTGATTCTCTCTAATATCTCAGTACTATTCACAGGTCCATGGCCCATACTTGCTTATCTAAAAGGAGAGATTAGTCAGAGTTGTATCTGCTATGAGGAACCCTGGAATCTATGACATAGAAAGCAAAGATCTACTGTATGGACTCTACTATAAGGGTTTTATGGTCATTTGCTATAATAGAAGACAAGGTATCACAAAAAAACTAGAACAAGGTTCCAAAGTCTTTATTGAATGGAGAGGGATACTTGAGAGTTTTGCAGAGAACATTGAGGAAGCTGGCATACACATGTGTTTGAAGTCTCAACAGAGGAAGTTTTTTTGCATAAGAATTAAGGACTGTCATTTACAGCTGACATGATATTGTACAAAGAAAATCCTACAGAACCCACCAAAAACTAGTAGAGTTAATAAATAAATTTGTCAAAGCAGCAGGATACAAAGTTAATATCCAGAAACTGATGGCATTTTTATACACCAATAATTACCTCTAAAAGAGAAACTAAAAAAAACAACAACAACAATAAAACAACCACCACCACCCCTTGTATCATTACAACAACAAAAAAGTACAATACCTAGAAATAAAATTAGCCAAGGAGGTGAAAGACCTCTACTCAGAAAACTACAAAACACTGGAAAAAGAAACAGAGGAAGATACAAACAAGTGGAAGCATATTCCATGTTCATGGATTAGAAGAATTAACAACATTAAAACGCCCCTATTACCCAAAGCATTCTATAAATTAGATGCAATCCCTATTAAATACCAACAGCATATTTCACAGATCTAGAACAAATAATCCAAAAATTTATATGGAACCAAAAATGAACCCAAATAGCCACAACAATCTCGAGAAAGAACAAAGTTGGAGGAATCACAATACCGAATATCAAATTGTAATCAAACCAAAGAACTTATAGTGTAGTAGGCCTGCAAGGTGGTCATGCCGAGGGTAAAAGGGGCCAATTTAGGACAAAAAGGCACATCTGTAATACCCTCAACAATAAAGATAAAACATTAAAAAACAGAACGAATTAGGAATTCTGGTCTGGGCCTGGCAATGGGACATTTCCAGGGCTTGTGGTAGGAGAAAATTAATGACCTTTGCTCGGGGTCTGATTAACCAGAGTAACATTTCCCAAACCCTGAACAAAGGAATCAGAACCTCCAGAAACATTTGGAAACGACAGCTACCGGGACAAGTACCATGGCAATGAAGGAGGGTGAAAGGAAGCAATGTTCTGTGATGATGCTGAGAATGCAGCATGCTTACAAAGCAAGGAGAGTTAAAGAGAGAGAGGTTGAAAAAGTAAAAAGCAAGAACCATGTTGGAGGACACAGAGAATTACAGCAGTGGCCACAATGTGAAGAGCATTGAACTCTAGCTTAGTGAGATGCCAGGAGAATCATCTCTGGTGCTGGATGAGGTTGGTACAGGTGTCAATGTTTTCATGAGGTTAGAAGGCTGAAGTATTTTCTCAATAGTTGGATACAATTGTGTATACCTTTTTTATACTGCTGTCTGTAAGAGCTGCCCCTGCGTGGAAATGTCAGCCTGCTTCCTGCTTGCTTACCTTGGGAAGAAGTCCCAGCAGTTGGCAGGGCTGGAGAAGTTCATAAGTTCCCATGGCAGAAAGATTAAGGCCCACAGCAGTCATGGAAATCACATTTGAGTTGGTTTCTTTCCCTCCATTGCTAGGAAAATGGTTGGTCCTTGGCTCCTTACTGCCGGGAGAGATTTCCCCAGGCACCACTATGTGCGGTCTCGCATTTTTGGAGCACCTGAGCTCACTCAGGGATAATGAACCCCCAGTAAGTTGATGCTGAGTGGCTGAGTGTTAATTAGGAGCCTTCCCAGGGGTTTCACCTCTCAGCTACCTCTATGGGTCAAAAGGCTTGGGAGCTGCAGTTTGCTGACCACGGACTTAGGCGATATCTTTGATACCCCAGCTCTAAAATGTCATGAATAATTTTCCTGTCCTCCCATTTTTAAAGTATAAAATCCAGGTTCTGCTTAAAGGCAAAACAAACACACAAAAACAGGCATTCAAGCTTTCTCAGAGCTGACCCCAGAAATATCTTTCCAAATTTCTCATTTGTTGCTATTTCTCTACCTTGTCTCTGTCTTTTATTTACCCCTGAAACAACTCTTTACTCTAATTTGTCTAGTTGTTTTTAAACAATTTCAAAGCTTCTTATTTCGAGTGATGTTAATACCTCACCACCCTCCTTTCCTGTTGAAACGCTGCTCATTCATTGAGGCCAAATGTATATGTCATATCCTTCTTAACCTTTTTTCTATACTGAGACAGGATCCATTACTCTCTGTTCAAATTCCCATAGCACTTTGTACCTGTATCTAGATCACCTGCTACCATCAGTAATAGTCTTGCTTTATGTTCCTTGTTTTCCCATTAGATTAAAAACCCTCCGAGGGGAAGACTGCAGTTTAGTATCCTATTATTTTCCAGAGCATCCATCCTATTACTTTGAACAGTGTTCACTTGACTAAATATCGACTGATTGAGTATCCAATTCCAATGAATAAAACAGGCCTTATCAAGCCTTACAAGCTGAGTTGAGCCACAAAGAAACATTGCACAGAAATCAAGTAGTAATTTATCAATAGTCCCCCCAGTGGCTTGAATGAGTAAATTACCTTTTTCTTAACCACAGAAACTTCCTTGCTTCCCATTGTTTAAGAAGAATCTTGAATAACAGGCACAGATACATTTCTGTATGTAGTCTGTGGCCAATACTTGTTATGTTTGGGTGCCGTGGAGATAAGATTCCTCTTGGTTTTCAGGATGATATAGGGGAAACTTCCTCCAGATTCTGGTATCCTGTAGTTCAGGAGGAAAGCCTTGGGATCTGGCACCATCGGGGACAGACACTGACATACCCATTGTGACTTGGAATTGAACAGGCTGGAGCTGGAAAGTCTTCACTAACCTGTCTCTGGACAAGCAATTTCAACCTTCCAGAACTCTGTCTTCCTTTGTAAAATGTGGTTTAAAAAAAAACCTGCCCTGCCCAGCTGTTGTGATCAATGGCTCATCACTGATGAACCAGGAGGTCATTGTTTTCATTCCAGGACAGGGCACATGCCCAGGTTGCAAGCTCTATCCCCAGTAGGGGGCGTGCAGGAGGCAGCCAATCCATGATTCTCATCATTGATGTTTCCATTTCTCTCTCCCTCTCCCTTCCTCTCTGAAATCAATAAATACATATATGGAAAAACACTTGCCCTGATTTTAAAACTTCTATCAGATGCCTCTTATTTATAATTTCAGAATCTCTCTCTTTGTGGCCACGTCTGCGGTGACCTGTTCTGCTGGTTCCAAGAAGCTTCTGCCATGGGTACAGCCTGAGCCTCTGACTTTGGGCCTGTATCTCAGGCCCCAGTGTCTCCGTTGGCAAGGTGTGGGAAGCACAGGAAGCCACTCAGCATGAGGCTGGGCATGCCTGCCCCAGTTCAGACCATCCCTGTGCTGAGCTGTGGCCAATGCAAGACAGAGACTGGTAGAAAATTCCTCCTCTTTGGCCCCAGAGAGATGGCCCTGAAGTACAATATAAAATGGGGCAAGCAGTTGCCAATCACGGTGGCCATCCTTATGTTTGACCCTTTCTATGTCTTCTCGTAGTCTGGATCCTTTGCTACTATTCCCTGGCTTCATACACCCCAAAGAGCATGATCACACACAAGTCTTGCTCTCAGGCCCCATTTTCTGGGGAACCTAGACCTGTGGTCAGCAAACTGCAGCTCACAAGACACATGCAACTCTTTGGCCCCTTGAATGTGGCTCTTCCACAAAATACCACGGCTTGGGCGAGTCTATTTTGAAGAAGTAGTGTTAGAAGAAGTTTAAGTTTAAAAAATTTGGCTCTCAAAAGAAATTTCAATCATTGTACTGTTTCTATTTGGCTCTGTTAACTAATGAGTTTGCCAACCACTGGCCTAGACTAAGATGTGTAACACTGTTTATACAAATTGCACAGAAAAGGACAACAAAAATATATAAAATAAATATCTGATTAAAAATGTAAGGTGATAACAAGTTGGCTTTTCTCTGGAAAGGTGACTATTAAAAAGGTAAATATGCAGTCGGATCATATTAAGAGATTTTGAAAATCACAGTAGACTTTATTTGATGTGAAACCTAGAAAAACTTACTGATGATTCAATTGGCTTTCCTTTGTGACTGCCATGGTTCTGTGCTCCGTTGGGAATGCTGGCTTGGTCTTAGCGGGCAAAATTGCATAGGAATCACAAGGGGGATCATAGTCACAGCAGCCAAATTAACCCAAATGATGGCATTGCTCTGCGCCCCAGGAGAGGCGCTGGGAACTGGAAAAGGAATGCTCGCTAATGGAAAACAACCAAGAGGCCAAGGAGAGAGATGTTATTTTTGAACTTTTAAAGAGAACATTATAAATAGCAGAGAAAATGGAAAAGCAGAAATTAAAAACAATAAAAACAAAAGTGTGTTGACAGCGGCCCTTTTAATATGACAATTGTGGTGACTCTAATGCCCAGGCTTGTGGATGCAATAGCCGAGTCCACGCGAAATAGCCAAGGACCATGGGGTTTGAGCACTTAGTCACAATGGCATTTTAGGTTAAACAATCATTGACTCAGCGGTGAAAAATGAGATAAATTAAAATTATTTTCTTCACAACGGCCGAGGGGCTTGGCAAGTAATATATTGAAGAAATTTCCTGGACATAATAGGTTACATTAATTTTCAACTGCAAAACAATTCCTTCAGCATTATTTTTCAAGGAGAGAGAAAGAAGGGGGGGAGCAAACCACCCTGTTACTCGTGCTATTTACTTCTGGCCTAAATGAGAAAACATGTTTCAAAGGGAAGATTAAGAAAGGCGTATCAAGACACAGAGCAAATCCGGACTGTAAAGAATTCAAGCTAATTGGTTACCTATTTGCCTGTTCAAACGTGGTCAGTATTAATCCAAGAACAATAGAAGCATAAGTTATGAAAATCGTTACACTGGGAAGCCGGATGCTAAGCCCTCTGCTAGCTGAAAAAGCACCTTTGTTTGGATTAACGAAATGGGAGCAAATATTTCCATTGAAAATTTCCATCGAAATGTGCTACCAGCTGTGGAAGAAGAGGTTGGTGCCTGAAATTAGGCCCTCTCTGCTCTGGCCCCCGGTGTGAGTAAACAGATGAGCAGCTCAGGTTCCATGCCTAGCAGTTTCACGTGATGCTTGGGGAACCAGGCGAATGGAGTTGTGCAGGGTCCTGGGAAGAAGACACTGATACCAATAGGAGCAGAAAGAAGGAAGGCCATACTCCTACAATCAGCATGCCGGCTTCTCTCTTTCCTGTACCCCTAAAGTCCTGTCTTCTCATCGTTAGGTTATTGACCATTTGGCCCAGTGGTGGCCCGGTATATGTTTAATAACCAGCTCCCTAATTGTAATTCTAAATATTGATCTTTTTTATGTGATAGTAGTGGTTGGCAATTTTTTCAAGTAAAGAGCCAGATAGTAAATAGATTAGGCTTTGTGGGGCACACCCTCTCTGTCACATCTGCAGAGGTCTGCCTTTGGAACATGAGAGCAGCCATAAACAAAACAGAAATGGACAAACAGGCTGGTGTTCCAATAAAAGCTGGTGTGGAGACTGAAATTCTAATTTCCTGTAATTATCATGTGTCATGAAATATTCTCTCTTTTTTAAACTATATTTTTAACCCCTTAAAAATGTAAAAATATTGTCCTGGCTACTGTGGCTCAGTTGGCTAAGCATTGTCCTGTGCACTGAAAGGTCGCAGGTTTGATTCCCATATTAGTATACATGCCTAGATTACAGGCTTTTTTCTGATCCATGTTTTTCTCTCTCTCCTTCTCTTTCTCTGAAATCAATAAAAAACATTTTTAAAAATGTAAAAATAATTCTTAGTTCTGAGGCTGTACAAAAATAGCAGCAATCTTGATTTCTCCTGGGGTTTGTAGTTTGCCACTCCTGTTTCACAGTAATGATTACTCAGACAATAGAGAAATCACTAATTGTGTCTGGGACTTCATCTGTTTGTCAGAGATGTGAGTGACTTCTTTGCTCCATCAGATGACCACTGGAAGAATGCTTCCTAAATTTCTGTGTTCTCTTCACAATGTGATGGCTATAGGCATGACATACTTTTAAGTTTAATCTTATTTAAGTTTAATCAACATTGTTAACACTTTCTCCATGCCTTTCTTAAATTTCAACATTCACAAAATAGTTCAAGCCCTGACTTATAGCCTTTGCCTATAATCTCTATTATGTAAACATCCCCACTGTGGCTATTTCAAGTTCTGCACAGCAAAAGAAACCATCAACAAAACAACAACAGAGCCCACTGCATGGGAAAACATATTTTCCAGTGTTATATAAGGGTTTAGTCTCCAAAATTTATAAGACAGACTCTTGATTTACAAATTGAAACCAAACTTTGAGCTACAAATGTAGGCCTCCTCTGGCTAACATTTAGGAATGCAACTAACATATCACTAATAGTCATAAATATAGAATAGGTATGCATATCTGTGCGTGTGTGTATGTGTTGCTCTATTTAGAAAATACTGAACAAAGTTATCCATAGTCTTACCACCTTTAGCATTATATAAAATAGGAAATTAAGAATTTTCCTTTAAACCATTCCGTTGCTTACAAAATTAACCAAAATTAATCATTATTAACAATTTTGGAAGTGTCATTTCTAATTTTTTTAAAGTTTGAAAGTAAAGATCAATCTCTCTCTGTCTTCCCTTTTTTCTCCCTTTCCCTTCCCCTTTCCTGGAATACTCATTGTATCTAGTGCTTAGTCTTCAGGGCAGGCACTCTTTTTCTGGGTCCTAACTTGGCCCTCAATGCAGCTGCCTTGGACTTCTTATTGCTGAGCAGGCTCGGGGCCCACGTTCCCACTCTGACACAGAGCTGACATTCACTCTAGTGGGTGCTCTCACTCCTCTGGATTTATCAGTCCTCGCCCCCTGCACTCTTAGTCTTTTTGTACAATGACTCTGTAACTGGCATCTACAGCCACAGAACCATTTAGATTTCCCAGAACCAAATTGCTTTCCAGAACGCCAATGGCACGGAGCTGATGTGGATATTGATTTCTCGTTTGTTAGTGGCTAGTAATGAGGAGCCCAGCCGGCCACCAGCCGGTAGGGAGAGCACCTGTTCACGTCTGTGAGCTGCTGGGCAGGAGGCAGCTGCCCTCGATGGACCCGCTGCTGTGGACTCTGCCCTGCTCACAAGCTGCCAGGCTCAGCACTGGGCTCCAGTGCCCCCTCCAAACCCGCCCTACCTTTTGCCTGCTGAGGGCCTGATAGCTGCGGGACCCACAGCTTGCAGCCAGCTCAGCTCAGCTGGTGTGGTCTGCGGAGACAAAATTGTGTCTGCAGGGAAAAGCACTGCCCAAGAAAAGTGTGTCTGACCCAGCCAGCCAGACACTCAATTTATTTGTCTTTGCTTTTTCCCTTTTTTCTTTTAACTTTCAAGTTCTGACAAAAGTGCCTTGTACAAAGCAGGCAGTGGTGTGGCTGGCCATCCTTTTCCTTTGGCTAATTTAGTTTTTCATCTCCCCTGAGGGCCAGACCTAGAAGTTCAGTGTCTCATCCCTCTAAACACACCTGACACATCAACACCCATTTGCAGAAAAGCTTGCCGGTTCTCCCTTGACAAAAGATTAGTGCTAATATAGCTGTTGTTTTAAATAAATACCAAGACCATTTACAAAACAACGAATACAAAACAGCTAACTCTCATCCCATAGATAATCCTGCTGATTTTGTAATTTACCTAATATGACAAAAACGCTCAATTCTTTGCTCAGATGTTGCCTTCTCAAGAGGCTTGCTCTGCTCTGCTGAAGATCCCATTGGCCACACTACCCATCCACCTGGTCCTCCTTCTCTTGCTCTTCTTCTCTCATTACCCCCAATATTCAAACTGGCATATGATGCTTCTTGTCAGTCTCCCCTAAATAGTGCCGAAGCACCTCAAAGGCAGACATCCATGTCTGTTCATTCACTGGTGTTTTTGTGGAACCTAGAAGAGCATCTAGCACATACAAAATGTTCAGAAATTATTTGTTGAGTGAATTTAACAAAATCAGAATAGCCACGAGCTTCCCATTCTTGGGTCTGCTCTCTATGGAACTCTTTATTTTGATTTTCTCCTCCTCCTCTTTTCCCTTTACTTTTTTCCCCCCACCCCCTCTGAAAATATTATGGATACCTTCTGGTTCCTCTGCCCTAAGGCAAGGCTATAACATTCATACATTAACTTGTAATAACTGATAAGACTGAGATGCCATCACTCCAATTATCAGGGGGAAAAGGCAAACAGATATTTTTTAATGTTTCATTTTTTATAATAAATTGTATCAAATACACATAACATGCAATTTATCATCTTAAGTATTTTCTAAATATTTTTGTTGATTTTTTAGAGATAGAAGAAGAGAGAGAGTTATGTGAGAGTGAAATATCAATGGGCTGCCTCCTGTATGCCCACTAAGAGGGATCAAGCCCCAAACCAGTTATGTGTTCTGTTCAGGAATCAAACAGGCCATCTTTCAGAGAGTGGTATGGTGTCAAGTCACACTAGCTATGGAATCTTAAGCATTTTTAAATGTACAATTCAGTTGTAATAAGTACATTCACATTGTTTGCAACCATCACCACCATCCATTTCCAGAGCTCATCTTACAAAACTGAAACTCTATACCTATTAATCTGTAATTCCCCATTAACCAGGTTCCCCAGGCCCTGGCAATCACCATTCTATTTTTTAACTCTAGGAATGTGACTACTCTGGGTATCTTATACAAGTGGAATCACAATATTTGTCTCAAAAGGAAAATTTAAACTGTAGGAACATGACATCCATGGGTGTGAAGCTTTGGGGAAAAAAACAATATCCTCAGTGCCCCCCAAAATCACACAACACATGAAGCAAATTACTTGATATATTCATATATGTATATCACCTTGGCCAACATTTGCATAAAGGGAAGCATCTTATCTGAATACCAGTGTGCCCTGTAATAAGTAAAATCAATATTTGAATATCTAGATTTATGCATGATATAATTGAACTCATGTTTTAAAGTAAAATATTTAAAAGTAAAAAAAAAAAAGTAAACCTTGATAATTAACAATAATCTCTTATACTGCTTAATGTTTAAGACATATTAACATTCTTGATCTTTTCCTTTTCATTTCACAAGATTTCCATTAGATAGAAAGGTAGAGTATTATTGTTATTATTATTACACATGCCAGGATCTTACCCTGGATCCAGGACCAGGTTCTGGGATGCTTTTGCCTACTACAGTTGTATTAAGTTGTTAGCAGCATGGCATTATCCAAACTGTAGGGGTGAAGTTAGATGAAGCTATGTGTACTGAGAGTCTGTTCTGGCCCAGGCACCATGCTCAGGGCAGCCATAGGCCTTCCTACCACATGGGCAAACATTGCAAATCTACTCCACTCCTTACTGGCTGAGTTGGCATGAGAATGTTATAGGAACTCACCACTTTCCTGTGCACCTACCTGAAAAATGAACATTATACTCTAGCCTCCCACTTTCTCTTTGTCTTTCTCTATCCCATAACAGAGGTGTCAGCCAAGCTGACCCCAAATGCTATTATGAGGAAAGCATGAGACACCTTGAAGGTTGTGATGTACTGCAGTAACCTAGACATATGTGAGGGCCTGCAAACATAACCTCAGTACAACTCTGTACTTAGATATAAGCTTTATTTTTCTAAAATTGCAGGAGAACAGTTGAAGCACTCTTGAATGTTTTAGTCCCTGACATGGCCAGCCCATTTATTGAGTAGGGTTGCGCAGGGGGCAATGTTTATTTGAATATGAGTATCTTAATCCTTCTGTCTTAGTGTTTCCCCTCAACCTATCCTGTAAGTACCATAGCTCTTCCCATTGTTTATCTCAAAGCCCCAAAGCAGGAAGGTTGAGGTCATAACTGACCACACCCTCTCTTATCTCCTCTGTCTTATCTCTACAGTTTGTCAAGAAAGGAGTGGACTCTGTTTTCTTCCAGGTCTTATTCTAACTTCTAGCTGAACTTTACCATCTTCCTTTCCCTAAAGATAAAATGCCAATTTGGGAAAAGAAGTACAAATTCTGCTAAATAATAAGGGAGCACACATCCTTAAGTTTCTCAGAACTGTCATACCAACTGCACCCACATGGAATTTAGGTGTTGTATTTGTCTGTTAATGCTGCCATAGCAAAATACCATGGGATACGACTTTAGTAAGCATCTTTGTCAATCTCATAGAAGCAACCCACGGCCTAGAGTGAGCAGTGACTTGCCCAGAAAACAGATACTATTGGCAAAGGTTGGATGGAACTCAGATATTGTACCTCAGTTTCTTTCTCTGTATCATTTTGCTCATGGAGAGTAATTTTCCATGTGCTGCAGTATAAAGATAAGTGCCTATTTGATGATTATGTTAATGCAGCAAAAGGGATCAGTGCACAATTAGATTCATGGAGAACGTTTATTTCATTGTTTTTGCAAAGAGTGAAAAACAAAAAATAAATCATTGGTTTCTAGTCTGGCGCCATATGGCAATGAAAGGAGAAATATTAAGAATAATACTTAAAAGAAGATATCTCCAAACATTTTATTTTTCTTCCCCTCAGATTTCTTTTACTTATATATATATCAGTGCCTATTATTGAGGAGACATACATAAAGGTCAATTTATTAATCTTTCATTGAAATATTTAGCCATATGTTTTCTGATGGTCTATGACACTTTTCACTATAGTGTTTCAGATTTAGTAATAACCATTAGACACATGTATTTATCTCTTCTCTTTGGAACAACCCAAAATCTACAAGTACCTTACTGCACACTGTATTCTTTGTTCAATGACCTTGAATAACATAAAAGCTAAGATTAGTGAAAACATTTTTAAAATCTGACTTAATAGATCATGATATTGCTTTTGCCTTTGAGCCTTATTTAAGGGTCTAGCTACCTGGAGCTGGAAGGTCCCATAGAGTTCACCTAGGCTAACACCCTCATTTTCCAGATGAGGAACCTGCACCTGGGAGCAATGAAGTGAATTACTCAAGGTCACACTGAAAGTCACTCTCTGAGTCCAGCTAACATTCATGTATTTTAACATTAGTTCACTTTCCAGAATGCCCAAGTGTCTAAAAGTAATAAAATATTGTAGTATTTTGTTAATATCCTCCAATGGATTTTAATTTGCACCTTAGTTTCTAGTCACCTCTTACCTCTAAGATTTAGCTTCAAAGGTAACGAAACTAGGAAAACATGGGTGTGGTTTCCCAGAGGACGAAGAATCCTATAAATCAATTTTCTCTCAAGAATTTATTTTTTGCATTCCTATGTAAAAGAAAGTGTGAAAAGCAAAGCTTGATGAAAGACTAAAATAGTATATAATTGTTCCCTGGCCAGTGTGGCTCAGTTGATTGGGCAACCTCCCATACACTGAAAGGATGCTGGTCTAATTCCTGGCCAAGGCACATGCCTGTGTTGTGGGCTTGATCCAAAATAGGGGGCTAGCAAAAGGCAGTTCTGCTCTCACATCAATGTTTCTCTCTCCCTCCCTTCTCTCTCTAAAAATCTTTTAAAAAGGAAAATAATTACTTAAATTTATTTTCTTCTTAACATGCCAAAAAGTAGGCCAGGGGCTTAGCTTCTAGAGACTTCCAGGAAATCTGTGTTAGATGGGGTGAGGAGAATGTGCTAGATGGGGTCAGGACAGATGGACTCCTGTAGGTCATGTACAGCATAGTCAATCTTGGGTTTGTTATACACAGCTTATGCAGAGGGATAATGTAAAGTTAATCAGAGCAATGGCAGATCCCAATAGGTGTGTAGATATGATTCAGGTGTTCTTGGACACCGTGGTGGATGATGTTGGAATTAGCTGAGGCTGTAAGGAGTGGGCAGAAGAGAGAACCAACAAAGAGGTAAAGTGGTCACACTACTGAAATGTTCAGGGCTGACTGCCAAAGACTGAGCAGGGCTCTCAGCTGGTTTTCAGAGATCCAAAATGCTAGAAGAACAGAGAGGCTTCAGTCAGAAAGGGGAGATTGATTGAAACTCTTGAGGAACATAGCAAGCTATAAGAATGGACGGTGCCCTCTCAGTTCCTTGAATTTTCCACTTCTGTCATTTCCTCCCTTTCCCCTCTCAACCTTCGCCCACAGTCCCTGTATTATATTCAGAATTTCAATCTCCATCCCACCTCTCCAAACACCATCTTCAGTTCTCACTGTCACAAGTACACCTGCTGTAACTATAAATAATTCAAGGATAATACTTTCTTCCCCTTGCACCTACCACTTTGTCTCTATCAAGGCTCTCTAATTTATTTCTTGCCTTATGTAGCTCAGATTCCATGTACATTGTTATGATCACTTCTTGTTTAATCCCAACTTCCTCAATCTGTCTTGCTTTATTCCCATCTCCTGGCCCAACCCCAACCCTGGCTGCATCCAATTCTCTGCCTCTGCCATGCCTTCCAGGGTACAATGATATGGCTACAGGAAGCCCTAGGTCAGGCTGACATGAATGAATAATGAGTAAGATGAAGCAAGCCTCAGTATTTTTTTTGAAAACTGTGCCACTTTTCCTCCATCAGCTATTTTTTCTAGACCCAAGCCATTTATTTCACACCTTGTTATTACTCATTTTCAATATCTCCTCTGAATCATTCAGTTGATTGTCTCTTTGCTTCTAATTTTACTAATAAAATAGGAGCAATCAGAGCAAACTATTTTACCTTCCCACCTACAATTCTACCACCTGTCTTCACCCATCTCAATATGCCCCACCATCTCTTCAGATACCATGAATGAACTAACTGGTTTCTCTCTTGTCTCAGAAAATTTTTCTATTCTTCTTCCTTAGCCTTCTTGACTACTCAAGGACTTTGCTTCTATAACTATCTCTTTAACCTTACATCTCCTTTCTTTTTGCTCTTTTTTTCCCCCCAGCAAATTCCCATTAGTGAACAAACATGAGTGATACTTTCCATCTTCCTGAGTTGTATGCCTCCTCCTACTGTCAATGATTTTTTTTCTAGTTATTGATGAAATCCTTGAAAGAGTTGTGGAAACAAATGCATTACCTAACCTCATGGCCTTCATAGTTAAGCAGAAAAGAGGTAGAGTTTAACAATAAATATATAGATTAGTATGTAATTATAAATAACTAGATGCCTACTGCATGAATTTATGCATGGGTAAGGTCCAGCCAGCCCACCCTGATGGGGGCCCATAGGGCCTGATCAGTGGGGGAGGGTCCAAGGGCGGTTGGCTGCATGGCCCCACCCCCAATCAGGGTTTTGGGGGCATATTAGGGGTTGGCCTAGGAGGCGAGGGGTGGCTTAGTGGTTGGTGTGATTCTCTTAATTTGACCTCTGCTTTCTGAGACTGAACCTGGGTTTTCCTATCACTCCTTGACTTCATTCATGGGCTTTTGATTTGGGTGTGGTAACCTCACTGGGCCAATTAGGGCTCCTGTCTTTGAGTTGCTGTGTTGGTTGCCACCTCCTTCCCACATCATTTCTCTTTTCCACCCCCTATCTCCTACCTCCTCTTCATCTGGCCAGGTTTACTGAGTTAGTAGAGGACTCAACCTAAATGTTGACTCACTAATCAAATATGTGGGCATTTATTAATTTGGCTCACAAAAAGGCTCACAACAAAAGTGTTGGTGGCCAATTGGGGGCAGTGCCAGTGGGGGGGGGGGCATGATCAGGGCCCAGATCAGGCCAGTTGGCTGCCACATGTGTGTCATATCCACCGGTCATTCTGGTCATTCTGCCATTCAGTCGCTGGGATATATATATATATATATATAGTACTGGCTAGGTAGATGATAGTTCATAGATCAATAGATAAATGATAAATATATATTTACATACATACATAGAAGGAAAGAAAAGAATTATAAACCCAGTAAAGTTTTAAATTTTAATTTGAAAGCAACAGACATGCTCAATAGAAAATATCTGGAAGCATGCATGTCCACTTTTTAACTGAGAATGTAGGGCATTTTTCAGAAGAAATCACCAAAGGGGCAAAATAAAGTTAAACAAATTTTATTTCACAAAGGATAACTCACCATGAAAAACTAACTATTGGAGAGGTTTATGTGAGGAAAGCCAGCAGTAAGCATTTAAACAATCTAATCATGGATTTAAATCTAAATCACTATAATAAAATTCAAACTTTATAATTATGGAGCAAAGATACTAAAGTTAAAAATCAACAATACGCCTGCTGACATGGCTCAGTGTTTGAGCATCTACCTATGAATCAGGAGGTCACGTTTTGATTCCCAGTCAAGGCATGTGCTTGATTGTGGGCTTGATACAGGAGGCAGCTGATCAATGATTCTGTCTCATCATTGATGTTTCTATTTCTCCTTTTTCCTTCCTTCCGTTCTAGAATCAATAAAAATATATATTTTTAAAAATCAACAATAATTTTGACACAAACTTGGTGTCAGAAATTGCAGTGCATGCTAATTGTGAGATCAGGGGGTGAGTGGGAGGGATCAATGGAAGGAGAGTGAGGATGCCAAATAATGCATCTTTCCCAAATAAGAACAGTAGAGCCCATTTTATTTTTAAAAAATAAATCTTTATTATTCATATTATTACAAATGTTTCTCATTTTTTTCCCCTCCATTACACCCTTCCACCAGGTTCCCACCCCACCCTCTGCCTTTCCCCACCCCCCATTGTCCTCATCCTTAGGTACACAGTTTATGTTCAATCTCTTCCCGCACCCCCCACTTCCCTTTTCCCTAAGAATCGTCAGTTCACTCCCCTTCCATATGTTCATCAGATTTTTTAATTCCCTTGGTTTTTAGATTCACTTGCTGATAGTTACGTATTTGTTATTCATAATTTTTATCTTTACTTTTTCCTCTTCCTAAAGAACCCACTTCAGCAATTCATATCATTCTGGTTTGGCAGTGATGAACTCTTAGCTTTTTTTTTATTTTTTATTTGTGAAGCTCTTTATCTGGCCTTCGATTCTGAGTGATAGCTTTGCTGGGTAGAGTATTTTTGGCTGTAGGTTCTTGCTAGTCATCACCTTGAATATTTCTTGCCATTCCTGTCTGGCCTGCATGGTTTCTTTGAGAAGTCAGCTGACAATCATATGGGTGTTCCTTTATAGGTAACTTCCTGCTTTTCTCTTGCTGCTTTTAATATTTTCTTTTTGTCTTTTGCTCTTGGGATTTTAATTATGATGTGTCTTAGTGTTGTCCTCTTTGGATTCCTTTAGTTTGGGGTTCTGTGCGCTTCCTGAACTTTTAAGTCTAATTCTTTCACCAGGTGGGGGGAAGTTTTCTGTCACTATTTCTTTGAATATGTTTTTGGTATCTTGCTCTCTCTGTTCTTCTGGGACCCCCATAATTCTGATGTTGGTTCACTTGAAGTTGTCCCAGAGGTTTCTTACATTATCTTCAATTTTGTGGATTCTCTTGTCTCCTTGCTTCTACAGAGGAGTGTCTTCTGGCTCTTTATGTTCCAAATCTTTGACTTGATTCTTGCAATCTTCCATTCTGTTTTTAGGACTTTGAATAATATATTTTATTCTAGACAATGTATTCTTTATTTCTAGTTGATCCCTTTTTATTTCTAGTTGATCCCTTTTCATATCCTCATAGGTCTCGTTTATTTTATTGGCCTTTTCTAGGAAATCCTTGAAAAATCTTATAACTGTGGTTTTGAACTCTATATCCAGTCGCTTGTTGTCCTCTATTTCTTTCATTTGTGATCTGTTTCCTTGTCTCGGCATTTTCACAGCTTTCCTGAGTTGGTAGGGTGGCTTTGTGTGCTAAGGTGTCCTATATGGTTCAGTGGGTCAGCCTCCCAGTTACCTGAGGTGGACACTCTTGGTGCACCCCTTTGTGGACTATGTGTATAGCCTTGTTGTAGTTAAGTCTTGATTGTTGTTGGTCGAGATCATTTCATTTCTCATCATGCTAATTTGATAAATAAGTATAAATCCAATTTTGAAAACACTTAAAGAAGGAACTCAGGGGATTACAAAGGAGAAAACACCCATGGTGTTCTATCAAGTATTTGAAATAGATAACTTACTTTAACATTTTAACAAAAAAATATTTTAATTAAAATAGCAATAAAATATAAACATTAATTGGATTAGATGTTATTTGAAAACAAACTTTAAAGAAAAATATATAAATAGCAATTTCCTATTGATCTTGTTTTCTGGTACTTCTATTTATTTGTACTTTCCATATCATGCCTTCAAAAGTAAATGTTTCATTTCACCCCTGCTTCCTTGTTTGAAACACTCCCACCCCATCACTCCCTCTATGGGCTCACGTCCTGATGCTATCAGCATTCGAGTTACTGGGCTACAAACTTCAGCAGTGCTTTGTAAAACAGATTGCTTGGCCTCACCCAGAACTGTGATAAGATTCCAGACAATGGCAATGCTGTTGATCTGGGTCACACTTTGAGAACTTCTGCTCTAGCAAATAGAGTCGCAAGTTTTTCTTCCCAATTATCACCTAGGTCTGAATTCTTGAATCTGTGATTAATTAACTCCCTTATCCCATCAGCTGAAGAAAAATTATTACCGGAGTGGCATGGGGACTGAAAAGAGTTTATTACTTTTACTTCCTGGTCTTAGCTTTGCTGATGCTTCTACATTTGTGGAAAAGCAGTAAAAAGATAGAAATGCATGTGGTATTTGTTTTCTTCCACATTGGAGAAATACAACAAAGCTTTGATCTATTATCAGAAAGTCCTCTTAGGGTTTTTCTCAGACTATGTGGGAAGCACCCAGACCCATTCTGCCTGTATCAGCAGTATGGGTAAGTGAATGTTTCTACATAATAACATTTAATTACAGTGGTCCCCTTAGTAATGGCTCTAACTCACACACTTGAGTCAGATACAAATATGGTTCTGATATGGACATTTTGTTTACAAATCCAAGCTTGTGCTAAAAAAAAAAATACAATTTTAATGAAGAATGTAAAAGGATTTTATAAGACTTACTTAGAGGCCAGTGCATGAAATTCCTACATGGGAAGGGTGTCCCTCAACCCGATCTGCACTCTCTCCAATTTGAGACCCCTTAGGGGATGTCCTAATGATGGCTTAGGCCCTTTCTTGGCAGGGAGCAAGCCTAAGCCATAATCTGGACTCCCTCTGCAGGAGGCAACCAGGCTGATCATTTTGCCAACCTCATCACCTTGCTGCTGCTGCCCCTGCTGGCAGCCAGAGCAACCAAGGTGTTTTCATCAACACAGGCTCCAGTCCCTTCACCATGAAAAAATAACTTTCTTTAGGCATTTTCAAGATTTCTCTTTCATAGGATATAGCATTTCTTTCTTTCTTCCTCCCTTCCTTCCTCCTTTCCTTCTTTCCTTCCTCCATCCTTCCTCTCCTCCATCCCTCCTCCCCTCCCTCCTTCCTCCCCTCCCTACTTCCTTCCCTCCCTACTTCCTTCCCTCTCTTCTTTCTTTCTTTCTTCCTTCCTTCCTTCCTTCCTTCCTTCCTTCCTTCCTTCCTTTCTTTCTTTCTTTCTTTCTTTCTTTCTTTCTTTCTTTCTTTCTTTCTTTCTTTCTTTCTTTCTTTCTCTTCACCTGAGTATATTTTTCCATTGATTTTTAGAGAGCATGGAAGAAAGAGAGAAAGACAGAGAGAAACATCAATGTAAGAGGGACACTTCGATTGGTTGCCTCCTTTATGAGCCCTGACCTGGGCCCCAGCCAGGAAGAAGCCTGAAAGCTAGGTACATGCCCTTGATCAGAATCAACCCAGACACTGCAGTCAGCAGGTAGAGGCTCTATTCACTGAGCCAAACTGGCTAGGGCAGGATATGACATTTCATAACCCTTCCAGCAGCAGACCTTCATTTTTTCCTCAGGAGTGTGGTGGAAAAACCCTAGATCAACTTCTTGGATTCTAATTATCCAAGTTATCAAGAACACTGCAAGTGGTGTAAAGGAGCTTAGCCAATGAAAGATCAGAAAGGTGTTTCCTCTGCAGCTCATGTGCAGAGGTGGGACTGCTGGTGTGCTATGTCCCAGACTGACTTCCTTATGTATGAATAATACTCAATACACACTTGTTAAATTAGGTAGGGAGTGAAGGAGTGAAACCACATGTGTCTGGCTAGGGGACTGATCAGAAGATAGGAAGAGGGATAGATTTTAGAGCAGAGCAATTTCAATTAGACAAATTTCTCCAACTCTTGTTTTGCCCAGTGCCATGGGCGAGGTTCTGAGGGAAAGGGAGGGGGGGCTCTAAAGAAGCTTGCGTGTGTTATTGCCATCCTAGGTTTATATAGTGATTGCTAGGCTATCACCACTCCCTCGGCATCCCCATGGTCACAGTGGCTGTCCCAGTGCCAGGAATCTTAGCAAATGTCACTGAGTAGCCTAGAACTTGGCAAGCTAGAATGACATCGGTGAGGTTTATTTTTTCCCCCAGCAAATACAAATCAACGATGAATTATTTACATATGAAAAATCTGACTACATAAATTCTAACTATTTGTCCTCTCTAACATATAGTTAAGAATTAGAACATGCATAATACATGAATATATAAATATATGATCTGGTTAAGAAGAAATACATTATAAAAATAAGTAAGAGATGATCAAAGACCCAATAAAATAACAAAATCCACTTCTGAAAAGAATTTCACCACAGACCAGAATGTGCTTAAGCCTGTCACTTCTCATCATGTTATCAGACCCACTAAAACCTTTTTCTGAGAGCATTCTGGCAGCATTGATGCTGTTCAGACCTTAATGCCTAATTAAAGGCTCTTATTTTCTTCACAGCCATTTTCTTTGACATCTGTAGGAGCTTTCTTCAGATGCACTCCTATACCCTTCATGCACTGTAGGACATCATAGGACACCCTGTTCACCTACACACTTAATACAGGGTTTAGATTATAGATAATTTGGTTCATATTATTAAACATATATTTACCAAGCAGTGTTTTTTTTTGCAGTCTGGCTTCAATCAACAGGTATAATTATAGCCACTTACTTATTCAGTTCTTTCAAGGGATGGTTAACTTCTCTCTGGCTTAACATACATACATTGTTTAAAAAGGGAACAGCATTCATGAAAACATTCATGGTAAAAAAGGCAGAGAGGTATAGTTTATTTTCTCAGGCAAAAAAGACAGAAAAGTTCAAAGTTATGGCTTTTAGTAAGTCATTGATTTTGTATGGAGTGCTTCCATGTTCTACCTCCAAACACAAACCTACTGTGGCCTAAGGCATGCAGATAATCACTCCTGCCCTGCAGCTGAGGAGCAGGCAGAGCTAAAGACCAGACAAAGGGCCTAATCACAGAGATGAGAGGCAGAATTTCAGAGAAGGTGAGTTTTTTGTCTAAAAAGAACAACTGTGCTAAATTCAGGGCCCTGAATGGGAAGAAACAGTATCCTGAGACTTGGAATTGAACTATCCAGATAGATACACTTAAGACCCTTAAATTTCTTGATGGTCCCGAACACTGTAGACCTGAAACCAATTCTCCTTGTTGAAATATACAGCCTTCTCCTTTTCACTTGAGAACTATAACGAGGCTTCAAATGAGTCAGGCCTTACAGGAGGAATGTTTGCTCCACTGAACAATCTATACCTTTCCTCTTGCTCATCAGATATATGACTAATGCCAAATGTTAGCATAATTGAACAGGGGAAATGTTGGGTGTCCTGAGGGGACAGGAGGGTTATATGCTGAAAATGCTTCAGGATATGTCTTACATATCAGAATCCCGGATTAGCTGTTCTTGGATGATGTGAATTTAGTGTGAGAAGTAAGTGGATCTGAGTAGTACAAGAGGTGGACAATTGAACCCACCCCAGTATGTTTATGCCTGAGGTACCAGCTGGTAATTGCTTATACTCCCCACTTTATCCTGATCACTGCCCTCTGCTTAGGGGGGAGACTCATCTGGAATGTGTCTCCCTCACCCCATTCTGTAGTTACAGGTAATGAATAACTAACACAGGGGTAAAATAAACCAGCCCTCAAGGTCCAACTCTGTGATGCCAGTCATACTTGAGTTTCCAGTGAGTCCAGGTGGAAACCAGTCTGTTAAAGAAAACATTCCTGGTTAGTTTTCTTCCCCTCCTCTATCCATTGTCTTGTAACCCTTTTCTTTGGAACCCACTCTCAACAAAAACTCTTTCACTAGAATCCCCATCTGGCCTTGATTTTTGAAATTAAACTTAAGAGATGTACAGGGTGGGACAAAAATAGGTTTACAATTGTGAGTAGATGAAACACAGTTTATTCTTGTATTATTATTTATTAATTATTGTATTATTTTCCATACAAACAACTATAAATCTATGATGGTCCTGTGGTGTATTTATTGAAACAAACCCAAAAGAATGAAATGCTGGCTGCTTTTCTCTAATACCTGAGATAGTCTAAACACTAACTATATAAAAAGGACCCATTGTTTTGTTAAATACAGGGAAAATGGCAATTAAACACCCATTTTTACGTCATACACTTTGAGAATAATATGTCCAGAGATGCTTTTTTTTGTCCTTGAGAAATATGACACCTACTTGCACAGCTAAAACTATGTCCAGAAATTACTAAGATTAATGATAATAATTGACATAAACTTTTATTCTCTAGATATACATTATTCAAAGAGTCTAGAAAATAGGTTTTTCTAGATTACGGAGAGTTTATGAATGGAACATTAACATTAAAATCATAACCGGTTTAGATGGGAGTCTATAAATTTTTATTACAGATTTGCATGCTTTCTTACACAGAGGTTATTGAATATTATTTCAACTGTTCTTGATGACTCAAAGTTATTGTTATTAACAGCTATTACTGCTAGAATGTACTATAACAGCGATGCTTCTGACTCTGCTCAAATGTGTTTGGCTCGGTACCAAATGAGTAATGATGGCTTTGTTTTGAGTTTGTATGTCTCATTTTGATCGTGTTGCTAGCTCTTTCTATTACTTGTCACCTATTTCTATTTTGAGTGTACCCACTCATAGCACTTTCTCCCTTTCCATTTGTTTTTGTTAGTATTTTACTGGCATGGAAATTAAGTAATAGTAACTATTATTGAATACTTACTATGTACCAGGAAATTTCTAAGCACCTACATATGTTAGCTCATTTAATCTTTATAAAGTCATTAATATACTTCATAAGTTAAGAGTAAATTCATCCCGTAAAACATTATACATGGCCCTCTTTTATACCATATATGTTTCAGTGCATCAACTTACTGATATATGTATTTTATTTGCTCAGAAACTTACATTGTATATCCTAAATTTTTAGCTGTACTTTGGATAATAAGTAAGAGAGTCAAGATATTCAAAGGTAATGCAATTGTAGCTATACCTATAAACATGTGAAATTATAAACAGAGTAAGAAGTAAGGAAGCTGGAGTATAAATCACATTCAATGAGGTGTTGGAGATTTGCTTGTGCAATGTGAGAATGAAGAGCATGCTGAATAAAAAATAATTTTATGATGTTACATACTAAATATCAAGTTTATCCCTGGCTGTTGTGGCTCAATTCATTGGAGTGTCATCCTATATTCTGAAAGGTTTCAGATTCCACTCACAGTCAGCCACATACCTAGGTTGCAGGTTCGATCTGGTCAGGGAAGGTACGAAAAGAGATCAATCAATGTTTCTCTCTCAGTATTTCTATCAAACCAATGGGCATGTCCTTAGATGAGGATATATATATATATATATATATATATATATATATATATATATATCAAAGTTATATATATATATAATTATATATATATAATTATATATATATATAATAGCTCAAAGTGAGCTATTTAATATGATAGACAAAAGTTATCAGATAATTCTTTTTAGCTCTATTAATTCTAAAAGGATAACCTTTTCATGTGTGCCATTGTCATTCTAAAGTGAACCTCTTCTGATTTTCACTAATTCATACAACTGTACCAGGGATTTCTTAAACTTAATTTAAAAAAATAAATCATGTTTCTGTGAATGGTATATAAAAGTGGATATTTTTAGACTTTGAGATGCATCTTTTAATATATAGCCCAACATTTGCTTTGGTTCCAGCCTGGCCTTCTCATCCTCACACATCTTAGAAAACAAAGAGGAGGCCAGCCCAGTCATTGATGTTTTCTCTTCTTTTATTGGTGTTCCAGTAAAAATAATATAGTACCACCTATATTATTAAATAAAATGCACCCAAGTTTCCTCCCTGATTGAGTTCCTACCTATTTCTACAGGGGATCCTAGATTAGTGTCTTCTTGGCCTCCCATTCATTTAAGACATTCTTTTCATACATGTGTAGAACACTCCCTAAAGTATTATCGGCTTATAAATTACATTGTTGTTTCAGGGCAATAAATAGAATGATGAATGCATGCTTTGTTCAATCACCTTTTTATTCATGAAAGGCAAAACCAAAAACATTTATCTACATCAGGAATAAGCTATAAACCTTTCAAAAATGCTCCAAGTAATCCAGAAAGGAACCACTAATTACTGTCATAACAAAAAGGATTCAACAGCACTAAATGCTCATTGAACCGTAGAATGTCAGAGATGGAAAATCAAGTCCAGCACTCTCCTTTTACAGAGGGGAAGCTAATGCTTCTGAGAGAAGTGATTTGCACAGTTACAAGTCACAGATGGTATCAATCCTAGTCTCCATGTCTCCTGACTCCAAATTCATTGCAGCTTCATGAGGTTATAGGTGTTGGGTTAGGAACTTCAAGGACACTATTGTCCACTTTCCTCTCTCCTGATTTTTTTTCTCAGTGCAGATGCCTATTTGTTAGAATGGATGGGAACCTGGAGGGACAAGATGCTATAAAGGTACAATTCTACTACAGCAAAAACACCTTTTAAAGGTTTCAATTTTATAAAAGTATCCTGTACATTATTTAACCTGATAAAATAATTGACAAATTTATACAATGTTATCACCTATCATCCTATGGCTCCTACCAAGAATGGATTTATAGTTGGGGGTAAGAAGAAAAGAGATGTTTTTTTTCACACAATGTTAAAAAAAGAAAAGGCCACCTTCCTCATCAAAGCTGAATTCCAAAATACCAACTTTACCAATCTCTCTATCTACATAAATACTAGCATGTTACTGTCTCATTTTATCTTGGAAAAAATCAAGAAACAATTCTTTGATATTCTGACAAGAATAGAATTCCATATGTTTGAACAATGTGTATATATATATATATATATATATATATATATAATCACGTGTGTGTGTGTGTGTGTGTGTGTGTGTGTGTGTTTTAAATCAATAGCCAACAAAATGGGTGGCTAACAGCACAGGGCTCTCTCGACATTTGGCTCTATCAACTTTGCCACAACATGCTATCATTACCTCATTTGGACCAACAGCTATCCATCTTGTGTTTTTTTGTTTTGTTTTGTTTGTTTTTGTTTTGTTTTTTTGTGTGGGGTTTTTTAATCTTTATTTTGAAATAATTACAAACTTACAAAGAATGTAGAAGAATGTTAATCTTCACTTAGGCTTCACAACTGGTGATTTTTTATCATTCTTTTTATATGTATCTATATTTATCCATTATGTTATTTTTAAGTAAGAAAAGTATATTGCAGATCTGATGCTCCATTGATCCTAAATACTTGTGTATATTTCTTACAAAATAAAAACTTTCCTGCAAAGAATACTACAAACATCATAAACAAGAAATTCACACTTATAAAAGACTACAATTTACCACCCCTCTCTCAATGAGTATCTTTCCTGCTTTAAATATTTAATTCTCCTTTTATAGACCTTAAGAGAAAAAATATTCAGTTTACAAACCTGTGTGTATCCATCGGTAGTATATAATCTTTTAAAATATGAAATCTATAAGCATCTTCTTAGCTATTGCATATATTATATATCACTGGTTCAATAAATAAATTTTAATATAAACAGTGGAACTTTAAAAAAATGTTTGCATTTAATGGGACGATGAGAAGAGTAGTTGATTGATAGATGATGAAATCAAGATTGAAAACATGGGAGCAAATTAATAAGATGGTATTTATCAAGTAAAAATGTCAAGCTGGACAGCAAGCATGGATTTGAGGAAACCTAACACTTTACATGAAATAGATTTTGTGGATTTCCGTGACTAATGTTTATTCTGTGTGCCAGAAAGCAAGTGTACTCTCTTGTTGCATCTGATCAGAGTTAATGGCCTTGATTAGCCCACCCACTGCTTATTCTATTGGGCAGAGCATATCTGGAACATGCTATACTGACAGTTCCATTGTAGACAAGAGGAGGAGCTGACTAATCAGAGGGACAGATAGAATGGCATGAAATGATGGGAAGAAAGGATGGAGAAATCCAGATGTAGCATATTGAGTTTTGGAGCATCAGCATGGCTGCCCCAAAATACCTGAGCAATACTATTTGATGGATGGATGGATGGGTGGGTGGATAGATGGATGGATGGATGGATCTTGGCTTAATAAGGCAGAGCTCATACCAGCTGTGAAAATACATAGCCAAGTAGGCATTAGCACAATATAAAGCAGAACTATCAACAGAGATGCTAGGCACTAGAATGATTTACTTGGTAAAATGTCAGTGAGAAGATTCCTCTAGGTGGAGGGAGATTGGTCTTCAGTCCTTTTAGCAACAGGGTAAACTTTAGGTATGGGGGTACAACTAATATTTTATCTCATCTCTGTGACTTCCTTGTCTAACAGCATGTCATTAAGGCTTGGCAGTGTTGTCCAAGACACATGGTTCAGTTCTATGTGTTCCACTCCTAGCATTGTGTCTATTCCCTGGGACACCATTTAGGGAAAGAGAATAACAAGTTGCCCTTGAGCAGCACTTTCTGTCCTACTCCCTCTCCTCCCTTTCTCATAAACAGATATGCCAGTGCGTCCACAGAATGACTATAGCTGAACCACCAAATTTGTGCTTTTCTAATTAAGACTATTTTTTTGTTTCAAAACAGTTTAGTTATATGCACCATCAATAAGTCAGGAAGGAGAATTAACATTTATTGGGTAATTTTTATGTGCCAAATAATTTAAGATGCCTAACATCTGCATATTCATTTACTCATCAAATAATCATTGGTCTTATCTTCATTTTAAAGATAAGAATCAGAACTTAAAAGGTCACATATTCTTGCCCTAACTTTAACATGTTCTGTCAAAAATATTATTTTTCTCATTTTATAGAAGTAGGATTGAGACTCAGAAGTT
This sequence comes from Vespertilio murinus, assembly GCA_963924515.1. Lineage (NCBI taxonomy): Eukaryota > Metazoa > Chordata > Mammalia > Chiroptera > Vespertilionidae > Vespertilio > Vespertilio murinus. Next base: position 16,641,611 of record OZ004709.1, read on the forward strand.
AGTGTTTTTTGTCAAAGACGCATGAATATTATGGAGTGAAGATTTTTGTTAAACACACATGAATATTACAGAGTGAAGAAAATTTTAAGATTTTTTGTTTCTAAAGATATATATTCGGAAAAGAAACAATAAAAGAGAGTTTTCCAGGTGGAACAAGCTGAAGTATGCTTATAAAACTATCTCAAATATAGTACTACTAGAGGCACTGTACACAAATCCCTACACCATGGAGTCCCTCAGCCTGACTGTGGAGTCTGGCTGAACCCATTTCTCCAACATCCCCTGAGGGATCCCAGATTGTGAGAGAGCACAGGCCAGGCTGAGGGACCCCACCGGTGCATGATTGGGTCTGGCGAGAGACATGGGAGGTTGGCCAGCCAGGGAGGGACCTTGGAAGGGCTCCAGCCTGTCTCCCTCAGTCCCAACAGGACCCCAGCAATAAGCTAACTTACCGGTCAGAGCATCTGCTCCCTGGTGGTCAGTGCACCTCATAGCGAGTGGTTGGGCAGCCTTACTATATCATTAGTATATTACACTGTGATTGGTTGAATGGATGGCTAGACAACTGGACACTTAGCATATTAGGCTTTTATTATATAGGATGGTGCCCAAATTTCCTCGTCAGTACTTTTTTGTTATTAAGACAAAATTCTTCTTAATTTCAGTAAGCCACCATACATTAATGCTTTTTTAAAACATTTTTTTAAATCCTCACCTGATAACCTGCTTTTATTGATTTTAGAGAGACAATGAGAGAGAGAGAGAGAGAGAGAGAGAGAGAGAGAGAGAGAGAGATTAGATACTTCCAGCAGGTTCCCTCCCCTAGAATCAAATTTAAATGCACAGGATGATGCTCCAACCAACTGAGCCACACTGGCCAAGGATGATGCTTTTTATTTGGGGTTAGATTTTAATAAAAAAAGAAAGCAAGAATAGAGTGCACACCTAAACATACAGCATGGCAAGGATGAGCCATGAATCTAGAGGACTAGAAGGAAAGATGTACCATGAGAATTTGGGGTATGGCAGTAATTAAAAATAGAGAGCAGCACAGTGCCAAAGGTGAATTCCCCATCCCTTATAATAGCTAGAAATGAGCCTTTGCACAACCATAAACTGACAAAATCCTTTGATGCTGCTGATATTGAAAAACATGATTTAACTCCGTGCATTTATCTTTAAAGGTGAAAACACATTAATACATTGAAAGTTTCATGAATAAAACTGTCTTTGGAATTACCCACCTTATTTGTGTGGATACACTTAGTGAATTTACGATGATTAATGGTAATACAATGAACACCAAAGCGCATAATAATGATTTGTTACTTATTATAAAACATTGCCAATATTTTGTACACCCAAGCAGCACAACATGCAAGAAATTCAATGAAACCCTTTTAAACAAGCCACGGGGAAAAGAAAGAGCAGATGAAGCCTCTCTCTCTCTCTTTCTCTCTCTCTCTCTCTCTCTCTGGGGATAGAGGCCTCTCTTCCATCATAAATTGATTGCTCTGGCACCCATGAAAGGCAACAGGGGCAGTTAGAGGACTCCACAGAGATATGATTGTCACAAAGGAAGAAGAAACAGAAGTCTTCCTCAAAGGAGTGCAGTGTTTCTGAAGCCATGAAAACACAGAAACAAAACTTTCTTTAAAATTAAAAACTTGTGAATTCTGAATAGTTGGAAACAATACAAAAACAAACAAATAAAACAAAAACAGAAAAAAGTCTCACATCTTCAAGAATAATTTGAAGATGTGGGATACCCTCAGTTCAACATAGCTGCTGATTTTTAAAAAATGTACCAAATCTCAGCAAGCCATCTTTTGCATTCAGTCCCTACTTGGTGGATTTGTGGTAAATGAGTGCAGGCCAGGAAAAATGGTGGGAAGGAAGAACAGAAGAGCTAGTCGTGAGAACAATGTGGACATGAGAGCACGTCATGAGAACTTAAGTCCACAATATGGGGGAAATTTTAAACATTGAAATCAATGTCTTGGTAAATTAAAGCTCAATCTAACAAGTTATTGGAAAGGGATTTTAAAATATGCATGACTTGAAGTAACAGTCTTTAATAAAAATACATAACTTGTGGGAGGCTTAAAAACAAGTGATAAAGAAGGGGAGAGGAGCCCTTTGGAAATTGAGTGATGAAGGGTATATGATGCAAGAAAGGCAAATCTGGTTCTGTAAGACCAAGAAACTAAAACATCAGAGGACACACACATTGTTTCTTAATATACACAAACATATACTGTTATAGTAATAGTAATAAGGATAAATATAATATTAATAAGTGTGAAATTGAAGTGTGATATCTGAAAGTGTGGAATGTAATGTAAACAAATTGATAAGTACCCTTGAGTGGCCTGTATGTAGGAAATAAATAAAGTGATCTGTACCCCATATGTAAGACCGGATAGTAAGGTTCCTGGGACCTGCTGATAAGACACATTGAAGACATCTCTGAGTACTGAAGACACATAAAAAGAGGAAGCTCCACAGAAGATCAGAGACCTCCCTTGTGCTCCTCCATAGAGGGTCTCTCTCCACTTCCCCTGCCTGCACCAGACAAAGCTCTGCCCGAGTCGCGATCCCTGAACCCTGAGCCTCGGACCCTGAGCCATTGTGAGAGGCCTCAACACAAACTGAGCTGCAGCTGCAAAGTCTTCCATAAACTGTGTGTGTGTTATAAGTGCGGATCCCCTAGTGGCCTGCCTAGGATTCTGGAACCCACCAGGACTCTGGTAAATAATCCATGAGTGATTCGTGCATTGCATGTTTGTCTCCTGTGTAATTTATGCTCGGTGGAATTATTTATTAAGTACCTATAGTCCTATGTGTCAGATTTCTGGCTGAGGCACCCTAGGTCACCTGTGCATATGTCCCTCATGGAATTATTGGGACACATACACACACATACCACTATATATATCACAAAACACCCATTGAAGAATATAATGTTTGATTCTGTGAAAACAAGAGGGCACTGTCAAATAAGAAATCCTTTAAACTAAAATATTAATGGAGAAAAGAAGCTAATAAAGTCATGTAAAGTTATTTTTTAAAATCAGAAAATGACACTCATTACAGCTCAAGTGATGAAATTCCCTCTTAAAAATAACCACATACCAATGACACTGTAAGACAACACTCAAATTAAGGTAAATATACTCCAACAAAAATTTTGGGACAAGGAAACCATTTTGAAACAAATTCAAAGTAAAAAATATAAATTGAAAAAGAAAAAAAGATGGTGGGGATAAGGATAAAGAACACTTGCTTGAACTCAAAAAAGAAAGGAAAGAAAAAATATAATCTAAAAATAAAGACTGACTTATAAGATATCCAAAGACTAAGAAAGTCAAAAGACTATCTAATGAGTCATTGAAGAAAGCAAGCAAACACCAAAAAGGAAGAAATTATTGAGATTTTAAAAAGAAAAGAATGAAAAGATCTAGAGGAAAAGTAGTAAAAGTTAAGGAAAGGCAAAGAATGATAATATTTACCTATTTGAAGTCTCAAAATAACAATTCAGTTTTACTAATATTTAAATGTATAATCCACATTTTTTTTTTTACTTAATAAGGAAGAGTTGAATCTGCATACTGAAAATGCCCCTAGGTACATGTACAAAAAATGAGCTGGAAAAATGAACTTATTATATTACTAGGGTCTCAGAGCACAGATTGGCCTGGCCTGTGAGGATCAGGCCCAAACCAGCTCTCTGGCATCGCCCAAGGGGTTCGAGATTACTCAGGTGACACACCCTGGAATCAGGCTCCCTCATCTCTATTTCCAGATGTGTCACCTGAGAACCACAGCTGTCAAGTCACCACAACTCTGCAGCTCCTGTGTTGAGCGTCTGCTTTCTGGTGGTCAGTGCATGTAATAGCTACTGGCCAACCAGCCAGTAGCTTAGGCTTTTATATATATAGACTAGAGCCCTGGTGCACATGTGAGGTCCCTCAGGATGGCCTATGGGGATTAGGCCCCTGCTCACACCCCCAAGGTCAGAGCCCCAGCTTATGCCCCCAGCTTTGCAGCCCTGTAGCCCTGCCTGGCACCTCGCTGTGGGCTGGCACTGCCCTCTCACCTGATCTATCATCTCGCCATGGTCCTGCTCTCATTGGGGCCCATCAGGGCTGGCAGAGCTTCCATTGCTTCCCACTGCCAGTGCCATATTGCTGATGCCCGCCATGTTCTGTTCCGCACTCTGGTGGTCAGCGCACATCATAGTGAGCAGTTGAACTCCTGGTCTTCTGGTTGAACTCTAGATCCAACGACCACCTGAGGGGAGAATTTTCATAGTATGCTTTTATTACATAGGATAATATAAAGCTATAAAAATTAGAACAATGATCTTTATGGACTGGTATGGAGTAAATCTAAGCTTTATATTTTTAAAATATTTTTATTGATTTTTATTGAGAAGGGAGAGAGAGACAGAAACATCAATGATGAGAGAGAATCATTGATTGGCTGCCTCCTGCATGGCCCCTACTGGGGATCAAGCCTGCAATCTGGGCATGTGCCCTTGCACAGAATCTAATGCGGGACTAAGCTATGTTTTTAAGTGAAAAAAAGCGAAGTGGAAGAAAGGTATCTCTATGGCCTCTTAAATTTCATGTAAAGATGTGCTACATCTACACAGTGGAATATTACACTGCTGTAAAAAAGAAAGAATTCTTATCATTCACAACAGCATGGATGGACATGGAGAACATTATGCTAAGCAAAATAAGCCAGTGAGAGAAAGATAAATATCACATGATCTCACTCATTAAAAAAAACAAATATATATATATATATATATATATATATATATATAATTAATAACATAAACTGAAGAACAAAAATAGATCTGGAGACAGAGAAGCCTCAAACAGACAGTCAAATTTCAGAGGGAAGGTGGGAGAAGGGGGGTAAGAGATCAACCAAAGGACTTGTATGCATGAATATAAGAAAACCCAAAGAATACAGACAAGTGGGGTATGAAGGCATGTTAAGGGGGTGTGGGGGGAGAGATCAATGGGGGAAAAGGGAGACATATATAATACTTTAAACAATAAAGAATATATATATATATATATATATATATATATATGCTGATTCTTTATGCAAAACTGAAATATAGAAAAACCGAGTCAGAAATTAAAGACATTTCTTGCCTATAACAGAGATTTTCAACTGATATGCCACAAGAATTTTTAAAACATGCACTACCTGACTATTCAGTCAGGGGCACTTAGATTGTCAAATAAGAAAATGACAATAGCCAACACAATAACAGCCTTCCAGTATGAATGAATAAATATTATACATTTTTTGTCAGATTGGCAATATATATTTATTTTTGGTATGCTGCAAAATTTAAGTAATCACTTTATGTGTGGTATGAAATGATAAAGGTTGAAAACTGCTGCCCATGACTGCAGCTTAGAGGACAGTAGAACTCTGCTCTCAGGTAGATATCTCTACCCCTGTTTCCTCTTCATTCCTTCTGTCCTTTCCCCCATCCTACTAATATTAACTGAATGCCTTTCTATCACAAAGCATTGTATTTCAATGTGGAAGGGAATATAAAAAATAATTTACATAACAGTCATGGTTACTAAAAATAATTCTTACTGAAAAAAACAAACAAACCTAATTTTAAATTTTATATGAAATAATTTATTTTAAAATGTTTTATTTCTATTGGTTCAGAGATCCTACAGAGGGCCCTGGGGTAGAACAGACACTTAGAGAGAGGGGGAAACTGACTTATCCTCCATACTCTGGGAGAGCAGGAGGCTCCCCAGGGTTGCTTTATGGGATTCAAAATGTTGTTTCAAACTTGTGGTTGCATTGGGGAAGGGCCCCTAATAAGGAAAAAGAAGGAGGAGTCAGAGAAACCTTCTTTTATTCCTGTCATGCAATCAGACCAACTGGAAAAGCCAGGAACTTTATTTTACTTTTAACAGCATATAATGCCTGATGGAAAACACTAATGGCTACTTACTTCAGAATTCCCGAAGGACTTTGATATATATATATATATATATATATATATATATATATATATCCAGTTGTACCCTACATGGGCACTGTCTGAGGTGAAGTTATGAAACTTAGGTTATTCTAAGGTTTAAAAAAATAAGCTCAATCTCTGCATGGAATTACCTGGGGAGTGTCAAAATCTACTGATTTTCTGCCCCTGGAAATTGTGATTTAATTAATCTGGCATATCACCTGGATATTTAAATGTTCAAAAGATCCCTAGATGATCCTAATGTGCAGCCCAGCTTTTGAGTTTCCCGAGTTATAAAACTAGAAAGGAATAGCAGTGGGATCAATTTCAGGACCTTTGGTGTCCAGTCCAGTATTTTCAATACAGGCAATAGTAATGAGAAAAACAATAAAACTGATAGGAAACACAGTAAACCAAACTTCTTTCCTCTTCTCCCACTAACTTCATTTTTGTAGAGTTTAAATTTGAGTGGCGACTGGTAGGTAGTAATGGGTTCCTTGCGACTGCAAGAAATGGATTAGGAGTAAGATGACACCCTGAGGGGAGAGCTGGGTGAAAGAAGAGTGCCCGTGGCCGTCCTTATGGAAAGAGAAAAGCAGAGTGATGCAATGGAATAAGCCAGAAAGCCAAGCTTCTCAGCAAATGTCAGTATGTGATGGCAGCTGTGATTGATAGCCCTTCTGTCTCGCATAGAAGGAGATGAAAAATGTTTCTTATTGAGCAGGAGCAAGGAGGTTATTGGATCCAGCTGTGTGAGGTAGAAATCAAAGTTGGCCAAGATTTTCCACTTGTGGCAGGGCTGGATGTGAAGCAAGTCCGTGGACACTTGCCAGGACATCCTCCTCCAAGAATCACCATAGGAAGGAAAAGCACTGTGCTAATTCAGAAATATGGTACAAATTACCTTGGGTTCCTGCTTCTTTGTTTTTACACTTAACTCTTTTATTGTTAGAACAATTTAATTAGTGTAGTCTAGTTTCTGCTAAAACAAATAAGCATTTGAAAACAATGCTAATGATAACCAATCTGTACTATTTTTGCAATGAGGGATGGGCAAAGTCAACCCTTTCTGAAACCAACGAATCCATGGTATATTGATGTTTATGGGGAGGAAATTACTGATTTTATTTCAATTTCAAAACATGTAGTATGCTTCCCAAGAAGTTATCTGGCTTAGCAAACAATAAACAAAATAAACACCAGGTGAGAAAATAAAGTAAACAGAAGACAACACAATGTCTGCAGCATGACTACCACTTTGTCATAGAGCAAAATAATCATAGTATCTGGGAATTTTAGAAACAAGGTAATAGACAAGTAAATATCCAGTTATTAACCCAATGTATGTCATAGTGTGACAGGTGCAAAATTTTACCACCCAAACCAGTTCCTCCCCTAAAATCACAATTATTTTTAATCAGGAGTTGAATGAGAATGGGCAAAATTTGCCCAGGATGTCACTTAGAATAGGTTGGAGAATGGAGAAGCAGCATCTTTTAAGCTTATTCAGATTCCGATTGGCATGTTGGACAGTAAGCCACAGCATTGGTTATAATAGTGATAAGAGAGGTGACAGGTGAGACACACACACACACACAATTAGCATACAGGCAGAGACCAAGATCAGGGATTAAAGGCAGGAAACCAGTACTGAGGTTGAAGGTGCAGGGTCAGCCTGAAAGCCCAGGCTTTGGGGATGCCAGCCGAGTCAGAGCCTTGGGTTTCTGAACCATACACTGGTCTTGCTTAGAGGCTCCTTGCCCAGAGCCTGAATGCATCCCAAAGTCTGTTTTCAACTAAACTTAAAAGATATAATTTTATCTTAAAAGGGTTCACAGATCATCAAAATTTTCTCTCCTTGGGTTTGATCAATTTGCTAGAGCAGCTCACAGAGCTCAGAGTAACATTTTATTTACTAGATCATTGGTGATTATAAAAGGATGCAACTCGGGAAGAGCCATATGGAAGAGATACCTAGGGAATGGTGTAGGCAAAGGGCACACAGCTTACATGTTCTCTTGGAGACTGCCACTCTCCTCAAATCTCCACACATTCAGCAACCCAGAAGCTCTCTGAACCTCATTCTTTTGGGTTTTTATAGATACTTTATTAATAAACATAATTGATTACATCACTGGTCATTTGTAATTGAGTGCAATTTTCAGCCCTCTCCCATTCAGGAAGTCAGGGAGATGGTACTGAAAGTCCTAAGACCTTAATCATATGGTTGGTTCTCCTGTCAACCAGACCATATTCTCATGTGTTTTCCAAAAGTAACATCACTAACTTAAAAATAATTTTATTGCTGTCATCACAGGAAATTCCAAGCATTTTAAGAGCCAGTGTGGGATAAAGATCAAATATATGTTTCTTATTATAAATCACAATATCATAAAGTTAGGTTAGCCTGAAAAAGACAAACAACAAGGGTAACAAGAACTAAATACAATTTTAAGACATGGATAAATATTTAAAAGCATTTTTAAAAATCAAGAATAAGGCAATGATACCCATTATCGTCATTTGTGGTCAGCATTTTGATAGATATCCTAGCTCAGCAAAGTAAGATTAAAAAAGAAATTAAAGGAATAAGAATCAGAATATATAAACAAAATAATTTTTTCAGATGTTATGATTGTTTACATAAAAAACAAAAAAGACATACATAAAAATTATTAGTAATAATAAGATAGTTCAGCAATGTGTCTGTAAGCTGTAAAATCAATATACATGATCAATTACATTTCTATATATCCACATAATTCAGAAAATATAATTAAAAAAGTATTCCTTTTATAATAGCATCCAAAATATACTGTATTTGGGAATTAATATAACAAAAGATGTGTCAAACTTCTAGAGAAAAGTGTAAAAAAGGCCAAAATAAAAGGATATATATGTTGATAGTCACTATAAAAATGTGATCATTCTTGATGTGTTGATCTATGGATTGGTGTAATTCCAATCAAAATTCTAATAGAAGTTTAGTGGAACTGACAAGCTGATTCTAAAATTTATGAAAAAGTAAATAACAAAATCTTAAAGGGAAAATTCACTCAGATCATTAACAAAACATTCTATCATTGTACCTGAATCTGGAGACAGTATTTGTATGATAATTAGGAGTGTCTTTCTGAGATCAAAAAATCTAGAGATCATACTTAGACCTACCCCTTTTTATCTATCTATATAATAGAGAAATATGCAAATTAGCCAGGACTCTGTAACATCACCACTGAACAGAAAGGACCTGAGGCTGCATGGCCCCTGGCTGAGGGGAGGGACCTCAGGCCACACACCCTGCCCCATGGAGCTTAATAGGGTACCTCAGGACAAGCCCCTCATCTGGTAAATCTTGATGGGAGGGACCTCAGGCCACACACCCTGCCCCATGGAGCTTAATAGGGTACCTCAGGACAAGCCCCTCATCTGGTAGATCTTGATGGGGGACCTCAGGCCAAGCCTCCTACCCCATGGGGCTTGATGGGTATCTCAGGTCATGCCCTCACCCCCAGCGCCAGGCCAGGGGACCTCAGGCCAAGGGCTTGATGGGGGACCTGAGACTGCGCCCCCTGCTCAGCGCCTGGTTGGGGACCTGAGGCTGCATTCTTCGCCCATAAGGGCTTGATGGCGGTGGAGCTGGCTAGGTCTGGATCTCCTACATTTTCTAAGCATGTTCAGGGGGTAGGCAGTGACTTGACTCTAGGTCCCCAGACTCTGACAGGAGAGAGATTTTCATATACATTTTACTAATTTTCTCTCATCTCTGACACTTTTATTATAAAGGACAAATAGCAATATTAAAATATTTCTTCTAATTAATTCCCTTTTAATGTGTACAGGTTTGTGCACCGGGCCACTAGTTATATGATAAGATCCTTAGTGCTTCAATTTTTTTTTTACATGAAAAAGGGTTGAAATTAAAAAGGATCCATGAAACAAGGTATATCCCCCCCCCCTGTGGTTTGCTCTTTTGAGACTGAATCACATGAGATCATCCATATAAAACACAAAACTTCATGACTGACACATACTAAATATTCAATACTTGATTGCCTTTACCTTTGTGACTTATTTTAGGGCTCCTAATAAAACTTGCCTATGAAGTGTAAAGATTGTTCTTCAAATTGTCCATTGAATTATATTATAAAAAGACAAAGGGAACTGTGGTTGGAATCCTCCAAAATATAAGCAGAGATGAGTTTTAGAAGAAGATACAATCAGTTGTAAACTCCCTCCTTGCTTGGTTCCTATAGTTCTCTCCTGTTCCTCCAGCCACTACTGAGTATATCTCATCACCAGGCTCACATATGTGACAATGATAAAAAGGTCTGTGCTGGAAACAATATAGTGGGTAATAAATCAAGACAGGGAGGGGGGTCACCAGCAGGATGGGAGGAGGGGGGGTGGCATTGTGAATAATCAATGCAACAGACTCTGTAAGAACACCGCAAAACATCTTACTTAACATGCTTAATAAAGCTGGAGAGGGGAAAGCACTGATAATGTGGAAGCAGGCTGTCAGATTCCTGGAGATCCTTTGCCCACAGAGCCCGAGCAGGCTGTGGGAAGAGAGCTGCCTCACTGTGCTGGGCCCAGCTCTGACCACCCACCCCACACTGAGCTTAATGGCACTATACACTTCCCCTTCTCTCCCCACCCCCCTACTATATGCCACCAGTCTTAAGATTAAAGAGAGGACAAAACTATTTGAAAGGTTTCTAAATGTTGTTAAACCCAGAGACATATAGAAAATGTTGCTGCAGAGCCCAAGAACCTCCCCCTACCTGGAACAACCAGATGAAAAGAATATTCAAAGGATGTCTAGATGCTTGAACTAAGGTAGAACTGACACTTGTTCCAGAATGATCTTGCAAGAAAGAAGTCCTGGGATACTCTAGTCCAGGACTTTGTCAGATGAGGGAGGAAATAGAAGCTCAGAGAGAGCCAGGTCAAAGGCCCGATCCTTAGGTACCCATTTAAGACACAGTGCACAATGCCTCACACTCAGGAGACCACCTACAGTGGAAGGACTCTCTTTCCTTCAGTCCTGACCTCTTTCACTTCTCTTTCTGTCTGCAGAGCTGAAAGGGAGAAGGAAATCGGAGTACTGTAGAAGCATCTAAAGCCTTTGGTTAAAGCGCTAATTCTTTTAAAGACTGCTATGATTCTGGGCAAATCACTGAATTTGGACCTCGGTGTCCTCATTTTTAAATCAAGGAGTTGGTTTTTATAGGATTATAAGGCATTTTATGGGCTTTGTATTCTTAATTCGAAGCATTCCATTCTCATTTTCAAATTGGTTCTGACCCATCTGCATAAAGGAAAAGAGGTGGGGAGAAATACAAGAAAAAAAAAAAACTGTTCTGATATTATCATAGCATCTTGTACCTAAGTAGCTTTGGAATAAATGTGTTATTGTTCATTCAATGATACTGCCGTAGCAAGGCAAACAGAAATGTAATGTTTGCTAATTGAACAATAAAAATAATAATTACCTCCAATGTAGAAGAATGCAGAGTCGCTGAGTAGTGTGCTCTGATTGTATGAATGGAAGCAGTTATCACCAGAACCCAAACCAGATGAGAAGTCATTTCAATTACATAGGGTGCTGTTGAGTATATACCAGGAATGGATGCTCCCCTAAATGCCCAGGAGAGCAAGAAGAACGTGCCAGCTCACTGCTCTGCGAGACCTGTGTCTGAGCAGAATGCTAGAATCTTTATAACCAGCACCCTAACCAGGAGCCAGGGAAGTGGGATAAAAAGTTGACTATGCTTTTATCCCAGTCAAAAGGGTTACCTCCGCTACTTAATTTAGTGGTCTCTAGGAAGGTTTTTGCCCCTAAAATTTGCACCACCAACTCTAGTTGAGAGAAGGAAACCTAGGTTCAGAGATTTTTGGATGCTGAGGATGGGCTGCATGCAGCTCCCATTGCCTGGCTCAGCAGGCTCTGGACAGAGGCAGGCAAATGATAGTAAGGCGCACCTCAAACACACCAGGAAAGCAGGGGCACTGCCTCAGCACCTCTGATGCTTGCAGAGCAGGTAGGACATCAGGAATCATGCCTTCTCTTAAGTCCTGAACAATGTGGGGAAACTCAGAGTGAGACATCAGTGGACTGAGCTACAGAGCAGAAAGCCATCTGTACCCTGGAGAAAAAATACCAGAAACTTACCTGCATGGTCTCACCCCTTTTGCATGTTTATTATCCCTATTTCTCACCTGTACAACGAGCTCCTCCTGGAAATCATCTAAGCTGTGTTTGTTTGTTTGTTTGCTTGTTTTTCTCTTGATTCAACCCTAACAGTGATTAGGACTCTAAAAATGGTGCTCATGAGATGATTGCTGATTGAGAAATTGATGAGGATTTGATTGTTTAACTCATTGGTAATAACTTGCCCAAATCTAGCTTACCACAAATTCTTATAGAAACTTAGGAAAGAAACCATCTTATCATCCAGCCTGTGATATGTGAGAATTTTGTTAGGGCTTCTTGTCAGAATATTTTCAATGAGTGTTTTATTATACAACAAATTTTCTTTGGAGACTCCCTTCCTCCTGCTTACAGCTCTCACTTGGCTTCTAATTTCAGCTCAAGCTGTGCCTCTACCAGTGATTTCATTCCTCATCTTTCTCTCTAGACCCTCCCCAATCAAATCATATCCATATTTTTCCCAGAATGTAAAATATAGAAGCAAGCATCTGTTTGGACAAAATCACTTTTCACTTGTGAAAAGTGGATGCTTTGTAAAATCACAGGCAACAAGAAAAATGTCAGAGAATGCAACCAAATGTTGGAGGAATAATAAATTTGTTGGTCCCCACTTGGTTAAGCTGAGGAAGAGATTGCTGAAGATTAAATAGGCAGGATGAATTCTGACTTCAGTTCATTGAGTTCCACATCCCTACCCTAGTTGAGATCCCAGAAGACTGAGGTTTGACTTCTCCTAGTAAATTAGGACTAAGAGACTCCCATATACACTCTGTGAAATACGCAGATATGCAGGATCAACCATGTGTAAAGGGATGTTTCACAAAGGGGCATTCCAAAAGCCATTTCTCCTTTTATAAGTTGCCCAGAACCTCACTTCCAAATCATAATGTTTTGAGAGGTCCTCAATTTGGTTAACTGCAATTATGTCTGAAATCCATAGAAAGAATGTCATATGACCACTTGACTCTTCAGTTCCTAGGTCTTCATAATGTAACTACATGAATGACTTGGGCCATTAATTTTTCTAGGATTATCTTTGCCATAAAGTTTGAATTTCCTTGTCTGTCATAAATTGAAAGAATGTTAAGTAAAATACTTGGCATATGACAATTGAGCTCAACAAACTTTAATTGGTTGCCAACTTCTTACATGACAGGTAACAGACAAGATGAAAAAAGACATGGACCTCACTGAGCATCTGTAGCCTTAAAGAAGTGCAGGAAATTTCACATAACTGCGATAACTGGTTAAAAAGACGTATGCACAAGGGAGAGTTGGAACAAGAGAGGAGCCTTTGTAGGTGTCAAAGACTCTCTAAAGTCTTTGTTACATCTTCACACTTCCCCTGGCTCCTAGTCCTGCATACTTACATAGTTCCATTTTGATACATCTTGAAGGAACAGTCAATTTTTCAAAAGTTTAGGCACTTTCTGCCAAAGCTGATAATTTTATCCCACAAACTCTTTGAATTCACAAAACTAGACTTTATGTCTTAAGAGAATGGTTTTGAAATGTCTCAGAATAGTCTTAGCTTTTTTAAGGTAGTTTTTAGATATAAAATATGTTATAGGCTACCGTGCATTCCATTTCTTCCATCAGTCTCAAAGAAGAAATTGAATGGTAGAAATTATATGGTGATTTTAAGAGTTTGTATTTTTAGAGTTACTTGAGTTATGTTTCAAGAAGTTTACCAGTATAAAAACAATGCCTCTTCCTTACTATTTTTCTCCTTTCTTCAAGTCAACATAATTCTCTTTACAGAGTCCTGGCCTATATTCTAAAAATACAACAACAGGTAAATAAACTGTTATTTGACCTTATGGAGGAGTTTACATTTTAACAGTGTTTACAATGTACAGAGTTAGGTGATTTACACAGATATAACATATAAAATTATAGAAAAATACCTAATCAAAGATGTAAGTGGAAGATTGTGGGATTTATGTGTAACTGATGCATAAATTGAGGAAGCTTTCCTGAAGAGGGGGAATTTGGAATGAGCCCTGAAACTGATGTGGAAAGAGTTAGAATGAAGGTGTGAATAGCATAAAAAAAGAAAAGATAGGAATGCAAATAAATATGGTGCTACAAGGTCAGCAGGACAGGAGGAAACTGAAATATTCTTGGGAGAGTGCTTTTTAATTGCATACAACAGAGGCAAAACATCCTAATCAAGATTCAAATTCTTTCTGAATCAGGATTCATCTTGCCTTTCCTGATTAATTTTTGCATATTCCTCAATGGCTAAGCCAGTATTAGACTTTCCTTTCTCTGTACTAGTGTGTGTGTGTGTGTGTGTGTGTGTGTGTGTGTGTGTGTATTTTTTTTACTTTCCCCTTCTCTTCAAATAATAAATCTCTACATTTCATTTTATTCCAACAAATCAGTAATAATTAATCTGTGATAACACTTACATGAAGGGTTCCTGTGATTCTCTGAACTCAGATATCATTTACTGCCTCTATATTAATTTTTCTTTTGACATTATATTGATATTTTCATTTTTTTTCAAAACCACTCCAAACTGGAATTATAAACACCCTGAAGACAATGAACTTCTTTTAACATAAACAATATTTGACCATATATTTCCATACATTGAAAACATTCAATAAATTGTCATTATAATCAATTAATTAGCAGGCAAAGTGACACATGGAAGGCAGACAACCTTTGCAGCATCTGTGAAATTATACCATGTAATTTCTCTTCTTAACACTGTTTCAAGTCCTACATTGGTTTCTAGTTCATCTCACTGTGGAACCTACTTCAATTGCTTAAAGTCTTGAGTCTTCAGAGTCTTTATTTGCAAATAGTTACTAAGTATTCTGAGTATATCTGAAGGAAGAAAGGTTGAATAAAATTATGTATTGTGAATATTTACCTATTGCTTCAGACTTTCTCTTTCAAATTTCCAAAGCCAGCCTTGTGGGCAAAAATGTACAGGCTCTTTTGATACAAATATAACTAGACAAGGGAGCTCAGAAAATGGCAAGC
Organism: Vespertilio murinus; assembly: GCA_963924515.1. NCBI lineage: Eukaryota > Metazoa > Chordata > Mammalia > Chiroptera > Vespertilionidae > Vespertilio > Vespertilio murinus. The sequence goes on from OZ004709.1 coordinate 16,656,841, forward strand.
GAAGGAGCAAAGGCAAGAAAAAGACAATCTTATCATATGAAACACTAAGTGGCTGCAATATTGTTCCTCTTGGCAGCTGGACAGTGATGCACCTGAGTAATGCTGAAGGATAGGTAACTTAAAATAATTCTTCCTCCAGAATCGATGCGATTTTCCAGAGCAGATGCTACTTTGCAGTTTCTTAAGGACTGAATTTGGACATGACCCATCCCCTGAAACTCTAATCTCTTCTCATTATTATAAAGCTTTTGTGATCATATTCTTAGAGACCCAAGATGAGAATCCTGCAGCTGTGGAAACAGATGAATGGCTGGCCCCAGGCATAACTTCCAAACAAGGAAGTACAGTTTGCAGCCCAAGATTTGGAGTCAGAACTTTTTTTTGTGTGTGTGCCTGTGGCTGACTGTGGACACCAGTGTCCCATGCCAAGACCACATTTAAATACCAAGGGATGAGATACATCACTGCACAGGCATGATGCCTGGCACCCACGCTATCTCCAGATGGCTAGATGTGCAGAAATAGCCTTTGGGATTAAACTCAATGTGGTCGAATCCAAACTCATGATCTGTCCTTCATGGCTTCTCTGTAGTACAAGTCCCCTCTGCTATTTAGAGGCACAGCTCGCAGACTGTCAGGGTGCAGGTGAATATCAGAAATTATCCTTCTCACCAACAGCACGGACATTTATTGAAATCATACTATCTATTGAGCAGTGAACTAAGTATTTACAATATAGAGGATTATGGCATGATCATGGCCTACAAGAGATTCTAGTCTAGTAGGGGGTAAAGTCATATACAAGAACTCATAGTCATCTATATGAGTGTGCACAGCCAAGCTATGTACTTGGTGTATAGGAGAGGTGATGTAGAATTTCAAAGCAGGGAGCTACAACTTGAATTCTGCGGCAGAACATTCAAGAGACAAACACCATAGACATTAACACCAGAAATTACCTCCCAGAGCAGTGCTGTCCAAGAGAGAGTTCTGTGATGATGAAAACTCTGCTCTCCACTCTCCAGCCTGATAGCCATTAGGCACATCTGGCCAAGAGTGTTTGAAATGAGCTAGTTCAACTGAGAAACTAAATTTTCATTGTATTTAATATTAATTAAATTACATTAATTTTAATAGCCACAAGAGGCTAGTGACTTTTATACTAGACAAAGCAGTCCTTGAATATCTCTTACTCATTTAGCACCTAAAAACCCAGGCAGAGAGGTGTGGAGCTGGCTGTGTGCAAGGGGTAAATTATTTAGAAACTGTCCTAATTTCTGGTCCAGGAGGATCTTGACCTTATGCTGACTCTCATCACATAGAAAGGCATGAGAAGAAGTTTCTCTCAGATGAACTCAGTGCTGTCTTCATAAAAAAAACTGAAGGGCACTAGACTGTACACTTTACTTGGGCCAGCACCTCACCCATCATGTTTACTACTATATCGCCAGCGTTTAGAAGTGTAAGTGGTACAAAGTAAGTAAACAGTAAATATATCAGTTGATCAGTAAATACTGTAGATGAATAGCCAAACTACTCTCTGTATTATTAGAAATACCTCCACCAGACTAACAGAGCGAACATTTGTAGTGAAAGTTCTGTTTTCTGGCTGAGGCGCGCTGCTAACCTATAGAATGAGCATCTGCCAGGCTGATTCTAACAGGAGGACTGGCACATTGCAAGGGCTCAATCAATGTTATTAAATAAACCTGTTGTGTTTATTTCTGTAATTGCTTTCCCAAGTTAGCTATTTGTAACAGGAGTTGTATCCATTTTTTAAACCCATGCAATGCATATTACAGAAACTAGCACATACAAGGTTTCTCAAACTTTGTTAACTGAATAATGTGGGGGAAGCATAAATGCATTTCTCAGCTGTGACGGCTCTTTCAGAGGGAACAAGGCGGAAGGCACTAGAAATTATGTACCGTCTTTCCATGCCTTAATTCCATATGGAAGTTGCTTTACCATACAAAGAACATAAATATCCACCTCTCACAATGAGAATTTTGGGGGTAAGCAGTCTGAAGTCCCTATTTCTATTTTTGCAAGTTGTAAAATGCTATTTATTTCTGCCTCACTTGTCCTCTAGTTATTCTATCACCTCTCTTTTAGTTTAATAACTTAGTTTTTTTATACAGAAGTCAAATATATCTCTGTAAAAACCAAGAGGAATTCGGCAGCAGAACATCCTTTCTGCATCCCGTTGCTTGTGATAAAGGCACACATTGATGCACTTGATCTTTCCCAGTGGAATGGGCCCAGGAATTAACCCACACACTGGCACATGAACTTCTTGTTTCTGCCAAACGTGTCAGCTGAGATGGGCTTGCTAATTTATTTATGGGGACATATGTCAATGTCACTCTGAGAAAATGTTTCCAGGATACACACACAAAAAAAAACTGACTGCTGTCAGGCCTGACCTTATGTGTAGGTGGAATAGCCACCTGCTCACTCACTTTTTGAAAGATTAGGGGATCCAGAAAGCCCTGCCTTATCTCAGTCCTTGCTCAGAAAGTCTCTCCCACTGGACTTCCCATGGCCTCCACTTGAGTAAAGTCAGGTCCCCTAGGAAAGAGAGGTGTCCTAGTCTATCCCCATAGTCATTTTACAGTGAGTGTAATCAGAGAGCAGGCTTTGATAGGGGTTGGAAGCAGGTACAGAGTAAGGGGATAATGCTTAACACCATGTCTTAGGTGGAAGGGAGGGGTATAAAATAATGAGGCTGGGGCCCTAAAACATTGCTGTCTCTGGCAATGTTTGTACACACATCAATGAAGTGTGAGCAAAATAAAAGGTTCACCTATTCACATCTAAAGCCCAAGTCTCAGATGCATCAACCAATGTAAAACTTAATCCCTATGCAGCACCGACAACAGGAAAACAATTTCCACATCTCTGTTTCCTGCTCTAGACAGGGCAGCATTTTCCTGCCAGCATCTGAGATCCTTGTAACTTTCTTTAACACCTAGGCTCCAAAGCTGCTCACACGCAGCAGGCAACAAAAGCAGGGCCTGTCCCAGGATCTTTGTTTGCCTTCATGTCTCCCGTTCAATAGAACCATTGTCCCTGCCTCTGCGATTACAGAGTCTCTGGACCCTGACTGTTTGGGCTTTTGATATCTACCTGCCTAGCTTACTTCCCTGGAAAGTGGCCTCTGACCTACCGACTTCCTGTACCTTCCAGCCCATAGGGCGTGACCAAGCCCTCAGCCCTGTCTCCTCCTTGTCTGCCTGAGACTTGTTCTGTCCTCTCCTCAGCATGGCACCCAGGATCCTGCCTTAAACAACAAAGGGACATCAAAGTGTCACTACGAGCTTGAGACAACTATCAGGATTGCTGTATTTGATGATACTCTGGTGGCAGTGGTCCTTGTGGAATAGGAAGCAGAAATCAAGCTGGTATTAGAGATAGTGGCAGAGAAGCAGCATCTAGTCTCTAGTCTCTGCCACTGTGAGCTGCATGACCTTGGGTGATATACTTAAACTCTCTGAGCTTCAGTTTCCCCATCTATAATTGGGTGACACTAATATCCACCTTGATGGCTCTAGGGAGAATTAAATGTTTGAAAGTGCCCAGGACAAATCTTGGCACATAGTAGGCGATCAATATGCCAAGGATTCTTTTCTTCCTTCCTTAAAATAACTGAGCATGAGCCGCCCAAGGTGAAAGTTGAGATTAGCTGATATCAATGGACTCATTTGTGCTAGGACCTCCACTTTTGACACCTTAGTTCTGAGGGCACTGCCTTGCTATGTCTGAAATCCCCCTTATGTAATTCGGGCATAGGGTCCAGAAAGTTCTCTGATGCTTGACAGCCCAATCATTGGATTACCAGTATACCCCTCCCAGAAATCAGAAGTTTCAATTATTGGTGTATTCATTACTTCACAATGGACAATTTAGCATCAGAGAGGAAGAGAGAGATGATTAAAGGGAGACAAGGGGGTCACAAGAAAGACAAAATAAGGAGGAAAATAACATGTCAAAGGCCATGAGACAAGGAACAGTACAGGGGAAGAAGTATGGAAAGCCAGGAATAGTAGAAGGAGGCAGAAAGAAGTACTACATTAGAAAGGAAAGAAGAATGGGAATATTGTGGGAAGCTCAAAGGAGATAGATTGTTCCCCCCATATGATTGGGGGGGGGGTGTTACCAGATACTGGTAATTTGACAATGGAAACAAGAATCTAAGAATTTGGGTTAATTCTCATTTCTTTCAAGAACTCATTTTTATATCTCTGTCCATGGTCCAAGCTACTGAAGGTCAAGAGCCACATGTATGCCATATCCTCCAGAGCGCTTAGACCAGTGTGATGTATAGTCAGTGCTTAATAAGCCAGGTAATGTGTTGGCTCTTCACTTATGCACTCATTTATACTCTGGGAGAGTTGGTGAGTAATAGCAGTCTTTTAAAGATATTGGTCTACATGTGGTAGCTTTGGGCATGGTGCACAGCTTTCTCTGGGATGGGGTAGCCATGTGAAATGAAAAGGGGATTCTACATAAATTGGACGAAGACTGTTAGCCAGCCAGCCAGGAATAGTTTCAAAGGAGACTGGCCTCAGCACTCCACATGCTTCTTCAGAACCCTCACAACTGAGTGTATATCTCCACAGATGTGTTTATTGATGTTTGAATTATATTCAGAATTCTCTTTCTTTGAGAAGATTCCCAATCAGAACGAAACATGGCTAGTGCTCCTTGAAAGTAAAGTAGTCAGTAGATTGAAAATACTTACATCCCTGTCTGCCATCTTTAAATTCATATGCATTCCCTTTAAAGGAAATCCCCTGGCAAAGAAAACATAATTCCTTGCAGTACCACTGCAGGAATCTGAACTTAACTATCCCTTATTTCCACTCCAGTTGAAAAGAATCAGATGGCAAGAAAGGAATGAGCAATGGATTAAAAAACCTTGTCTGTGTGAATTTGGACAAATTGAGTAACCTTGCCAAGTTTTAGTTTTCTCATTAGCAAGATGGCAAGCATTGTATGAACTGACAGATGTAAAAATCACAGAACCCAGTGCCAAGTTCATGATAAGAGCTCTGTGAATGTTCATTTATGCAGGCTGGATTGTTTGTGTATGTATCCTTTGTATTATAGGTGTTATTAAATATGGCATTGTTGGGACTGGCTAGCAATATGATTCCTATTTAGTCCAAGTTTCTAAGAAAACAATTGGCATCTAAGTATAGCAATGAAATGGAAAAATCAAAGGGCACAAAATAAGGTTCTTCAGTAATCAGAATTTGTGCATCTCCTCATCAAGCAAGGAAATATTAGTAAGACTATAATTAAAATATTTGAGATAGCTGAAACCGGTTTGGCTCAGTGGTAGAGCGTCGGTCTGCGGACTGAAAGTTCCCGGGTTCTATTCTGGTCAAGGGCATGTACATTGGTTGTGGGCACATCCCCGGTAGGGGGTGTGCAAGAGGCAGCTGGTCTATGTTTCTCTCTCATCGACATTTCTAGCTCTCTGTCTCTCTCTCTCTCTTCCTATCTGTAAAATATCAATAATATATATATTTTTTAAATAAAATATTTGAGATAGGAAGCTTTCCATGTATAGGTGAAGTGACCATTATTGCTAACACATTATTCTCCATAGTCCTTCATTTTGTTTTAATCTTTTACAATTAGCCTTATGCAATATAATATAAAGAAAATGGGACTTGATTCTGGAGGTCTGGACTTTAATCCCATCCCTGCTGTTTACTAATGAGTTGAATGGGGCCCGGTGACTCAGATTTCTCATGTGTAATATGAGGGCCCTTTACTAAAGAATCATGATTAAAAGGCAGATGAGGTTAGATTCACTTCGGTACCTTGTATGTTGAAACCATTAAATAACTGTCTATGATGGCTGTTAGGAAGGGAGGCTAATAGGTTCTTTCCATTTCCAGTTGAAGAAAATTAGGACCAGTGAAGTTTCACGAGGCAATGGCAGAGGTGAGATTTGTACTCAGGTTGGTTAATGTCTAATTTGGAGCCGTCATCTCTAAACTGTATTGTAATTATTATTTTGTGAGTAATCATATTAGAAATGTGAAAGGCTAGTGTCTAAATAACAGGTCAGGCCAGATCTGGATTCTCAAATGCAGTTTGTCCTCTCCAAGTTTCCTCTCCCACCTCCACTATTACATCAGCCCAGGGAGCATAGAAATCTCATTCCCAATCCTGCACCCACCCCAGGAATGACCTTCACTTGCCTAATGAGTTTGCTGGACATCTGTTTTGATGCCACTTTCTAATCCCTGACTGTAGATTCATTTTCTATTTCTATTTCTATTTCTATATTTTCATAGAAAACAAAATGCATTTGTCCCACCAGATTGTACTGGGAGAGCACAAAATAACATAAATTATCATAATTCAGGTGGCTATTGTAACAGTCAAATTGGATGAACACACCCATCATAACTTACAGAATGAGTTACAGCAGTTTAACAATGAATCCTGGAGGCAGAAGTACAGCACTAGTCTAAGAAATGCTGACTCATTATTTCTCTTCATGACACAGAAGACAATATTATTTGCAAACATATACTAGGTTTTCTTTTTGTAATCAAAGAAAACATGATACTTTAAAGAGAAACATCAAAAGTGCTTTATTCAAAGTAATGTCCATCACTAACTACACATTTCCCCATCTTTCAGGTAATTTGTGGATATCGTCCCAATAGAACTTTTCTTATTTTAAGACAAACCACTCAGAGACCCAATTTTCCACTTCTTTGTATGTTTTGAATTGCTGCTCAGAAAGTGGGTATGCCATCAATTGGAACAAGTGGTAATCTGAAGGAGCAAGGTCTGGTGAATGTGGTATGTGGGTTAATACTTCCCAGGCAAGATCTTGTAATGTGTCTTTAACTGGTTTTGAAGTATGTTATGGTGCATCATCATGAAGCAAAATTACTTTGCCTTGTCTTCTGGAACATTCTGGTATTTTCACAATTAAGTTGTGGTTCAAAACGATTATTTGTTGTCAGTAGTAATCTGTATTAATGGCTTTACCTGGTTTTAGAAGCTCATAGTATACCACACCTTTCTGACCCCACCAAACGCAGAGTATTGTCTTCTTTCCGAAGCTATTTGGCCTTGCAGCCAATGTTGATTGTTCACCTGGATCAACCCATGATTTTGTACATTTGGAATTCTAAAAATAAATTAACTTTTCATTGCCAGTCACAATCCAATGCAAAAAAGACTTTCATACTGTTGAAGCAACATTTTACTGATGACTTTCCAGTTTTCCATTTATCTTTCATTCAGTTGATGTAGCACCCATTTTCCTTCCCTTAAATTCTTTCCCAATTGCTTGTAAGTGATTGGAAATTGTTTGTTGAGCAATGCTTAATCTTTCTGCAAGATTAATCTTTTTGAGTTTGACATGCATCTTCATCCAATAATGCTTGTAATTGTGTGGTCTTCAAACTTTTTTGGTTAACCTGGACGTTCTTTATCTTTCACATTGAAATCATCACTTTTAAAACGATTAAACCAGCATTCACAAATATCTTGAGATGGAGCATGTTCACCATAAGCTTCCCAAAGTATTCAGCAGAACTCTTCTTCAAAATAAAGTAATGAACTATAACTCCCTGCAAGTGCTCTTTTTTGACACAAAATTTTACATTTTAAGTGTAAAATAACTATGATGTTAACATCTTCAGCAAATTTGACATATGAAGTTTTGAAGCTTGTTGTCCATACAACAAAATAGCATACAAATCACATATATATCAACATAAGTGTAACTCCATCTATTGAAAAAAAAATCCGCATTATTAACCAGTACAACTAGTAAGCCTCAGTGTCCAAGTAGACAAGTAAGTAAGACAAGCATAAAACAGACACTCAACAAAGAATATAGCTCTCCCTTCTCTTCACATGTATGGATTGAGGATAATGATTCTAGCACCTATCTAGGCTTTTGTGAGGGGCTTACGTGAGTTTATATTACATGTTACAATACATTATGCGCTAGCCATTATCATTGTTACCACTGGTATTGTTCTACTTATTATTGTTATTATATGGAATTAATATTTCACTACTAGTGAAATTATCTTGAGAAACTTATATTTATAGTAATTCTCTTGGTAATCTAAAAGACAATTAAAGATCCTAAATGTCAAATTTCAACAACAACAAAAAAGCCAGAGTTAGAGTAGTATCAAGGACCTTCAGAACCAATGAATGTTACCTATATTTTCTTTTTTTTTATGCATATACAAGAGTTGTTTTTTTTTTTAAATGAAATTCTGTCTAAATAAGTCTAAAAGAATTCTTTAACAAAATGAACATGTAAGAACATTGTATCACAATATTAACTGGTGATGTTTGTTTGTTTTTATTCTCAAAATAATCTTTCCTCTTAGATCTTGCAATGAATGTCTTCCAGGATGACAATTCATTCAGACGTCCTCCTCCAGCAGCTGCCCTGCACACGCTCAAGTCTGGATTCTGCCCATAAATGCGATGGCAGGGCCTGTTATAGCTCGGAGTGAGACAACCACTTTCCACTATTACCTTCTACCGCTACTTCCTACTACTTCCTTTATGCTCATATATATCTAGCCTGTCAGATCAGCCCTCTGTCCTAGGTATGGAGATTTGAATAGATCATAGGCAAACTGACCTTATAATTGCTTCTTCAACTAAATTAGATTTATGGATATTATTGCTAGAAAACCCCATAGACAATATTATTTTGGAACTAGGTGCCTTAGGTTTCTCATCAATAAAATGAGTTTTGGAATGTTTTGATTGTCAACATGCTCAAAAGATTTTATAAAAGAATACACAGTGGTACACTTTTTAATAATAAAAAAGAATGTGCTCAGAATTTACTGCTTACTCTTATTGTTCTGCTTTCGTGTGTGTCTGAAGATATTTTTGCTAAAAGTTCTAACATCAAAATGAGGAAGGTGTACCTTAAAATCAGTTGAATCAAATAAAAACTTGGTGAGGAACAGCTGGCCAAGGTGCCTTTGCTAAACTGGAAAGTTATGAGAAAAGTATAATGAGATTATATGGAGAACACAGCTCCTAACCCCCGGCCCCTTTAGCTTCCATGTGTGAGTGACCACAATCTCATATAATGGGAGCCAACTCCATTTGAACTTGCAAGGACTAAGGAGAAAGGAAACTCACAACCTCAGTCATGGACTGCCAAGGTTTTGAAATATTATTAGATCTCGTATCATAAATCTGAAAGTGAAAATGAATCAATCAATTCCATTTTTATGTGCAAATCATTCTGCTAAAACCAACAAAAAATACCTTGATCTTTATGCAGCAAGACAAATGATTGAGAGCGAATATAATTGGAAGTAAGATAATAAAAACAATGCCTTATGTTTAGATAGCAATTTAAAATTTACAGAGGGATTTCACATACAATCTTATTTTGTCCTCACAACAATTTGTGGAGGGGGTATTATTCCCATGAGAGAGGAGAGAGATTAATCATTTCCTCAAAGTCACAGAGGCCGGGTTTGAGGCAGAAGATAAAGACTATGGTTTCACTGATGCACCCCCAACACCTAGCTAACGGTGTGATACTGTATTTTATATGACAAAGGAGTGTTTCAGAGAACATACAGCATTATAGTGCAGGTGACTAAAAGAATTCACGAGGCTAGTTGGTTATGAAATGCTTTATGAAAACCTTGATGCTTACTTAGGGATGAGCAAGTTGGAAAGCATTCAAACATTTCCAGGGGAGATATTAAAGAAAATAAGTAAACAAAGTTAAAAAAAGAATTTGCCTGGAATATTCCAGAGGATTCATGGATTGGTTTGACCTTCAGTGATCAAATCTATGCATGAGCCTTAATTGTTATGATTTCAGAAGGAATCACATTTCTTGATCGGGAAGCAACTGTTTCAACCATCTGAGTCTAGAGAGGTCAGGAGGAGTTGGTGACATTGCCAGTAGGGACATATTGTTGGATGCCAATGCTAGAGCTATGGTGCCTCATGGGTAGAAGTGAAATTAATAAGCAGTATGTAGAAACTAGTTAGTCTTTAGAAAAAAAAGGAAATAATGAAACTGGGGACCCTGAACATGCCAAACTAGTGCAGGGCTGCGGGGCTTGGCACCTGCCTGCCCCTGCTGTATGTATACAGCCATCAGCTACCACAGCTAATAAGCAAGCAGGGGGAATGACAAGCTTTCCCTATGAAAATAGCAGCTATCAGTCTATGACTCCAAAGGTCTGCTTCATTCTTTCTGTAGTAGATGATTTGATCCTTGTCGAATTAGTCGGGTTGTAACAAGGAAGCTGTTTGTGCCTTGCAGCAAGGAAAGCTGCCAAGAATCTCTTTTAAATCCTCTCCAACTATTTCCCCCCATGTTTTTCCACAGGATAATGTGACTGCTTGGAAGAGTGTATGTTCTTTCTCTCCCAGGATAAAAGTGTTATTCTTTACAGAATATCTGTCACCAGTAGCAGCATCAGCTTATAATTACAAACGTTCAGGGGAAAGGACTGATACATGGTGATGGAAGGAGACTTGGGGTAGTAAACACACAATACGATATACAGAGGATGTTCTATTGAATTGTACACCTAAAACCTATATTGTTTTATGGACTGAGCCACCCCATTAAATTCAATGAAAAATTAAAAAAAAAGAAATTAGTTCAGATGATGAGAGTTAGCATTAGAAATGTAAACAAAGTACATCTCAGCTAATTAGCTGGATTTAATGTAACTAATATACTAATGCAGAGTTGTCTCTTTTAAACTATAGCTAAATGCAATGTATGTACAATAAATGTAATACATTAACAAACAAAGAATTGCCCCTCCAAAGCCTCCTCTAGGGTCAGGTACTTTCCAGTGTGCTGCCCTGTTCTCATTTCAGTCCCAATGCTTTTTTTATTATAAGCCAATGACTGATTATTTGTGTGTATGTGTGTGTGTTTTCTCCAGTAGAATGTGAGCAGCTTGAAGTCAGAGACTGTGCCTTTTATTGGACCCTAGCACATTATACACTCTCCTTAGAGGGACTGTTTTTATTTATACTTTTATTGACTTCAGAAAGAAAAGGAGAGAAAGAAAGAGATAGAAACATCAATGATGAGAGAATCATTGATTGGCTGCCTCCTCCATGCCCCCCACTTGGGATCAAGCCCGAAACCTGAACATGTGCTCTGACTTGGAATCAAACCATGACCTCCTGGTTCATAGGTTGATATTCAACCACTGACCCGGGCCATCCAGGCTAGAGAAACTGTTTTGTAATAAATGCATCAAGGATTGTATGTGTCTTATAATAGCCACAGAAAACAATACTAAGTCTTAAAGTCCTTCTCTATGAAATGACAGCATTGAACTGCACCACTGCCCAAATCTCCAGATGTACAGGGCAACCTTTGTCTGAGACACTTGATTGGTTGAAGTGATTTAGAACTTTCTTAAGTTTCCCCTAGAATCTATTTACTTTTGTTGATGCAAGCATTTCTTTAGAGAGGACAGAAGCTGAAGTCCCAGAGAACAGGGTCACCATAAAGCACTGGAAAATTCCAAGCTATCAGAGATGATAGGGTGATGATTCTTTAGGGATCTGCAGTTTCATCTTAAATAACAAGTAACTAAATTGTAGAATTCCATTTGTATCAAATATACAGAATAGGTAAATCCACAGAGAGAGAAAGCATTTCAGTGGTTACTAGGGACTGGAGGCACAGAGGACTGGGAAATGATTGTTTAATGGGGTGGGGTCTCCTTGCGGGTGATGAAATGGTTCCAAATTAAAAAGAGACGATCATGACACAATAGTGAGAGTTTACTAAATGCCACTAAATCATACACTTTGTTATGTGAATTTTACCTCACTTAACAAAAAAGTCACTGAAAGAAAAAAATAGTTCAAAAATATCTAATTAGGTCAATATTTAACTCATAAATATAATGATTTTTATGAATCATCACATTTACCTTTAAATTTTATTTATCACTGAAATCCAAAATCAAATATTGTTCATCATTTATGGTCTCATTGTACTCCTTGTCTTCTCATTTTGACTTGATTGGTATGCAAATAAATATGGCCTCAGATGATCGCTTTTCCTGAAATATTTCCTTTTATAACATGGCTTAGAGAACAATAATCAACAGTCATTTATCTAACTTGACTTGGATAGGATAGCACAGGACTTATCTTTTACTTACAAATGGCTCAGAGGCTCTGAAATGTACCGGCTACATCAGCTACATCTGAGAACCTCCTGTCTCAGAACCTCCCCCGTTTTCTTATCTCTGGTTCTCACCAATGGAAATACAAGTTTTTAACAGATATATTTCAAGTATTTTAATAGATCCTTCAAGATGCTCAATATAGGTAGGAAAAAACAAACAATAAATTTGCCAGAACTTAGATGGAGTGAGGCAAGGGAGTTTGAAAAGATACTTGGAGACTAGATACCCCTGCCTGATTCTGAGTCCAGTCTTCTTTCCATTACTAATATCATCTGATTTTGTTTCTATGATCACATGACTTAAAATCTGGTCATAGAAAGGTATAAAAGAAAGGAACACCATAGATGGAACATAAAAATTACTATGGTCGGAGCAATTATGCAAGTTTCCCAAAGCTGCTCAGCTAGGGAACAAGTTAATGAGGAGGATAGTTCAGGATTTTTGAATTTCAATGCACTGAATTGTTCTTTCTACTCACTAGTGTGCCTCATCAGAAAAGGTAACAAAGTTGGGTAGCCTTAAATCACACTCCATGCAACTTTTGAGAGCAACCAGCAGTAATCCAACAACAAGCAGCAGAATGGTCAGCTCGTCCACTTTGGATTCTTGAACAACAGCTTCCACTTGAAACAAGCAGCAGCAACATGAAGTGCTTACAAAGAAATCAAATCAAATCAAATCAAATCAAATCAAATCAAATCAAATCAAATCAAAGCAGCATTTGACTCCTGAAGGAAATGCTCCCGAGACAGCAGCCAGCATAGCTGTCATGTAGGGATGTGTGGTGTGTAGGCAGCCATCCATTCAGGCCACTGGCTACCAACAGCTGACTCTAGGAGTAGTATGTGAATCTACCCTGAGGGGGCCGGAGCCCACAGACAGTTGGGCCATCTGTTCTGATAATACCACATTACTCTCTACACTCGCTAATGAAGGCTCCTGAGTAATCTTTCATCAGAATGGCTTCACGGCATTAAAAATGTATTTCAATACATAGCTTGTTTAAATATTTAACCCTCTTCAGCTTTAAGAGATTGATTCAGAACTGCAGTGTTTACATGGGCAGGAAACATTGATTTTCATATGCATGCATGCATTAATTCAGGGAGACTTGGGCACACACCAAAGGTTTTGATAAATGGATCTTTAAATCTCGGACTTTAATGGAGAATATTGGTTTGCCACCCAGATCCCATCCCTCTGCCTGTATTTAAATATTTTCAATTCTCTTGTCCCTATGGTAAGAGGGAAACTTGGTAGATGAATAGCTTTGAGGGAGTTATTTTGGATAAAGTTTGTTTATACAACACACACACACACACACACACACACACACACACACACACACATATTTATTCATTTTGCTAGCCTGCAATGGGAGCTATCTATACACAGGGCTGTCCAACTTTTATTAGATCTGTCTGCAGCTCACCTTTTCCTGATATCTTGTCAATAAATCTGAAGACAGCAGTGTATATTCAGCACATGCAGGGCCTAGGGAAAGAACACTCTCTTATGAATTTCTTTGTGTGGTGACATCATTGAAACTCACTTCAGTACAGATTTACCTTATTTATTCCCCCACCTTCTCACTTTATTGAGGCCAGCATGCTGGGAGTTCTGGCTAACCCTGATAATATTTGCAATCTTAAACACTTCACTGGGTTCGGAAGACAAGTTTTGCTGTGCAGGGAGGACCAAAAGATGTGTAAGATGCCCTTAGCTCTCAACTCTTAGGTGCTGGAAATCATCATTATTATCATCATACATACAAACCCTTCACCTGCATAGGTCATTACTAAATGCAACCACCTTCATGTCTCCTCCAGATATGCGCAACTGTCCCATGAGATGTTTAGCTAACATATTATCACCAGCATTGAGTAGGTGATGAGGCAAGGCTCAGAAAGTTAAAACAGCTTTTCCAAGTGCAAACAGCTGGTGAGTGGGTAAGCTAGAACAATAACTCGGCATTTTAAATAGTACACCATGTTGGAGGAGACAGTTCAGTCTGCTAAGATATATGCCCATAGACTAATTAACATAAGTCAAGATCTGTCTATGGTATATTGAATATCAGATATTTGTTTTAGCACTAGGAATACAGTGATAAATAGAATAAAGTCTTCCTTTCAAGTAAATGAGGAAAAAAAACCACTTTGGAATAGAGACTTAGAAAATGTTAGTATTAGCAATGTGACAAAAAACACCATGAGTATAATGGGAATTATACTTTGTAGAAATGATCAAAACTATGCGTGTTAACACAGCCGAAGTGCAGACTTTCTCCACATATTCATCAAGATAATGAAGCTGAAGTGACCTAAGGTAGCCATTAAATATAATGAATTAACTTCTCTTCCATGCATCTCAATTGGTACCAGTTATGGACCATTCTTGGGAGAAGTGAGAAAATGGTTGTTCATCATTTTCTGTGTTTGGTGATTGAATCTAGAGGATGATCAGTTAACTGAATCATGGAAAGTTTTTTGGGAGAAGAAGAAGAAGAAGAAGAAGAAGAAGAAGAAGAAGAAGAAGAAGAAGAAAGAGGAGGAGGAGGAAGAGGAGAAGAAGAAAGAGAGAGAGCTAGAGAGAGAGAACTAAAGTAAATCTACATTAAACATACAGAAACATAAAGTAAAATTTAATACTAAGATAATCAAGAAAATAAAATGAAAAAATAAAAAAATTACAGATGAAATTATTGTTATAGAACAGTATGTCAAAGCTTTATAAACAAATATGATTAAAGTTCTCAAATAGAAAGTGAGAGAAATATCATCCATTAAAACATATGAATACTATAAGGCGAATTAAAGCAGCAATGAAAAAAATTGGTAGATATAAAAACCATTTAGGAATCTCATAAATATAAAATGAGATCATTGAAAATAAACAAAATGTTAGTAGTCTAAATTAAGTTAAAAATAGTTAATGAATATAAAAATAGTAATTTACCCAGAAAAAGAAATTGATAGACTCTGGATTGTTTTTTATCTTGAAATTCCAGAAAATTAGAGTGAAGCAAATGGGAGATAAGCGATGTTAGGAGAAATAGGGACTAGAGTTTTCCAGAATTAAAACAAATTTCTCAAATCAAAAATTTGCTCTAAATACTAACAAGGATTTTACACTATAGTGAACATTTAAAACACCTAGGCTAAGCAAAAAATAAAAATAAAAATCTTAAAAAATCACCAGACTAAAGGACATAATAGCTAAAGAGGAATGACAATCTGAAAGCAGCAATAAGAATGTCCAGAAAAACATTTTTCAAACTGTTACATATTATTGTACAATGTTCTACACATTAAAATCCACACTTTGAGGCAAATAAGCCTGAAGGATGTTTTTCAACATGCAGGGACCAGTATAAAAATAAATTTTAAAATTTATATTTCACCAAGAAGAACATTTAACCCAAGGAGAAAAAAGAAGGTAAGAGCCACAGCAACAAAAACCATTTTAATATGATACATTGATAAATTTAATTAGTTCTTGACTATTAATAATAGCTAATTTGTTAGCATTAGTAAAAACTAGTTGGAAGGTATTTGCATATTGACTGTGTGACTCTTGGCGGGCGTTATTTTGGGATGATTAGATAGGGATCCAACTTTGCCCCACAGATGCCCAAGTCCAAGTGGCAATTTGTGGAGTTCTATTTTTTCTTGACTTACAAAAATATGAGGGATATAAGGACTAAAAAGACAACAAAAATTTACTCTAGCATTAGAAAGTCCATAAGCAGTTATATAAATTAAACAAGTTTATATTTGTTTGGACTACAGTGACTTCTGACACTGAATCCTGAAGTGAATTATAATATACAGCCCAAAAGTATTCCAAACAGTCCTATAATTTAGGCCAAGTTTGTTTTAAAATATTTTCCCCCTCTCTACTTTGGCATGCCCAACTTTTTCTTGTGTTAATCTTTGCAAGAAGTATGCTTAGTTGTGGAATGTTTCTTCCTTATACCTACTTTCAGATGCCTGTCCTATTGGGAAGTGTGAATGAATTCACAGAACAATCTAAATGTCATGAAATGAAGTCAGCATTCTCTCCCAAAGTAAGATCTACAAGAAAATGATCAAGAAAAAAAAGTGCCTTTTGTTCCTCATGAGTTTGAGAAACACTATATATTCTTAATCTTAAAGATTCATAATTCATATAAGTATACCAAAGACTATACAAAACTCTTCATTAACAAGAACACATAACTTTATATAATCGAATTTGCTCCAAAATTATTGATTATTGGACATAGGTCTCTGTTTTAAATACATAATATACTGTCATATTTGTTTAATTTATATTACTGATTATGAACTTCTTAATGCTAGAGTGTATATATTAAAAACTTAATGCCTTGGTATACCAAAAATATTACTGATTATGTAATATAGCAAAAAAGGTCAGATTGGAAATGATAAAATTAAGAATTTTAATCTGAGTTTTGCCACAAAACAACTATGCTATATTCTTTTATTATTTTAAGGGGGGAAGGGTGGTAGTTCTTTTACTTTTAAAGATTTAAGATTAGCTGAAACCAGTTTAGCTCAGTGGATAGAGTGTCAGCCTGCGGACTAAGGGGTCCCGGGTTCGATTCCAGTCAAGGGCATGTACCTTGGTTGTGGCCACATCCCCGGGGGAGGGCGTGCAGGAGGCAGCTGATTGATGACCCTCTCTCATCGATGTTTCTAGCTCTCTATCTCTCTCCCTTCTTCTCTGTAAAAAATCAATAAAATATATATTTTTAAAAAGATTTAAGATGAATTTTTATGAGTAAAATATATTTCAATGTTATATGATAAACCAGAGTGCATAACACTTTGAAGGATAAAGCAGTCCTTCCTGGTCTGTGCAAGTGCTACATGCAGGGAATGCCTTCCTGGCTTTGAGAGGCCGCACATTGTGCTCAGCAGTGACCAGGCTGAACAGGATAGGGCTGAGGTTTCAGAAGGGGAACAACCTTCTTTGTCAAGGACATAAAAGCAAGCAAACAAACAAACAAAAACATTGACAAGGCCTATGCTGAAGTACAGCATTCAAGATGATCCTTCTTACCAAGTCCCTAAAGTCAATATGAAACTGACAACTATTATACCCGGGCTTTGTTTCCACAAAGAAGAGGAATCCCTTGCATCTTGAGGACCCCTTAGGAAAAATTAATTTTCCTGTTTGGGTCATTGAGAGGTAGTAACAAAGATGATAGTTCTTGGACCAAGGACTTGGCATCTAAATGAGCACACTCTAGGGTCGCTATATACTAGTAGATAGGCTATTGAAGCAAAGCAGCTTACTCATTATAAACAGGGGAAGGACTATGGTGGGACAGTCACATCCAAAATAGTTAAGGAGAGTAGGTCAGTTGTAGTCATTCAACAGAGCAAGCTAAACAGAGTGCCCTAGAAGGATATGCTCCACATCCAGCCAGTTTATACAAGTAATATACACTGTCCATGTTAAAGTAAAGGGGATTCTACCAGAGAATAGAGTACAGAATGATGCAAAATTCAAATTACCAAGAATGCCAATCAAGTACAACTCTTTGGATTAAAGATGCAGCCTTTTACATTTTGTCTCATGAAAAGGTTCATTGGACAATATTGGGTCACAAGATCTCCATTCCAAGTCAGAGTTGCAGAAAAAGTATTAGGATACTGATGTAGAATTATCAGATATCGGAAAGAGCAGATGAAAAAGACAGCATGAAGCCAGTGAATGCTCTAAGGATTAAGTTTATTTAAAGCAGTCAGAGGCCATTTGAAGATCCTGGCATTTATCTTCCTTCATGATCTGCTCCTTATGCATTTTGTTTTATGCTTTGCAGTTTTGAGATCATTCTCCTTGATAAATAAAATGGGAATAAAATAAGAGATGAATGAACCAGTCTGCCTTTGCTCTTATTTTTAACAGCACTTTATCCTAAGTCATATCCTTCTTCCCGCACTGTACAGAGTAAAAATCGCCATTTTCCTGAATCTAGTATTTTTTTTTTCTTGCTTTTCCACTCCTGGTTTTTAGCTTTCCACACGAGCTTCTTAAAGATACAAAAGAAAGAATGTTTCATATATCTCTTAATTACACAGGCCACTTTTTATTTTTTGGTGCAAGTCCTTTAGTACATGAGTTCATAAGATAATTCCCATTGTGGTCACTCTGCTCCAATAAGGGGGAATTGAGAATACAGAAGGGAAGTAAGAATATGTGTAATCAGCTAGTATTTCCATCTTCTAGGATATGAATACACATATCTATAAACACCAGGAAAATGTAGGCACAAACTAGCTCGTACGATCAATGCTTTAGAGAACATACTATTAGTAGGACCTGGATAACATAAAAATAAATGTGGCTAGCATTGATGCCTAGGAAGGTTTCTGGGAACACAAATGATAAATAGCAGGCAGAGGAAGGAAGAGTCTCAAAACTGATGGAGCCAGGTAAAGCCTACCTGGTAAGCCACGGAGTCTATATTACATGTTATTGGTGCCTATACCAGACAGATCAGAGGAACTGATTTCACTATTAAAGAGCCAATATTTCTTCCTCAAAGTTATTAATTCCAGGATAGCACAGTCATATTTTCCTAAGATCCCTGCCTTTCTAATTCTACTGAACAATGTTCTTGTTTATTATAGTGATTTACTAAAGTTTATTGTTTCCTCATCTTTATGAAAGGCCAATGTATTAGCAAAAAGAGTAAGGAAAATGTCATACACTAGACTTTGAAGATGTAAACCTTTAATAGATGCAGTTATTTATTCATTTAATTATTCAACAAGTGATGTATATGTGTCTTAAATTATTTCAATGTACTAGAAAGACAATGCCATTGTCCTCATTTAGCTTATAAAGAAGGAGTAAAAAATTACACAAATAGTTATTCAAGAATTATAGTTGTAATCAGGGCTTTGAGGAAAAGTTAATTATGCTATGAAGACATTTGACAGGAGGATCTAAGCTTATCTGTAGGGTATTTTAGGTAACCCAACTGATGGATGAATGGGGTCACTGTGAGAAGGCAAGAGGAGGTACCATAGTAAAAAAAAAAAAAAAAAAGAAAAGAAAAAAATAAAAGAAAAAAAAGAGTAGATATGAGAAGATTCTAAAGCAGTAAAAAGCATGTTTTTATAGGAAGAATGCTCATCCTTTTCTCATCTATGCTAAATACTTTTTTCCTTGTCTCAGGCTACTTTCCATTGGTGGTTTAGTTTATTACTAGAGGCCCTATGTACGAATTTGTGCACCAGTGATGTCCTTCAGCCTAGCCTGCAGGATCAGGCTGAAACTGGCTTTCCAACATCCTGTGAGGGGTCTCAGATTGTGAGAAGGTGCAGGCCAGGCTAAGGGACCCCATTGGGGCCGGGGAGAGTCACAAGAGGTTGACCACCAGAGAAGGACTTCAGGAGGGCTCCAGGGCATGTCTGGCCAATCTTGTCCAGATCAGCCAGACCTCAGCCGCAAGCTAACCTATTGGTCAGAGTGTCTGCCTCTGGTGGTCAGTGTACATCATAGTGTGTGGTTGAGAGGCCTTAGCATATAATTAGCATATTACACTGTGATTGGTTGAATGGCTGACTGGTCAACCAGACACTTAGCATATTAGGCTTTTATTAAATAGAATTGTTGCTGTACATAAAAATTAGTTACAAGATAACCCTTAGCTTAGTAACTCTTTTCAGAGTAGTAATCATCCCTTCTAACCTCTCCTATTTCTTAGGAGGAATCAACTGAAATGAAGAGCAGGTGTTAGGATTGACAAAGTGTGAATTAGAGTTTTCTACTTTGGCTTCATGGGAACAAGTGCATTTAGGATCACAAGACTTATACAGAATTAGGACTGAGTCCCATTTCTGACACTTAATGTGAGCCTTGGGGTCAAGCTACAATATCTCTCTAAGACAAGATGCTCAAGTGTGAAATAAGGTCAATTGAAATCTACCTCAGAGAGCAGATGTAAAGATAGAATGAAGTAATAATAATGCTAAGTGCTCAGCACAGTGCCTGGCACATGATGAGTGCTTCATAAATGTCACCTACTGCCAATAAAAATGATGACTGCAACTGGCTCGGGAATGGTGTGGAGAATAGGAGTCAGAGCAGAATAGCACAGGAGTAGGTGGAATAACACAAGCAAATATAGGGTCAAAGAAGATAAAGTGATTTTCATTGAAATAGAGGAGGTTACTCAAAGAGCCAACTACCTTTACAAGTCTTATTTAATTATGTCTTTGTTTCTCAGTGAAACCACAGAAAAGACATGGGTTTGCCTCCAAACCTTCAGAACAAAACTCCTGGTAAATTCATTCCTCATAACATGAAGAATGCCTATTCAATAACAGTTGCACCTCATGCCCTGTTTACAGGTTTGCTGTGGCTCTCAGAATTCTCTTGCCATGTGACCAATATGGAGGGTTCATTGAGTTCTCTTTTCTCTCTCCTCCTTTTCCTCTCCACATTGTCTAAGTGCTAATAATAATAATTTAATTTAATAATATTCATCCACACAGAGTACTCGAGCCCATCCGGTCCTCAAGGACACCTAGCCTTCCCAGGCTCACCTTCAGCTCCTTGATCACACTTGAAATACAGCATGAACTACATCTTCCCCAGATTTTGTCACAAAGGGTGAGGCCAACACTGTAGGAGTGAAATTAGGGAAATGCAACCTTGAACAGTTTTATCTCCTCTCCTCTCTGCCCTTCTCCTCCCCTTTGCCTTCCCCTCTTCTCTTTGACCAGCACTTTTCCTTTGCAGCCAGAAAGAGAAAAGAACTTGAACTGTTTTTCCCAAAGGGCTCTGGATGGTTCACTTTCTGTTTTGTGATTGACGCCCAATCTAATATGAATGATACTCAGCGTTGATAGCTGCCTCAACAGTCATTAATTTGCTAATAGAAATTGCTTTTTGATAATGCAGGTCAGAATGATGGCCTCTGGTTTGTAGATAAAGAAATTGAAACATGAAATGTTAAATGTCTTCTATGCAGTGGCTGTGCTGGGAATAAGTCAGGGGAAGGGCCCACTTATCTGGCATTCAGCTCTTTCAAAACCATAGCTTCTTGAAATATAGGAAAAGAAAAGTGAGAGATGCACATAATATTTATGAAAAGCCAAAATAATTATAATAGAATGTGGTTAGAAACATTCATGTGCTCAACTCACATAATTGTGAGGGATTTATTTATTCTCAGTTGGCACACAATTTTAATAACATTGGATATTTTGCTTCCCAGTATATTAAAAATAAAACTTGAAAGCTAAAAATGGTTTTCAATAATAGTTGAAAATTATTAAGTATAAATTATAGGATAGACAGTATTATTGTTAAAACTTCATTTTCATTATTTGAGTATTATTTTTCACCACATCATGGATGAGTAAATGAGGATCCCAAGAGGCTAAATCATGTAGACAAGGTTGCACAGTGGGTTCAAGGAACAGACTGTATCTTCTGTGTATGTAACTCCTTATACTGTAACTTCTGTGTATGTAACTTCTTATCCTTTATAAAAAACACAAAGGTAATACCTACTACATGAAATTGCTTTTAGATCATGTGTGAACATATAATAAAGGTCTTGGTTTTGCAGAAATTTCTAGGAAGGGGGCACAACTTAAGCCATAATTAGTGTCTTAATGAAAATTAACTGACAACCAGTGAGAGACTGGCCAGACAGGACAGAGGAGAAGAGTGCTAATACAGGTAATGCTCCAAATATCACTCGGTGGTGAATCCTTCACTCGGAGATTACCCATTTTCACCCATTCCTTTCTCACCAGGTCATATCTGCATTATAGATTTAGGTTGTGTAAGACTCAGTGTCACATATCTAGCAGGCTTGCATGGTGCTCCCAGTCCACTGACAGATGCAAACTGCACAGCCTAATGATGATCCTTCCAAGGATTTGGAAGAAGAAACGTCAGGTAGGTGTCAAATTGGGAAACGGCTATTGGAATCTTTGGTATTTTCACATTTTCTCTTCTCAATTGGACCTATCTACAGGAGTATATAAAGTCCTGGCTTCTTTGTCTTCATGTGGCAGAATTCTGAAAGGCCATTCCAGGTCAAGAGCTCTCTGAGTTATCCTAATGCCTTTGTTGTGTATGCATCAAAGTTATCTTCATCCTCTATTCAATTCTGCATCTTTAGTCTTTCATAAGCATTGTCTCTGGGATCCTATGCTTATAGATTAGCATAGATTAAAATGTGTTCAAGTAAGTTTTATTTTTTTTTGCTTGGCTGACCTGATTCATCACTTATACCTCAGGTCTTTCTTCCTATGTTGTTTTAATGCAACAACAAGACCCTGTACCCTGCATAATGCTACATTCGACCAGGGAGCCTCTTTACAACATAGAAGATGTGGCACTGTACATTGATGAGATCCTCTGGTTCTATTATATACGTTGTCACCTAGAAGATATTCAGACTGATAGAGAAAGATTAGAGGTCCTGGTTCCCCAAATGGGACAGCTTCTAACAGGAGAAAAAGCAAGAATATCAAAAAACGTTAAGCTATAGCTTTCAGCCCATCATCTCAGCTCCAAGAGATCTCAGGAAGGCACCAGCATCCCTGGGAGTTTGTTAGAAATTCAACTTTCTAACCTCACCCAAGACCTACTAAATCTTAATATGTATTTTACAAAATTCCCAGATGGCATGTGTGCGAACTAAAGTTTGAGAAGGCTTGCTCTCATGCAATGTTGTTTAAATTTTTTGTCTTGCACATTTCTATCATTAACAAAAGCATGAGCATGTGCATAATATTTATGATATTATACATAATATAATAACCTTTATTATTTATGAAAATTTACTGCTTATATTTATATGTGACAATATATGATATAAAGTCTACATAATACTTGCCATTTATAACTATGTTGTGTACAATTATACCAATATGTCATAAAGATTAAGACATATTTACAAATATGAGTCTGAAAAAAAGGAAGAAAAGGAGTAAGGGCAATTCCTTAGTTTTCTCCTTCTTCTCAGTAGATTGTCACTCACTCCCTATGGGTTTGTGGTATCATTGTTGGAGGTTGTCTCTCTGTACAAAGATACACCTCAACCTGTGTATTAGGTAGAGTTTTAGGAGAGAGTTTAATGGAAATATAAAAATCAAGAAAAGTCAAGGATTGCTTTCTGTGTCAAATGGGAAGGGAACAAGTGGTGTGAACTGGCACAGAGTGATGACAGCAACTAAAAATGCCACCATTTCAAATAGCCTCAGAGATTCAAGAAATGGAGGACACTTCTACTTTATTCTTCATTCAGTGTGATTCCAGTTGAAGACATCCACCAAATTTGTCCATTTTTCACATGGGGTACTTGCTATTTGCAGGAATCTGATTGAATTTTCAGCAGCTGCTTAGCAGGTCATTTCATTTGTCAGGAAGACGAAGGTAATGAGAATTTATCAGCCCCCAGTTCCATTTCACAGCTGATGCGACACCATGCATTTCTATAAATATTGGTCCTATTTACTCAGGATGCATTTCAAATTAGCAGATTACACAAACACATACTTTATGCACATATATATTATATTTATATGTAATGTATGTGTGTATATATAAAATACGTGTACACATACATTACATATCCAGACCCAGGGTTATAACTCTATTCCCCATTTTTCTAGCATGCCAAGATGAACCAAAATAGTGAAGCTGCGTGTGCCCGAATTGACATCTTCAATGATAATAGCATTAATGCTAAGGCTCAGAAGGTTGGTATGGAATCTGAACAGGACCCCTGGCATAAGAGCTGAGCTCCATTGTTCCACAAAGAGGAAAGCACCCTATAATTTCACTGAAAGTAGAAGGGCAGCAAAATGATATTGTTTAGAAAATGCACAAAATAATAGCCACTGTGTCAGCTGCCTTGTCAGCCTTTCTGTTAGCAATGGACTGTGACATGAGAGTGAAAAAAAAAGTCTCTCTGTTAATGCAAGACAATTGAAATATTTGAGTAAGTCAGGAACAGGGGGTCTCAAGAAGGAAATCAAGAGGCTTTGTTTTCCAACAAAGAAGGCAATGCAGGAACTGACAGCAGCAATATTCAAGGCAATTCAGTGTTCTCTATGGTGTTTAAAGGACATTGTTTCAGAACATTTGAACTGGATGGCCCAATGAGCAGTCACTGGTGAAACATTTCCTTGAATCAAATTTTCGTTCCAAATGCTATTAAGGACATGCAGACTCACAAATTGTTTAATTCATGATGCTCCCTCAAGTGCATTCTTTGTCCATCCTCCTCAACTCCATACACAGATAGTGGTGATGAACTTACAGAAAGAGAATCCATGAAAATAAAAATTAAAAGATGTTAACCAATGCTCCCTCAGACCTGCTGTTCTAATGGCAGAAACACACAATGGTGTCCAGGAGCCCAGCTTCTGTGATGTAAAATGACTAGAAGTGCTCCACTCAGAATTGGCCCTGGGGCCATTCTTAGAGCTGGAAGTTAGAGCTGTGTTGGTATTTCCTTCCTTACAGAGAGTTTAAAAAATCAATTCCCAAATTGCTTCCTGGAATTATTCTCTTGTTAAAAGGTAAAGGACTAGGAAGAAGTGGGAGAAAGGAGTAGCCTCATGCATTGAACTAAAATGAGCAGACCTTTGGCTCTGTGAGTAGATCTCCAATATAACCAACAACATTGTAAATCAAAACCATGGAAATATCTTAAAATACCTAACATTGGATAAGGAGCTTAAGGTATAAATGCACACAAATAACGGGAAACTTTTTGTACAACACAAATAAAAAACATCCACTTAAAATGAGCATAAAATTAAAATTAAAATTAAAGTTAGTATTCCAGTCAGCACAATTAATGTTACAAAAATATTCATTCCAGATTAAATGTATTTTACCTTTTGACAAGCACTTTAACATTTTACTCTGCTGTTTGTCTGTTTTTAGTATGCTGAATATATTTAAAAGAAAATGACAACATAGCATTTATTTAAAAACATTAGAAAAGCAAACAGAAAGAAAATAAGGTTGGAGGTATAAGAAAAAGAATCAATTAATAAGTTTGGAAATAAAAAATATATTCATTTAAATAAAAATTCAACTGATGTAATAGCTATAGACTAGACATTGTAGAAGAGAAGATCAGTAGTTTGGAAAATAGTACAGAGGAAACTTTTAGCATGCAAGATAGAAAGAAAATGGTATAGTATATGAAGGAGGAATTAAAGAGAAAATCTTCATTTAAGGATAGGCAAAAATTCTTAAACATGATACCAAAAATTCAATCCTTAAAGAAAAAAATAAATAAAATGGATTTCACTACATTTAAAGATTTTTATTTAGAAAAATAAAACACTAGTAAGAGAATGACAAAAGAAATTAAAGGCTAGTAGAAAATATTTGCAAATCTCATACACAGAAAGAACTTGTATCCAGATATATAAATAACTCTCAAAGTTTTCTGAGGAAAAAAACATATACACAATAAAAAACAATAACAATAACAACAATAACAACAAAAAGACAACAACAACACACCACAGATATACTTCTAAGTGGGTGCCTGGGCCTGCAACCCATTCCCTTTGTAGGTCAGAGACTTCTGACAATGATATATACCATGATTATAACCCACTCCTCACCTCACATTGTTCCCCTAAGCCTCTTGAGACACTTTGAACCAACTGTTGATCAGAGGAAGGGGCACACATAAATAAATGTGATCATACCCCATCATCATGATCCAAAAATCTATATAATTAATAAGAGCCTAAGAGACTATTACAACAGAATGAACAGAACAATTGGTGCTATGATGTGCACTGACCACTAGGGACAGATGCTAAATGCAGGAGCTGCCTCTTGATGGTCAGTGCGCTGACCAGGGGAACTGCTGATCAGCCAGAAGCCTGGCTCATGGCTGGAGAATGCAGCAGTGGCAGTGCTAAGGAATGGTAAGCTAAGCAGTAAGGAGCAAGCAGGTAGGCAGTTAGGAGCAAGGGGTTCTTGATTATGAGAGGGCTCAGGCCGGCCTGAGGGTCCCCACAACTCCAGTGCATGAATTTTGTGCACTGGGCCTCTAGTTGTTTTATAATTTGAGTGCTCTGAAAATTGATCCACAATATAATCCTCTATGAATCCTATTTAATAAAAGAATAATATGCAAATTAACCATCACTCCACTATACTCTCCAGCCATGCCCACCAGCCACGCCCACCAGCTAATCAGGAGAAAATAGGCAAATTAATCCCAACCAAGATGACTGCAGCCACTGAGCAAGCAGGAGAGAGATGTGGGTTTCCCCAGTGCTGGAGGAAGCCAAGCTTTCTGCATACCCTTGCCCGCAAGGCCTCCACTCCAAGCTACAAAGTTTCAATTATGGAAGATAAATAAATCCCAACAGAAATGGCAACATCCACTAAACTGAAGAGAGCAGGAGACTAGGATTATCCCGGAGATGGAGGAAACCAAGCTTTTCTCACACCCTGGCTAGCCCAGGCCTCTGCTTAAGGCTACAAAGTTTCAATTATAGAAGATAAATAAATCCCAGCAGAAATGGCTGCTTCCATGGAGGGAACAGAAGGCTTGGCTTTGCTCCAGGCTACAAAGTTACAATGGTAGATGATAAGTGAATACCAGGCCCTCTACTTGGGTCACTGGGGGGCATGGCCAGCCTGCAAACCACCACAGGCTCCTCATCCAAATCATCCCACACCTCAAGGGAACCCTCACCCTGATCTGGAAAACCCTTCAGGGAAAACCAGCTGGCCCCCACCCAGGCACCAGTCCTCGATACTATCTAATAAAAGAGTAATATGCAAATTGACCATCACTCTAACACACAGGATGGATGCCCCCATATGGTCAAAGATCATGTCCCCATATGGACACAAGATGGCCACCACAAGAGGGACCAGACCTGTAAGAGAGGGCAGTTATGGCCAATCAGGCCAGTAGGGTAGAGCAGTTTGGGGGAAAAGGCCTGCAGGGGAGGGCAGTTAGGGGCAAACAGACTGGCAGGGAGTGGTTAGGGGTGATCAGACTGGCAGGCAGAAGCGGTTAGGGACAATCAGAAAGGCAGGCAGGTGAGCAGTTGGGAGCCAGCAGTCCTGTATTGTGAGAGGGATCCCAGATTGGAGAGGGTGCAGTCTGGGCTGAGGGATACCTCTCTCCTGCACAAATTTCATGCAACGGGCCTCTACACATGATGTAGCAGCTCAGTCTACTAGGATCAATTGCACAGCTGTCATCTTCAGGGTGTGGTGCTACTTTCACTATTTACAGTATCTCAACCTGTCTAATATTTCTGTAGACCAGATGATTTTTTTTTTACAACTTTCACTTAGCAGATAAGAAATTTTAGAAACAGAAAAACTTAAGTAATCTACCAAAGGTCACAAAGTTGGTATGAGGTGCTAAAGCCAAGACTGAATTCTGATTATCTAATTTTGCTGTCCACACCAGTCCTTCACTGAGCTACAAATTACTGATGGGGAAATTCACTCATTTGGCAACTATCTGTCATTTATTGTGTTATGCCCAGATTTTGTGATCCCCAAAGACCACCAATAGCAGAAAGCCTGTATTTGGACTAGTTCGAGCTCTGTCCCACTTACACTGACAGCAGCATGGCAGAAGAGAGCAAGCTTCAACAGATCAAAGGGTTTTATATGGGTGGTGATGTCACTGCTTTGCTAACCCCGATAGGTTGGGTGAGGGCTAAGGTCCAATTACACAAAATGGAGGATCAGGAGTTAGCCCTGCCCTGCTCTCTCAATTGTAGAATTTATATCTATAAATATCGTATAAACACATAGCCTATTATATCTATTCAGATGGACAAGTCAACACTGTACACTCCTATTGCCTGGCTTATGCCCCAAAGTGCAAAGACAATCACAAAACAATATTGTGCTGGTGTGCATTCTGTGCCTTTTATTTAGTGTCAGTAGGTTCATCACGCTAACTTACATTTCATTCTGGGATGGTCCTAGAAACACTTTATGTGTTAATCAGTGGCGTGGCAGGTGTTGTCTTAGCAACATCCTAGGACAAGAGATGCCTAATGAAGACTGTACTCCTCAAAGGCTGTATAAGTGAGAATCAGTGAGCTGCAGAGTCTCACTGTATGTTGGTGATAGTAGTACACCAGAACAGAAGGCACTGAACTCATAAGATTTTCTCTAAATCTGCTTCCTTGCATTCAAAGAGCCATCAACAGAGTCCTTCCTTTAGTGTCCACACATGATTATTCTTATGCCTGTGGCCAATGCCTCAGTGCAGAGCTGGTTTCTTCCTCCTCCAGACAGAGTCCTAACCCTGATTGCAATGTATACATTTATATGACCCACTTCAGCATTTCTCTCTCCCTTTCCACTGTGTTGTAATGTGAAGTGATATTACCGAGGAAAGAGCACAGCCTTTGCCAACAGCAGGAATATGGCTGAATTCTATTTCTGATTCCTACCACCCATGTGACTGCAGGTAGAATTGCATATGCTATGGAATTAGACATCTCTGGTTCAAGTCTAAGATCTTTCATTTACTTGTGAAAACTTGGGCAAATAACTATCTCTCTAAAACTCACTTTCTTCACCTATAAGGGTGGATAATATCTATTTCATTAATTGTACCACTGAACCAAATAAAATATCATACATAGCTTGTAGGAGAGTCACTAGAATGCTCTAAGTGTCTTTTGGCAGCTTTTACTGTTAAAATGTATGTAAAGCACCTAACTCAGAGCCCAAGGCTTAGTGAACACCCTGTCAATTTCCTTCCTCCACCTCCTTCTGAAGCCTATCTTGTGATCTTGTGTATTTTCTTGGCATTTAGCACCAATTCTGGATACTGTGATAGCTGTTTTCCTGGGCTTCCATGGCCAGCCCTTGACTGGGCCAGCATCCCGGGCATCCATTTTGTCCCAACATTTCTCTAGTTGAGCTAATAACTTAAAGGCATTCCCAATATTTGAACCACAAGGTTCAATATGAGACTCCTTTCCATGCATTTCCATGCATTAATTATCAGCTTTCTTGTGTTTGCTGAGCTGTTTGTTTGTTTGTTTGTTTGTTTGTTTTTATTGTTGCCGATCGACGTTAACTGGTCCTTGGAGTTCTCTATGCATATATAAAAATAATCCTCATACTGAGTTTCCTAGCACTTTCATAACAAGTCGCCATGAGGGTGTTGGCTTAAAGCAACACATGTATTCTCTGTTCAGAAATCTGAAACAAAGGTCTTGGCATGCCTTGCTCCCTCTGAGAGCTATAGGGAGGATCATTTCTTTTCTTTTCCACCTTCTGATTGTTCCTGGAATCTTGATCTTCCTTGACTAACTCCCTGAAATCTCTATCTCCACAGGGGTCACATTGTCTCCTCCTCTTCATGTGTCCCTGGGTCTTCTCTTCTGTATCTTATAAGGATATGTCTTATAGGGTTTAGGGCACACCTACATAATCCAGGATGATCTCCTCATCTCAAGATCCTTAACTTAATTACTTCAGCAAAGGCCCTTTTTTCCCAAATAAGGTCATATTCACACATCCTGAGATTTAGAAAGATCACATATCATTTGGGGGTCACCAATCCACTTACTACATTAGAGACAGGAGAAAACAAATGGAGAAAAAATTAATGCAAATCCTTTCCATTACCTCAAGGCTTAGGCCCCACTCCGGAAAGCACAGGCTCCCAATACAACCTTTCCCTCAAGTCCTTCCCTGTGGAAGAATCAGCCCCTGGAGATACCCTCTAAAGAGCTGCATTGAACCACTCTCAGATAAAAATTATCAAGGAGTCCATTGACCTCTCTGGTGATATTTTATTTTCTTCTAAAAATACTTCACACAAGTACTTGTTTTTCTGGTTTAAGGCCATCATACTTGCTTGCTAAGGTTCTAATCACCTGAAATAATCCCTTTCCTACTTCTTACCTATCCCTCCCGTGTTAACTGCAGTTATCATATCCTTACCCACTGTCATCATTGCTCCAGGCTGGATATATGAAGTTCTCTTAATAATCTTTCTCTGTAGGTCATGTCCTAAATCCTTTTATCATTGTTGGATCCTCTCCAATTTATCACTGTCCCCTCTAAAACCAGCAGCCAAAACGCTTCAAGAAGTGTTGTGTACCTTGTTTTTAAGCAGAGATAACAGATATTCACAATGAAGTCGGGGGATTTTCAGAAATACATTCTGGAATTAAATCACATGTATTAAGTCGGCTTTCCCAGTGCTTTATGTATTCTTCCACTGTCTCAGCAGCTGATTAATTTCTTCTAACCATAAAGAAAAAGGACAAAATAGACAGTTCTGACTGGATTAGTTATGTCTCAAAATAATAGTTGCTGCTATTTATGCCATGCTCACCATGGGCCAGAACATGTGTGTTGCATGTGCTTGTTATCTCGTTTAATTCTGTACTCTCTCAACACATAGGCTGGGAGAAAGTAGGACTTTAGCTGACAACTGAACAACTATTGAATTATGATGCTTAAATTTAATCCCAAGTTTTGTTGCCAAGTTTGGTCCATGATACCACATCTCAGTAGAACACATTTTAAACCCCTAATGAAGCCCTAACAATGCTACTTCATTTAAAGAATAGTTCACTACATAGTTAGTTCACTGGCTGAATTCAGCTACTTTATTTTCTCCAAAATTATTTGCTTGTCTAGATTTGGCCTTTGAATCAAGACTAACCTTTCTAAAGGGTCATTACCTTAAAAGGTCATTTAATCTATACCCATGCCTTGGGGGTGCCATTCAGGAAGGTAATTCCTCAGTGTCAATAAAGAGTTCTCTTTGCAGCTTTAATTCTATTTCTTATCAAAATTGTTTTACACAACTATGCACCATCTACTTACAACAGATTTCAAAAAGCAATAATATAACTCAATAAACTATTCTATACAGTCCTGATACTACTGGTAGTCTTAGTTCTGCAAGTTTTACATGGAAACAATAAGAAAACATAACCTTTGCTAAGGAACTCAGTCTCACAGAAGCTGTATCTCAGGTTTGAGAAAATGCAAATGAAAAAGACTCAAGATAGTCTATGATCCAGGGTGGCATTTTATGGAATAGACTGGAGGTTTATAAACTAGTTCAATGAGAAATTCCTAAGAGGCTAAAAAATTACATTCATTAAGCCATCCCAGACCATCTGGATTAGATTGGGGTCTGATACTTGGGAGTTTAAAAAGAAAAATATTCCAATAATTATTACTATCATAGCTGTGACTGACTATTGGCAAAATACAGGGTGGAAAAGTAGGTATACAGTTGTGAGTACATGAAACAGACTTTATTCTTATGCTCTTATTAATTATTGTATGACTAGAGGCCTGGTGTATGAAACTCTTGCACTCTGGTGGGGGGCGGGAGGGGGGTTGTCCCTTCAGCCTGGCCTGTGCCCTCTAGCAGTTCAGAAGCCCTCAGGGGATATTCGCCTGCCTGCCTGGGGAATGGGCCTAAGCCAACAGTTGGAAATCCCTCTTGCAGTCTGAGACCCCTCACTCCTTACTGCTTGCTGCTCCTCAGTGCTGCCACAGAGGCAGGAGAGGCTCCAGCCACCACCACTGCACTTGCCAGCCATGATCCCTATCTTTCTGTGTAGGTGTCTGAGGGCCAACTGCTCTCTTTCTTCTCATTTGGGTGAGCATCATGTGAGGGCAGAGTGTACTGTCATGGAATGCAGAGGGATGCCTGGAGCTGAGGGGAATGGCCGGGCCCATGGGGTTAGATGTGGACACAGAGGAGAGATGCCTTCATCTGCCTGACCCTACCCACGGAGAGATTGAGTAGGGTGTCTGCCTCTCCATTCTCTATCCTATCTGTGACAACTGTGACCTTTGCCAGGCCTCCTCCAAACTGAGTTCAGCTCAATCCCTGAAAATAAAAGGGCACGTGATGAAGGGGGGATGCATTCCACTCCAGCGCCCCCTGCTTTCCAGCAACAGGACCTGGTCTCAGGAAAGTGGTCACAGCTGGGGAACATAGATCTGTTTCAAGAAAAGTTGGGAATGCAGACTTTCATATGAGCCCCTATTCTAAAAGGTGGCAGTTTATTCACAGTGTGACAAAAACACCTTCAAAAGTAGGATAAGTGGGTAAAGTCAAGACCAAATAGGCCATTTTCTCATTCAGCCTCTCTGAGGTGTGTGGACAGAACCAAGTCTCAGCTCTTCGCAGGACACTTCAGGGTTTTTTTAAGCCTAAAGGACAGTATCTGTCTCCATTCTTATTTTGGGGGATTGTTTCC
Organism: Vespertilio murinus; assembly: GCA_963924515.1. Lineage (NCBI taxonomy): Eukaryota > Metazoa > Chordata > Mammalia > Chiroptera > Vespertilionidae > Vespertilio > Vespertilio murinus. Next base: position 16,689,320 of record OZ004709.1, read on the forward strand.
ATTGGATAAAAGGATACGTGTATATTGGGGCAATCTCGAGATACAATATTCCAGTTGCACCCATGTGACAACGACAGGGCCCCTCAGCGGGAGGGAGCCAACAGGTAGGGGGCAGGGAATTATGAAAACCAAAGCAAAGGTTCAGAACCCGGAAGAAGTCCTTGGTGTTCTGCTGAGAAACTTAGACTCCTTCCTCTGTGGTCACACAACTGTCGCACACCAGGCAGTCACTCAGAAATATCTTGGCAACTTATGGAATTCTCCCTCCTCTCCATTCTCCTGAGCTGGACTCTGGATGTTAACTATGGCATTCTCTTGGTCATTGTATCCCCCCCCCCAAAAAAAAATTACAAAGTTTACATGAATATAACATACAAAGATGTAGCCTCCTTTGTAGGAACAGGGAAAGAAGGGGTGGTTAAGTAAGGCATACTGAGCTGCAGCAAGCACCAGCTGTGGGGAGGACCAATGGAGAGGAGGTTGGAACTGGGGCTGAGGCCCTAGAGCCATTGCTGGGGAAGTAGAAGTCCCTCTGAGTTCCACATTCTGAGGCTGAGCTCATTGGTCAAGCTGAGGCAGAGATGGGTGGCCACATCAGCCATCTTTGGTATTACCCTTTCCCACCCCAGCTCTGTTGTAATGCCCCAGAGCCCTGGTTTCCAAAGCCCCTATTCAGAGCAGAGGCCCTGGAAGGGGGTGAGAGGAAGTGAGTAGGGCAAGTTTGAAAACTGATATACCTGTGTGCTGAGGGATGGCCGGAGATGGTGGTGAGAGGTAGCAGGGGAAGGGCTCTCATACATACCCTTCTGTGGTGGCCACAGGTGAAGGAGGCCTGGGGAGTAGGGTAGGGATGGGACACCATGGCCCCAGCCTCTTAGACATCCTTGTCTGTTCTCTACAGTGTGCATGGAGGAAAGGAGCTGCCTCTGAGGAGGGGCCAGGCCAGGCCAGGTGACTAACGTGAGTTCTGGCTAAGGTGATGGTCCTCACCCTAAGATGCATTCTAACTGCTGATGGACCCAGGACTGATGAGGGCGGCAAGGGATGGCAGTTGTGGGTGACCAGGATGGCAAGGGAGGGAAGTTGGGGGTGATATCAGGCTGGCAGGGGAGGGCAGTTGGGGCAATCAGGCAGGCAGGCAGAGGCAGTTAGGGGAGATCAGGCAGGAAGGCAGGTGAGCGGTTAGGAGCCAGCAGTCCAAGACTGAGAGAGGGATGTCCAAATACCAGTTTAAGCCCGATCCCTAAACCCACAGTTGGACATCCACCAAGGGGTCCCTGATTGGAGAGGCTGAGGGAACCCCCCACCCCCGTCCCATGCAAGAATTTTGTGCACCGGGCCACCAGTATCTATTTACAACCTAGAACAGTTTCCTTAACACACTGAATGTTCCATTAAGTATAGTGGAGGATAATTAATCAGATAGGTGCAAAAGTTTTAGGAGGCAAAGACTTATTTTTAACGCCAACTCTTAAAAGAGAAACTTAAATAGGAAAACCACATATGATAGGCAGTTTATAAATCAGAAGCTCTGATAGTAATTATTATTTCACCACTTTTAGTAAAAAATATGTTGAAGGATATGCATTTAGTGGGGACATATTGTGTGCCACTAAATGGCACACAACGCTAACTACCTAACATGGCTTATTTCCTTTAATCCTTAACACAGCCCCCTGACCTGTGAATGCCTTTTCATCCTCACTTTACAAATAAGGAAATGAAAGCTTAGGGAAGTTAAGTACATTGTCCAAAGTCACAAGGAGATAAGTAGGATAGCCAGGATTAGCCCGCAGGTCACTGGTCTCTAGTCTGAGTGCTAACCCACTATTCTACTGCTTCTGTATGTGCAATGCCAGCAACACTTTCAAATGGAAAAGTTTATCCTGCACGCTTTCCACCTCTTTCTCTAATTCCCTCTCATTTCCAGTGCGTTTCATTCTTTCCCAAATGTCCTTCCCCACCCACACCCACCAGCAGTCTTTAGTGTTATCTTTTAGCTACACGGATTCTATCACACCAGCCCCCTTCTCAGACCCGGCCCTCCCTAGAATGGATCCATGTGCCCAAAATTGCTTCACCTTCACAATGAAATTGTCATTTTCTCCTCTCAGCCAGGTAATGAATGCAGAGAAATCTGACTATGTAATTTACAGCAGGGAAGGCTCCACAGTAAGGAAGATAATCTTTACATTTCTGAGGGGAATTTATTTTTCAAAAAGACATTGGTTAACTGAACTACATTTTTAGCGAGTGCAATGTCAGATGACGAAAAGGTGAAAGAGAGGCTTTGGCCTGGGCTAGGGAGATACCGTGAGGTAAAAGCACCCCACATAGCCCTTGACACAATCTGCAGGGGTAGGTTTAAAAGGGAGGCCAGAGCCATAATCTAAGAATTCACGCATTTGAAAGCGAAAAAGGGAATGTGCCCAAGTAGGACCAGTGTCTGGTGCACAAAGGGCCTCTTTCAAAGTCGGATTAAAGGAGCCACTGTGTAATGGCGGGAGGGGTGTTGCGTGTCCTTTCTCTGGAGCAGCCTGCCCAGCCCCCTCCCGGTGTTATTAAAGCCAAGAAAGAAGCATTGTCCTTTGGTTGAGGGGGAGCTGCCATAGGACGTTGGCTCCCTCCCCTCCTAAAGCCAGCACGAAGGTGTTCTCTATAGCGTGATATTTACAGACTAAAGAATGACATTTCCAGAGAAAGACAGCCAGCCTGTGGTAGGATCAGCTGCCTGAAAATTCACTTTAGGCAGAAATGGCTGTTTTTCTATCACCTGTTTCCCTGCATAAAAGGTTTTCTTTTATAAAGTCCCCCAAACAACACGCATGCACACACACAGCAAACTGCAAAGAAGGGGAGAGGCTCTTCTATTTAACACCACATCCCTCAGGCCTTGGGAGGAGGCAGAACCCTGGGTCTCTCCTACTTGCGGCATGCTGGCTGACTATGTTCCATCTTTGAAAAACCTCTGTGCATCCAGCTGCTGTGGAAGAGTCAAAGTTGGCTCTGACCTCCACAAGCTAATGTCTAGAAGTGAGTACAAAGAGAAATAATTATCCAAAAGTTAAGTAGTGAAAGAAAACAATAAAGTAGACATCAAAAGGCAGATATGATATTAAGTACAGATGGTAACAACAATAATGTTATCATGAGTGTTCTCTGTGCTAAACAATGTATGTATATATGTGAGTGGGTGGTATGAGTTTGTCTGTGTAAGTGTGCCTGTGTTATACACATATGTGTATAATGTAATATATATATATAATCTTTTTCACTACAATAAATTTGTCCATATTAGCACCTGAGGAAGTGAGAATTAGGGAGTACTTTGCCCAGGGCATTTAGCTAGTAAGTATCTCATGAAGAATCATGAAGAAATTCCCAGACCCAACTCTGTCAGATTCCAGAGCACATACTTTTAATACCTTTAATAGTGCCTTCTGATAGTAGAGTAAATGCAACAAGGGTTTAAAGGAAAAAAAAAAATCACTAGAGGCTGCAATGGTGTGTAGAAATCAAGAGGTTGAATTGGAAAAGTCCTTACAAAATAGGTGGGGTCAAGATGAAAGGTAGCAAGAGGCCTGGCATTGTGGTGGATTAAATAGAGTGAACAAACAGGCCCAGACAAGGGGGTTGGGGATAATGGGAAGATTTTGATTAAAGGATGATCTTAAGATTGAGATTCCATCCTAAGGACATTGGGGAGTTAGAGAATATTCTTGAGTAAGACACATGGCCCAATATTCTTCCCTAACAGGAAATGGTCTCCTGAAGGCTTCTTTCAAATGTGCTCATCTATTGTGGTTGTGTTAAAAATAAACACACAGAAGAAGAGTCCTTGTATTTTTGAGACATACATTGAACTATTTAGGAAAGAAATGGTACTATGTTTAATGTTTGCTTTTAAAAAAAACCCACTGTGTTTGAGGGTTAAAGGGAAGGAAGTGAAAACAAATTTGAACATGCATTGGAAATTGTTAAAACTGGTTCATTTTACCATTCTCTGTATTTTTACATATTTTTTCAAATTCAAATAATAATAAATTAAATAAGAATCATTAGCAATTTAACTATTGCTTCAAATGGTGAGTATAAAGCAAAATAGAAAATAATAAAGCATCCTGTGATATTTTTCATAGTTAATGTGAAAAAAAATAATGTTTTAAAAATGTGAGCATGGAATCAGGATCAGTTCTCAAGTCATTGGCCATTATATTACTAACTTAGAAAAGAACATCTGATGATAGCAGTATCTTACACACATTTAATCCTTTGTTACAGGTATTTCATATGCACCATTTTGTGGATCCTCATAGGAATCCTGAGAGTAGCTTGGCTACCAACAAGAAGTTTGTCCTGCATGTCATCTATTAAGAAACTTCTGGTAGAGTCTTTTAAATACCTTATTTTGACTTCTAAAATTCTCATAACAGCTGAAAATTTCGTAGAAATAGACAGTCATGACAAAATAATGGTGATTGCCATTGCTGTTGAAGAACATGTGATGTTGGTTCACAACCTTGAGGGTTCCCCAGATGAAATTCTAAACTGCCCCCCATACACAGAGAGCAAGGGGAGACAAAAGAAAGAGACAGGGTAGGTGGGTGGGAAGAGATAAACCAAAGAACTTGTTTGCATACATGCATAACCCATGGACACAGACAATAGGGTGATGAAGGCCTGGGGCAGGGTGGGGCAGGGTGGGGCGGGGTGGACCGGGTTGGGGGAGGGGGGACCTAGAAGAGATCTATGGAAGGAAAAGGGGGACATATGTAATACTTTCAACTATAAGATTAAAAACACATAAATAAATAATAAAGTCATAAATAAACAAAAACAAATATAAAACAAAACAAAAGAGACAGGCCGTTCCAGATTGGTAGGTGTCAGTTTTAATAACCAAGGGCATTCACATATGAGACTTGTCTTAGGCGAACATAAGAGGAATAGATCGCCACACACACCCATCAGAATCTTCACCTTTTAAAGAGAGGTCTTAACAGGATTCAGTCACCTATGCCTTCCAGAGTATTTCAACAACACATCACTCTCTCAAAGATTGTGTCCTTGAAAAAGTCTTCCACTATGGGACTAGTGGGTGAAACATATGTTTCAAGGACAGGGGGTTGGGGTGAGAAGTCTCCCATGGCAGGGGCTAATTGGTGGGAAAATAATTTCTCAGTTACTTCCTCCAACATGCTAAGACCCACACACCTTGGCAAAGGTCTGGAAATAATGATCCTAGTCTCTGCTCTGTACACAGAAGGCCCTCAATAAATATTGCTGATGAGGGAACGATCCATTTCCATATCTATGTATGGTAAAAAACAACTATCCACAGGAATCTAAGTCACTTATCTATATGTTATATAAATATTCTAAGTACCTATAAGGAGTAAATTTTAATCCCTTTCTATTAATTTCAAAACATTATGTTTTGGATTCTTCTTTTTTTCTTTGTCTTGCCCATTTCAGATTGAGGAAGAAGCTGAGGAGAAGGACAGGCATGAGACCATCCAGCTTGGTAGACAGTTGAAAACTTGGCTTTACCTTATACACTTTCTACCAGTTCATGGGTCTTCCTCCTTTCTTTTACCATTAGAAAATGGGACTTAGAACTAAAAAACAAATTAGCATAATATATCAAAAAGAACCACAATTTTAATTCATTAAACTTAATATTAATGTGAACAATGTTGTCCTTGGGAATTTATATCTGGGTTTCATTTTCCTATTTTATATTGAGTTAAAATCTTGTCCACTCCAAAGAAGATATTGCTATAGTTGCACTTAAATGATATGAGTTAACACCTCAGAGGTTTGTTATGTATAGATCTAAAAGGTTATTTTCAAAAATGAAATGAATGAACCTCAAATAGCAGAGCTGGGGCACCATGTTTGATATTCTAGCCCAGGATAACCTATGAAGTGCCCTTCTATTCCTTTTCCATATGTTGTAACCTGTTCTTATCAGTTATAAGGTTGTTAGGCTAGGAAGGCGTCTGTGCAATAAGAAGTCAAAATTAAAACATAGCTCAGTCACTAAGCAATCTGATTGGCAAACTTGCAGCCTCTTTTTATGCATTGCCTACTATCATTTTGGTGTTTTACAGGCTTGGTCATTAGGCTTTTAAATGCTTTGAGTTCCACTTTCCTTCTTTATAAAAATGGTATGATACTGATGACTAGTGGTCTGTTATATTTATGTCAGCATGAATAATGCCATAAAAGTAATAACAATCATATAATGGTCATATTTTATAAGATAGTTACCATGGTATAATTAATGTATTATATCTTCATTATTTAATATGGGCCTCCTGCCTTGTTTCATGTAGACAGCTGTTTATGTGCAGACCCAGATGCTGACAGTATCTGGTCTTCCATAGGTGAAGAGAAAGGTGAGAGAGGGAGCCATGCGTTCCTAATGCTCTCTTTTCTCCCTGCAGTTGGTTTTTAGGACTCTGGGCCTTGGAATAAGGGTGGCCACAGATTCTGCAACAATGGATTCTTTAAAATATGATTACATGTCAGGCACATTCCACATCACTGGTACGATATGTGCTGAGATTCCTTTTTTACAAGAAAGGTGTTCAGATTGGAGAGTGACTAACCCCAAGATCCAGAGCCAGGAATTGGCAGAACCACCACCTGCATGCCCTTTTCACATGCCATTATGTCCCTTGATCATGAAGGTACCTTGATCAGAGGCCAGAAAAAAGAGAGTGTAACGGGGTTCACAAAGAAATTATTCTAAATTGTCATCACACTTAGATACTTACATTAATTTACTTTTTATTGTACAAAATTAAAAGGCACATGATAGTAATCATTAAAAAAATCCCACATAAAACACTGAGAAGTTTGCTGAATATAGTAATGTGGCTTTCTGAGGAAATGGATCCTGGCACGCTCTCAGATGATCAGAGGATCCTCCAGACCTCCACCTCTGCACAGAGCCCCCATATCTGGTGGACACATAGTCATTCATGCTGATGAGGGGCTTACCTCTCCTTTTAAAATGGCGAGTTGCTGTACCCCACCCTCATCCTGCCCTGCTTTCTGTTCCTTATTACTTGTGTGTGTAATTGTATGAGTAAGCTCACCTGCCAATGTAATGGGCCTGCTGAGATTATGATGCAGGAAGAAATAGGGCTGTTTGTTTCAGAACTTTTTTTCTGTTTCCATTTTTGATTAAGCTCTGGCTTTGGGTATCAAAATGAATATAGTTTCCTTGGCAGCAGATATATATATAGCAACTGCTAATGAGGAAACCACAGTGAGCTTTTCCTTCTGGAGAGATGTGAGGGAATGAGCAAGACTTGCACTGCTCCTCAAGTGGAACTGCTGTCCAAATCTGTCCCCTTCACTCCGATTTAAAGATTTTTAGATTAGTACTGTTCTACCAATAAAGTATTCACTACTTGTACTCCTCTTGGGGGAGGATCTAAGTTGGTGGAGAAAAACTATTGAGACTGATTGGGTCAGGGGCTCAGGGAGACCAACTTGAGAAGTGGACAAGGTCAGTGGAATACCTCAAACCCAAATGGACTTGCTAAATGTCAGTTCTCTTTGGACATTCACCCACACTCAGGCAATTACTCTTGTATGTGTGTGAGTTCAAGGAAGGGAATAGGAGTGATGGCCAAGTGGACAGTGGAATCATAGGAGAGACCAAGCATATCATTTAGAATGTCTGATCTTTTAGGGGAATGTCAAACTGGTGGGTTGAGGAGGAGGGTAATGTGGGGTATAACAAGCAAGTTCTTGATTGTAACAAATATAAACTAGCTTCTATCCTATATAATAAAGGGGTATTATGCAAATTGACCTTCACACCATCACAAGATGGCTGCCTATGATCAGGCCAGCATCAGGGTTAGTGAGGGATGAAAAAATGACTGAACAAGCAGACTGTGTTGGGGTGACCAAGCCAGTGAAGGGTCAGTTGGGGGTGACCAGGCCAGCAGTGGGGGGAAGTAAGAGGCAACCAGGCCAGTGGGGCAGGGGGTGCAGTTTGGGGCAATTAGGCTGGCGGGGGGGACACAAAATTCCTACAGGGGGCTCAGCCAATGTCAAGGTGGTGGCTGCCTCTGCCTCAGCCCTTGCAGCCCTGGCTTCATCCTGAAGGTTGTCCAGAAGGACGTTTGGTCTAATTCGCATATTATGCTTTTATTATTATAGATTATTATAGATATTAAATAGCCTACAGAGTCTCTAGGCTGTGCATTTGAGAAGAATGTCCAAAGCTATACCACGGAACTGACCCCATGGAGAGAACCTGGTCCTTCTGCTGGGCACAGATACTGTGAAAGTCATCCCCTAAGCATTTGTGGTTGTTGGAAAAATTCACTTCCTGCCAGCTGTAAACATTATGGCTTGTTTTTTCAAAACCAGCAAAAGAATCTCTCTCATTAGGAATGGCCATTCCCCTCTATTAAAGACATTCACCTGATTAATTCAGATCTATGATGTACAATTACCCATTGGCATGTAGAATACCTCAAATATGGGGGTGATATCCATCGCATTCACAGGCACATTCAAGAGGTGGGAATTATACAGGCCAAGTACACCAGGGCATAGAAGTTGAAGGTTCCTCTTAGAATTCTGCCTACCACATTATTGAACATTGTATAAAGGAGCTTGACATCTCTCCTGACTTATGGGGATTTGTTGAAAGGTTTTGAGAAATAGAATAATGAGAGCATATTGTTTTCTCTATGAATCACTCTGGCAGCAATGTGGGTGATAGATTTTCGAGGACCTGCAGTTTGGTGGACAAGATATTAGACGAGGCAAAGATCTCAGTAAAAGATGATGGGGGAGTAGAATGGAATGGCTCCACTGCCTTGTTGTAATTCAGATCAGAAACCTAGGCCTCATTTATGATTTATCTATCTGACTTACATTCCATATCCAATTCATAAGCACATTGTATCAACTAGCACTCCTTAATATCCATAGAATATGTAAGTTCTCGCCACAGCTATCTTCTAGTCCAAGCCACCATCATCTCTATTGTTCATTCTTTCTATCTTTTAAAATATAATTTAGATTGATATTACCATCCTTCCCAGGTACCTCAAGGCTTCTCATTGCTTTCAAAATTAATCAAAACTTGTTATCACAATATAATGAACAACATAATCTGATGAACAAAAACAGATCCAGTGACAGAGAAGCATTGATCAGATTGTCAAACCTCAGAGGGAAGGTAGGGGAGGATGGGGGTAAGCGGGAGAGATCAACCAAAGGTCTTGTATGCATGCATATAAGCATAATCAATGGACATAGACCACAGGGGGTGTGGGCATGAGTGGGGGGTGGGGGGATAAGGACACATATATAATACCTTAATCAATAAAGAAAAAAAAACCACCTCATTACCACAGTGCACTGGGCTCTTTTCTCTGCTTATCTTTTAGCTGTATTGTTAGGCTCTGAAACTATAATCCCACCATGCTTCAGTCAAATCCTCTTCGTTCTCTCGAATAGCTGGATTATTCATTACCCAAGGGCCTTTGCACCTGCTATTCCTCCAGTTTGGACTTCTCTTCCTTCATACATGGTTCTTTCATATCATACAGGTCTCATATTAAATGCCGCTTTATTAGATATAAATGCCACTCTATTAGAGAGGACAAGCAAGTCACTCTCAATCGCAATGCCTTATTTTATCATCTTCATAGGTATCTGTATATGCACTTATCTTAATCAGTTTCCTTTACCACTAAAAATAAATTCCAAGAGAACATCACCTTTTTCCTTCCGTCTCTGTAATGTACATATAGGTGGCTGATACATATCAAACTGCTTAACAGTATTTATTAAACCAGTATATGCATGAGAGGAAAATTTTAAATTATTTGGATTTGATGATTACCTGAATATTATTGACAATGGAAAGGAAACATAAAAGGCTCCTGGCTTTGTATTTAGGATTTCTGAGATGAAATTTGTGGTGCGGTGGGGAGAGGAGCAGGATTTGGACAGAAAATAAAGGGCACATTCTGGACACAGAAAAATATAATAGATGAGATGTAAGAAAACCCTTTTGAAGTTTTAAGAAGCAAATTGATCAGCACTATTTTATGATGGGTTGATCAGCCTACAATACAGCTTTTTCCATTTAATATGAAAACCCTGCCACTGTCTTTAGGAATAGGAGCTCCATTGTCATCCTCAGGATCAAGTTGAAGACTAGATAAACTTCAAGTATCGCAAAAACTAGTTATTTAATTACAAGATCACAGAGTGTGAATACTCTGGATACCAGAGGAGTTCAGAAGTTGGCGTTAGAAGTGATACACCTGTGACTGTGAGAACAAAACACTTTTAGACCATTCTCTCTGGTTTAATAAAGAAGTGTCTCCAACAATGGAGAGACTGTGGAGTGAGTTCCAATCTTGCTTAAGGTGGGTAGATATGTTATCTGAAATTTTCATGCCTGCCATGTTTTGCTCCAAACATTTTCCTTGTCTTTTTGAAAGGCCATGTTTATTTAAAGGAAAAATCTAATCTGTCTATGCCTAATGCTTTTCCATTTAGCTCCACCAAATGTGTGTGTGTGTGTGTGTGTGTGTGTGTGTGTGTGTGTGTGTGTTTTGCTAAGAATTACATGCTGATCAAGTGATGGTGCTGCTTGTCAGAAGTGAAAATCACACTTACCCAGTGAAAATCTCCCTATCCCAACTAAAAGCATGAATTGTTTTTGATGGGTCCCATCCAGGGAGGCTGCCTCTGGTTATAACTTAAGAGAACTGAAACAGGGTTGTTTCCTTTTGCTAGAGTCCAGCACTGAAAATGTTAGAGCCTTGGAGAATAGTTAACCCTGTTATGAGACTCTGTTTTGTTCCCTGGTCTACCATCCATTTGGCAGTGGGTCCCTACAACTTTGTGCACTTGAACTGTTCTTCCTGTGTATGCACCCCTGATCTACTGACTAACTGGCATGGTGAGAGACAAAGTGAAAAGGAGGAAGAGAATATACTAGTGGAATCTTTGGATCAGATCATAAGCTCCTCCCATCCCCCAGTGTTAAACCCACTCCCAGCCACTCAGAATAATCCTGGGCTAAAGAGGAGAAGGCTGCCTGGGTCCTGGTTTAAACAGAAATGAGAAATGTGGATTTGGATGATGCTTTGCATTTCTTTCTTGATTCCTCACCAAGAACCCAAGAACCATTTCATTCCCAGGAAACTGTGACTCACCCTAGTGGCCTCCCCTGGACTTCAGCAGAGGTGGGAATATGTCTGTACCCAGCCCTCCCTGTGGGGTAGGAAAAGGGAGTGAGGGGAGGGTGTGTTCTAAGGTGTGTGGATGTTGGCTCTTCTTCCAGAGGATTCTTTCAGTGACATTCACCTCTGTGCACTGGGTATCCACACAGCTTTCCAGTCCTCACTCATTTCATTTCCCATCCCCCAATATCAGAAAGAATTCATAACACCATGTGTGCTTATTGCTCTCCTTGCCTCCCTTCTAACTGTTTCCAAATGTTGATATCAATTGATTTGAGGGTAGTGGAGATATAGATTAATGGTCCAGGGAAACATTTTACAGATCATTTTGCTCAGTGTCATTGTGAGAGTTTCACATTTATTTACAGTTTATAAATACCTATTTAACATATAAATTAGAAAGAATTAAGTTTATCCTTTCAATATCTTCATACTTTCCTTGGACTCCCATATGTGTTGTTGAGTGGGGAAGAAAGGGCTGTGCTTTGGCCAGTGCTAGGAATGATAACTAAACCTAAGACTGGCTTCCAGTGGGCATGCGTCACATCTGGGAACATCATTAGCCCAGGCTTCAAAGAAAGTGATGGACACCCACTGATCTGAACCCAGGAACTCTCCAGACAGTTAGGGTCTTCTGGCCACTAGGGCTCAGCTCTGTTCACTAACAAGTACTCAGTTAACAAGTATTGGAGATACGGTGTTATGTTTGCTCAGCATACATTAGCTAGCACCCACAAAATTAACTGCATTTGTGTGAAATGAATTCTAGTCCTCCTATCCACCAGTTAGATATGAGTCCTCTTTAATGCTGTTCTTCCACCTACAGGTAATGAGGTTGTACTGTGACAACTAGCAGAACAGTAAAATCAAAATGTCATTGCTTCAGATTAGTGTGTTCATGTTCACAAATATGAAAGTATAGTCACTCATTCATTCAGTAAACCATAATTTATTGATTATGTGATAGCTACAACCTATCATGGGCTTGGCATATAGTAGGTGCTATGTAGGTACTGGTTTATTGAATAAACAGAGGATCCTTGGATAAGAAGGTAGTTTGTTGAGAGAACTCTCTCTGCAGAAACCTGTTTGGCTCAATGGATAGAGTTTTGGCCTGCGGAATGAGAGGTCCCAGGTTCAATTCCAGTCAAGAGCATGTACCTTGGTTGTGGGCACATCCCCAGTAGGGGTGTGCAAGAGACAGCTGATTGATGATTCTCTCTCACCGATATTTCTAACTCTCTATCCCTCTCTCTTCCTCTTTGTAAAAAATCAATAAAAATATATTTTTAAAAAAGAGAACTCTCTCTGAGGTCAGCTAACCTGAGTTCAAGTCTTAGCTCTATTACCTACCAATGACCTTGGTCAAGTTACCTAACTTTTCTAAGCCACAATTTCCTTATTGGTAGAGATGATGATGATGGAAATGATTATGACGATGATTATAAAATGACTAGAGTCCCAATGCATGAAATTCGTGCACTGGGGGTGGGAGGGGGAGGTTGTCCCTAAGCCTAGCCTGCACCCTCTCCACTCTGGGACCCCTTGAAGGTTGTCCAACCGCCTGCTGGCTCCCAACCTGCCTCTGCCTGATTGACCCTAATCGCTTCTGCCTGATCACCCCTTAACCACTCCACTGCCAACCTGATCCATGCTTAACTGCTGCCCAGCCAACCCGATTATCCCTTACTGCCCTTCCCTGCCTGCCTGGATACCCCTAACTGCCCTCCCCTTCCAGTCTGGTTGCCCCTAACTACCCTTCCCTGCAGGCTATCTGTGGCAGCTATCTTGTGCCCACATGGGGGTAGCCATCTTTGATTATATGGGTGCGGCCATTGTGTGTCTTGGAGTGATGGTCAATTTACATATTACTCTTTTATTGGATAGAATAATGCTTCCCTTATAGCTTTGGTGTCAAGCATTTTAGTTAGGATAAGACATTAGGAGATTAGAAAGCTCAGCATAATCACAGGTGAGATCTGGAAATAATCTTGTGATTTTCTGACTCTCCTGTGCCTATTCTGTTGCAGTGAGGATAAGCCTCCTGTCTCAGTTATTGTGCTATTCTGAAGTCTGTGTAGACTTCTCTTTCTGAACAGGGGTTCACTTGGTTGGGCCTCTGACAACCTGTCTCATACTTTCCAGCTTTTTGCACTTAGGAAGCAGAATCTTTATATTTCAGATTCGGCTTAAAAATGGGGCTCAAATCCATTTACTGCCTGGAATTCTGACAGAGAGCATGCATAAGCGCCAGGGTTGTCTACCTCCATGCCCACCAAACAGAAGAAACCACTTTTATTGTTGACACTGAATAAGACTGGCATCATCTGATAGTGCTGCTTCTTATAAATTAAATTAAAATTTACATCAGAGGTTTATCAAAGATTACATTGAGGAAAGGCACCTAAAATTTTTAATTTTATTGAAAAGATGTCATTTAATGACAAGGTTACACTGTGAGAAATGCACCATTGTAGATTTCACCATTGTGTAAATATTACAGAGTGCACTTACACAATCCTAGATGGTATAGCTTACTATTCACCTAGGCTGTATGGTATTGTCTATTGTTACTAGGCTACAAGCCTATACAGCATATCACCATACTGAATACTGCAGACAATTATAACACAATGTTAAGTATTTGTGCATTCAAGCATACCTAAACATAGGAAAAGTATAGAAAATTATGAAAGATAAAAAAAATAGCCCTAGCTGGTTTGGGTCAGTGGATAGAACATCATCAGCCTGCAGACTCCCGGGTTTGATTCTGATCAAGGGCATATGACTGAGTTGCAGGCTCAATCTCTAGAGGGGGTATTCAGGAGGCAGCCTACCAATGATTTTCTCTCATCGTTGATGTTTCTGTCTCTTTTTCTTCCTCTATATTTCTCTCTGAAATCAATAATAACATATTTTACAAAACAAAAATCCTATATAATAAAGAGGAAATATACAAATTGACCATCATACTATAACAAGATGGCTGCACCTACAGTGGAGGCCGGGATTCTGTAACACAAGATGGCTGTGCCCACAATGAAGGCCGAGTTTCTATAACGAGCCTTAATGAGCAATTAGCAGGGACCTGAGGCTGCATGGCACTGGGCTGGGGCAGGGGACCTGAGGCTGCTCCTCCTGCCTGGTGGAGCTTGACAGGTGGCACAGCCATTCAATGATGCCAGGTATGGGGCACCTCAGGCCATGTCCCTACCTTCAGGCCAGGCTCCCCACCCCGGTGCCAGGCTGGGAGACCTGCGGCCATGATCCCTGCTTGGAAGGGCTTGATGGGGGACCTCAGGCAACACCCCATGCTCCAGCATTAGGCCACGGCACCTCAGGCTGTGTCCCCTGCCCCAGCACCAGGCCAGGGGACCTGAGGCCATACCCCATGCCTTGGTGGGGCTTGATGGGGGTGGGGTCTATCGGGTCTGAATCTAGCCCAGTGAGGGTAGAGCCAGCCAGGTCTGGATCTGGCATGACTTCAAGGTGCACTTGGGTGGGCAGGGACTTGACTCTGATTCCCATGGCATGTCCCAGACTCTGACAGGAGGAATATATATACATTTTACTAATTTTCTTTCATCTCTGACACTTCTATTATAAAGAAAGGGCAACTAGCAATATTAAAATATTTCCTCTAATGAATTCCCTTTTAATGTACACAAATTTTGTGCACCGGGCCATTAGTAAATAAATAAAAGATTAAAAAAATACACTTGTGTAGAATATGTACCATGAATGGAGCTTGCAGTACTGTAGGTGCTCTGGGTGAATCGGTGATTGGTGAATGGATATAAGCCCTAGGACAGTACTATCCACTACTGGGTAGTAGTTCATCTTTATAAATACTATTCATTTAGGCTACACTAAATTTATGAAAATTATTTATTTCTTCAGTAATAAATTAAACTAAGCTTACTCTAACTTATTTTACTTTATAAACTGTTTTCTGACTTTTTGACTCTTTTTTTAATAGCACTTAGCTCAAAACACAAACACATTGTAAAGCTGTACAAAAATTTTTCATTCTTTATATCTTTATTCTAGATTATTAGCTATGCATAATGCATTTAGCTACAACATCACTAGGTAATAAGAATTTTTCAGGTCTATTATAATCTTATAGGACCACAGTCATATATGTGGTTTGCTGTTGACCAACACATCATTATACAGCATGTGGTTGTATAACTCTTATAATTATGATGTGCTGTCATCACTCACTTTCATGTTACATTCACTGCATTCCTTGCCTATTTTTACCTTCCATTCAATGACGCAAATTAGCTGAATGCATGGGTTGATTGATAGATATAGTCCTAATTTTCTGCAAGTCCACCAGCACGAAAGGGTATTAAGAACTGTACTCATGATGATGCTGGGCATAAATTCATGCCTATAATGCCTTCTAGGCAAATGTATCTTACCTTCTCTTATTTTAATATAAGACTCATTGAACCATAGGGTCTCCCACTGCTCTAGGAAGTGCTTGCCCATAAATTTAAATTTCTTGCTAGAATACATCAGGTATCAACATTTTAATATTTTATATAGTCCAATCATACCTTCAGGACACACGATTTGTTTACATAGCAAATGAGCTATTGGGAATTCTTTTCAGGAGAAGTTTTCATCCTTTGAATAATTCTAATGGATAGCTCAGTTTCTGGGAAAATCTTCTTGAGGTTTTTGTATTATTCATGGAAGAAACCAGGCCTCCCAATTCATTGAACATGTAGATCTATTCCAAGTAAACTAATAGTGAAAAGTCTTGAGATGTTGGTTTAAAAATATAGCCATGAAATGGACTTTTAGAATCAAGCTAGGTTTTTTACACTAAGTGGGTTTATCTAAGCTTTAATATTATAGTGAGATAGAATTAAGGTGATAAAACAAAATTCCTGGTCTGTGTGTCTTCTGAAAAATAAATACATAAATACATTTATGGGTTGTGCTCTGCATATATTTGGATCATGGGGGAAATGGAGTTCTACTTCCCCAATGCCCTCACCACTCTGCATTACACAATTCTGGAATGACAGGCTTATAGCTAGTCATATATACTTCACAGGACTCAACCAAGTGACTTTGACAATACTGGCATGAAATGATTTAAGTTAATACATTAATAAATAAAAAATAATAGCATAAAGTCTATTTTTTTCTTTCTTCTTCTAAGGTTTAAAACAAACCAGGAAGCAAATGAAGAGAAGTAAGAAGCATGAAAACAATATCAGCAGGTAGAGAAGTATCTGTACCTCATCCCAGATGTGCTAGAAAGGAGCAGCCTCAGTAAAACCATCATTATCATCATCATCATCATCATTCTTTTGATAAATAATTATCTTATCTGTAGAGTTATGAGTATATGCTCCTATTTTCAATCTTCACCCTTCCGAGGCATCTTCTATTCCCTTAGGTTATAGAGAAATGCAAGAATGGCTTACATAGTACGATGAAATGGGAACAAAAGTAACTTTAAAGATTCTAGAGATGCCATTATTTGAAAGGGAACTTCAGCCCTACCTTGGAAAGCCTGTTTTTGGGTGTGTGTGTTTTTCCTGAGGTGCTTCTAGCTGATCAGAGTAAAACCATCATCCAAAATAAAGACACATCCAGACCCAAATTTTTGCCCTAAATGCTGTATGGATAAGTTTGGGTCTTCCCCCTTCCTGTTCTATCTCTCTGAGACTGGCTTTCATTTCTGAGAGATGGGTAAGTGGTTCCTAATTATCACTTCAGGCTTATACTGATTTTCATACTTTTCAGGAATGGTTGATCTTTTTAATTTTTTAAGAAATTGTTTTGATGTTAGAGATTGGAAAGAGAGAGAGAGAGAGAGAGAGAGAGAGAGAGAGAGAGAGAGAGAGAGAGAGACTGAGAAGAGAAAGAACCATCAATCGGTTGCTTCCCTAACATTCCACATTCCCTGACCAGCATTTGAACCTACCCCTTTAGGTATACTGGACAATATTCCAACCAACTGAGCCACACTGACCAGAGTAGAAATGGTTGTTTTTAAAAAACAATTTCATTATAGATACTAGAGGTCTAATAGGAACTTTCCCTAATGAGGTTAAAATTTAAGAGGGATACATAAAACTTACTCTTATACCTCAAGTACTTACAAAATAATCAAAAAGTTATAAGAAAGTAGAGGCCCAGTGCATGAAATACATGCACTCAGGCGGGGAGGATTCCTCAGGCTGGCCTGTGTCTTCTCCCAGTCTGGGATCCTTGGGTGATATCCTCCTGCTGGCTTAGGCCCTCTTCCTGCAAGTGGGAATAAGCCATCCTTAGCACCGCTGTGGAGGCAGGAGAGGCTCCTGCCACTGTTGCTGTGCTCACCAGCCGTGACCTGGCTTCTGGCTGAGCTGCACTCCCCCTGTGGAAGCGCAATGACCACCAGGGGCAGCTCCTGCATTTACCATTTGTCTGCTGGTGGTCAGTATGCATCATAGTGACTAATTGTTCTGTCACTTGGTATATTGGCATATTAGCTTTCTATTATATAGGATAAGTTGATGGTGGAGAGAAGATTCATGTAAAAAACCCAGTGTCTTAAAAGTTATTCAATTATTTCTTGCTATGGGTTACATGCAAATAACAACTCATAGTTTACATTTTCTACCATTATAGAAACACTGGATTTCACAAAACATTTACACTCACAGTACATGACTAACAAAATATTTTCAGTTCTATTCTATTTCTGCAAAAGTGAATTCTGACCACTAAAATGATTTCCCAACCCATTATTAAATCCTTACCCACATCCGACAACCCTGGTCTCAAAAATTCCATGTTCTACAATCTTAATAACTTTAGTGATTCATCCCAACCTGTGTGGAAACTAAAAACAGCCAACTGCAAAGAGCCAAGCACAATTGATAGAAATAAGAATTAAACCAAAGAAGTGAACATTTCCAGCAAGGCAAGTATCGAACAAAAACCACTCCCAAAGTACTCAAATGGGGACCATTTAGAGTTAGAACAAAGAGATGCTCGTACCTCAGACAGACCCTGGAGGAGACAGCTGCATTATAGCTCCAGTCAACAAGTACTGATAATGAAACCCCAGTCACCAAGAAAACTTTTATGGAAGACTCTCAAACATATTTCAGCCAATTATGGAGCAACTAATTTAACAAAAGCACTGTTATACAAACCATTTTGAATTATTTTAATGAAAATATTTATTATAAATATAAAAATATATAATGTGGAGGTTTTGAAAACATATTGTCTCAGGCATGGGGGGCTCAATTGGAAGAAGTTCTCCATTCATACACCAGCCCAGGAATAGAGCCTCCCAGCTATGTAGTTTAATAGTCTGAAAATTAGACCATGGGATCTACTATTTTTATTACCACTTAGCACCTGACAAAAGCAAGTCTGTACTTCTGCTAGAGAGGCTAATGCTGCATCCATACCTCCTCATTCTGTGTGACCCTCTCCTGGGTACCTTTCAGTTCTGCCCTACCCTCTCCTCTCCACACCACTGCCTACTAGTTCTATGTGTCAGCACAGACACCAAGACCTCTGCTCAGCCATCTCAGCAATTTGTGAGACATTATGTGTCTTTTCGTCTGACAAGTCAGTCTTTTCTTCAATTCTTGTATTCCTTTGTAGGACTTCTACTTTTTCTTCTACCCAAGGTTAGATTTTCTCTCTTATCTTACATTCCATCTTTATTCTCCCATTTTAGATTATAGTCTTATTAATTCTGTATACAGAAGCCAGAGAGGGAGAGGAAAGAAAAGGCAGGGGATGGAAACAAGCTCAGCTTTTCTTTTGCTTTAACACTAGAATTCCATGAAATATACTTTATATACTACTTAATTACTCAGTTATACAATTCATATAGAAAATTAAATTTTTAATTTATCTCTTCCATTTACCCAATTTTTATAATACCTTGATTCCTTTTCATCTTCAGAAAACACACACACACACACACACACACACACACACACACTACTATCATTACTTATTCATGGATTTAAACATGTTTTATTAGTTTCAATCAATTGAAATTGTTATCTCTCTTAAAGTTTGAATTGTACTGTTTTTGGCCTGTGAATGTATATAAAAGTTGTTTCCTGAGTCTTTGAACATAACTGTTGAAGCCTTTTAAGTTTGTTTGTTTTGTTTTGTTAATATCGGGAAAAAAGACATTTTAGATGAGAAATTCAGCTATTTATCCATGAGATCCTGATTTATTTCAATGGAGATAGCATTTCAAGACTTCTACAATAATTTCAAAAATATTTATTACTGAACTATAAATATTTATTCAAGTAATACTGGTATTTCCCCCTTATATTATATTTTGTATCCTTTTATTTCATGCTAATGATTTTTTAATCATTTTGTTTGTCTGAAGCTTGATGTCTAGTAAAAGATCAAGATAAAAATATTCTCTGAGTTTATGCATGGTTATAACCGTGCATAAGTGACTATATTTGAAAATCAGGTTTACTGTATATAAAATCTTTGACTCACATTTTCTTCCCTTAATAGTCTTAAATATGTTACTACATTTTTTATTTGTCATAAAACATTGCTATAAAAATCTAATAGTTACCTAATTTTATTTCCCTTATATTTCATATGTCTTTTTTGCCTTGTTGTCCGTGGAATGTTCCTTTATCTTTAAAGACTGATATTTTAAGTAGAATGCATCTTGCTGCTAGTAATTCTGGGTCAATATCATCAAGTTCATGTTATTTTCCTTCAATATTCAAAATTTTATTTCAGAAACTTTCCTTGCAAAATAGATTTTAATATTTGGTCTCTCTTCAAGCTCTGTTTTATTTTTGTTTGTTTGTTTGTTTTTAGTGTCTGATTATACACAATTTGCATCTTCTTTGCCTATTTTCAATCTCTCAGTTTCCTGAAAATTTTTAAAATCTCATTTTTAATTTCTTTATACATTTTTCTAAATATATTATTTGGTATTTTCATTTTTATTTATACTAGAGGACCCTTGCATGAAGATTCGTGCAATAGGTGTTCCTCTCCCATTCTTCAGTCTTCAGCGGGCACCAGTTTTCCTCCAGCACCTGGGACCCAGGCTGCCACAAAGCCAAGCCTGTAGCCTTCAGGCTTGGCTCCAGCTACGGGAGTAGTCTTCAGTCTTCAGTCTTCAGTCTTCAGTCTTCAGTCTTCAGTCTTTGCTCAGTGCCTGTGTATGCAAATTAACTCACCAGCTTTGGCAGGTTAATTTGTATAGTCACTTCTGATTGGCTGGTGGGCATAGCAGAGGTACTGTCAACTTACATGTTTATCTATTATTAGGTAAGATTCATTCTTGCTTACTTTTATTTTATAAATTAATATTTACTTTTATTTTGAATTTTTAAATTTTGTCAGCTAATTCTGAATTATTCTCATTATGATTTACATTATTCTTTCAGATGTTATTTAATTTTATCCATATATATTTAACTAGTTTAAGAATAGTAGAATTCAGTTTTCATCTACCTATTAAGTATGTCGTTCTGGGATTGTTTTACTTACTGGAGAGATGCTCTTCTACTCCTTCTTTTCTTTTACTTCATAGTAACTTTGCATGGGGTTTTGCCACAGTGTTTTCTATTGTGAAATTATATGCAAAATTAAATTTCCTGAACTTGCAAATAAAGACTTGATTCAAATAGCTTTTCAAACTTTAAAAAGTTCCATTTTCTATTGTTTTAGTATATTGGCAGAAATATGGTAGCTGTTTTGCTTTTTGTTTGTATGTTTTTTTTTTTGTCAAACTACTTGCTCTGTTCTTCTGCCTTGTCTTTCACATTTTCCTTTTCCTTTATCTCTGTTGTTTCTATCTTGATCAATTTTTCTTTTACCCACAGTTTTCTCTTCAGCCTTATGTCCTAACTGGAAGGCTGGATTGTTTAAAATATATATTGATTATTTTAAATTATATATATAATTTTTAAATTATATTTATAATTGATTCCATAGTGAGGAAAGGGATAAAGATAGAAACATCAATGGAAAACATAGATCAGCTGCCTCCTGCATACCACCTACTGGAGATTGAGCCAGAAACCCTGACATGTTCCCTGACCTGGAATCATGACCTCTTAGATCATGGACAGATGTTCAAGATGTTCAACCAATGAGCCACATTGGCTGGGCTGATTATTTTTAAGACTTATACTGGTAAGGACCAGACTGCTTTTGGCCTTATCTCAGAACCTTTACATTTAGCTACTATTTTAAAAATATAGAATTCTTTTCATTTTCAGCTGCTGTTCTCATATCCGTCTGCCATTCTTTACAAAGTATGTCTTTTAGCTTTGGGGGTTCTTTTGTTCTCATGTTGATCATATGCCCCATCACTTCATTTTACTTTTTTTCATCACAGACTCTGGTACTGTGCAGATCTCATAACTGTTGGTGGTTTGCCCTACAGACTCATAATTTGGAGTATATAAGAAAACCTGTTGCCCAGCCTTCATATAAATTTTCTTCATGACTTTTGTTTTTACTGGCTTCTTGCCCTGTTCTTAGGTGAAATCATGGAAAATCCAGACACTATACTACCCTTGTTAATGCTAACATCCCAGAATTATCTGGTTTGTTATGCTTTATGCTGAGCTACTCATTTTTTTGATAAACTATTTGTGGAAATTCTTTGAAGCCTATAATAAATGTACATTAGTGATGCTATCTGTATAAATCATTAAAATTAAACTCATGGGCTTCTGATTCCAGACAAAATGGACTAAGCACATTCCACCCTATCCCTCCCATTAATTAAAATTACAACCCAAGAAAAAAATATAAAGCATTGATCAAAAGACTATGAAAGGTAGAGAAAATAAGGCAGTTCATCTAGGGAAATCAAGACTCAAAGAGCAATGCAGTGGAGTTTCATGCAATTTATTTTTCATTTTTATTTTTTCTTTCCTTCTATTTTTTCTTTCTATCAGAAGTCAGCAAATATTTATTATTAAAGGTCAGAAAGTAAATATTTCCTATTTTCCTGTGGTTTCCATGTGGTTTCTGTCAAAATGGCTCAATTCTGTCTTTTTAGCAAAGAGAGAGAGAGAAAAAGAGAGAGAGAGAGAGAGAGAGAGAGAGAGAGAGAGAGAGAGATATATGCAACTGTGTTCCAATAAAACTTTATTTAGAAAACCAGATAGTGTGTTAGCTATCCAACTTCTCAAATTGCTTCTGTATTATGCTCAAACATGAATGAGATAAATTAGAAGTATGTTGGCAATTAATTCAGGTTTCCATACCCAAATCTCCATATGTGTTTGTGGGTGTATGTATGTAAAAATATAAATTGTTCCTACTACTATTCAGTCAAGGAACATCCTGAATTTAATTAAAAAATAATTGTATCACCCTGTTTTTTTATTTTTTATTGTTGTTTTTTATAAAAGTGTTAAATCCCCTGTTTGCTGAGCAAACAAAATCTACATCATAATATGACGTCTTTCACATTCTTAAATATATTTAATGGGTAGGTTTAGATAAGTTTGGAGTAAAAGGTAAAGATGAAATATATTTCACACAGGTAAGGAAGAAATGGTATAGTCATCTAATGGGGGTGCTGGCCCTGAAAAATCTCTGGAAGTAAGAATACAAGTGATCTCGTTGCTGAATAAGTAAGAAAAGAAACAAGCAAAATCACCTATCTACTTTTATTTCTCAGTGAAATGCAATATAGATTCTTTCCTCTATTTCACCAATAAGATCTTCAGTAAATTCCTGAACATTAACTAATTTTATTTACAAAATGGCAATTTATGTTGGAAAGAAGTACGCATTCTTCTAAAAAGTAGAAAATGAGTTTGTTTCTATAACCCCAAACCAACATTGAACCTATATTTAAAATCATTAGGTTTGTAGGACCCAAGGAGCACTACATGTCTTTTGACTCTGACTTTTTCCATCTAATAATTTCCATTATAATTTCTAATATGTCCATTATTCTAATGTTTCTAATAAGCAACATTTAATCCAACATCTTCAGCTTGCCTCAAACATGTATTATATGCTTTACTTTAGGTTACTATTTAAAGTGGTTTGCCTGGAACTTCTCTGGTTTTTCATCAGGATTGCCACTTCCATGAAACCTCTCAGATAGGGGCACACCTAGATGGCTGGTCACCTTAGAACTCCTGCCATGGCTCCACATCAGCACTAGAGAGTTTTAGTAGGTAGTTGTGGGCCTAATTGAAGAGCTAAAGGAATAAAGGGATATCAAGAAATCTATGCTGCTACAAGTCTGGGGTCAGCTCCAGTTGAGGGAGGGAAGGGATCACTTGAAACTGGGAGGGCATATAAAACCACAACCCCGGATTACAGGCAGAAAGTTTGCTGGTACACTTGCTGTTTCATCCAGCTTTCTGGCTCTGCTCAGAATCCCGTCTTAAAAGCAGCATCCTCTCATCTCCAGAAAACCTGAACTTAAGTGACAGGACATAAATAGCTGGAGAGAAAAATCTTAGTTCAATATAGGACAGAGAAAATCCAACCCCTCACCCTTAAATCCTCAAGCTGGAGGAGTTAAGAGCATTACATCACCAGTGACTGCTCCCATTGGCTGATGGTACCTGAAGGACCAAAAAAAACCCTGCTTCTTGAACTAACTCTTTCCTTCCCTTGCAAAGCATCAGAAACCCAGATATCATAGACCAGAACAAAGGCCCTGGGCAAGGACACCTTTCAGAGGGACACACCCTGCTGGGTCACTGCTTCAACATGCATGTCAGCATGAGCAGGTCCACAGGCAGGACCCAGTGAACTCAGGTGAGTACTCTCCTCCTAAGATGCTGGCTTGCCTGAGAGTTGAAAGAGATCTTGTGCGAACTAAATGTGTTTGCTTTCCTCTCCCACTAGTGCTATCAGGAAAGATTCTCATTCTAATAAGTTTTGACAAGAGCTGGCAAGGGGAGCAGGTGCCAATGAATCCAACTAGTCGGAGGCATTAGAGACATCATGGGTACCAGAGGATAGAGGTGTTGCCATGGGAACCCAGTGAAAGGTATTTGGTGATGCTGGTTAGAAGGTTTGTTTTCTTGTCTAAGACAGAGCTGAACAGCTGCAAGTCATGCTCTCTGCTTTCTACTGTAGCATCAGCGGGTGAATCCCCCTGCTCCCCTTACCCCTATCCCCAGCCTCAAACATAATTTGAGGAATTTAATTTATCTGCTAACATGAATAATGCTTAAATATGTGGCACTCCAAAATCCTTTTAAAAGATATTTGCAGCAAATCAGGACAGTTCTAGTCACAGAACTCTTTATGTCAAAGAGAAAAATTGTTGTTTCAGGGTCATAGTAGAGTTTTTGTTTATTTGTTTGTTTGTGGGGGTCCCCAACTCCAGCAGGATTTGAAGACATTGTTTTGAGCTGCAAAACCCTCACTCTAGCTCACATAAACACCTTTCCACTGTGAGTTTTTTTGGTGTTCATGCTTCTAGTTTTTAGGATTCATAACCTGGAAATGACTTTGAAACACAGATCTCACTCTGGATTTTGCAGCTCTTTTGAAGTCTTTTAAAGACATAAGAAAATGGGGAGAATAATACCAAAAGTTTAAAAATAGTAATTATCCAGAAACAAGTATTAAAAGTATATTAGGTCTTTATTATATATGATTGGCAACTAAAGGGCCCAGATTATGGGGACTTTACTCATCACAATGTAGCCAAGAAAAAGCTTTGAACATAAACACTCCAATAAAAAAATGGTTAGAATAGTTAGACATTTCTCCAAAGAAGATATAGACATGACAAATAACTATATCATTAGGCATAGAAAATGCATATTAAATGAACAATAAGATAACATTTCATACCCAGTAGGATGGTTAGTAAAAACAAAAACAAAAACAGACAATGCAAGTATTAGAAAAGATATTAAGAACCCTATACTTTACTGGTTGTGAAGTAAAATGGTACAGACTTTATGGAAAACAGTTTGGCGGCTCCTGAAAACATTAAGAGTAGAGTTACCATACAACTCAGCAGTCTCCCTCTTAGGTATTTACCCAGAGAAATGAAATATTTCTACCTCAATATTTACATGTGAGTTTTCATAGCAGCATTATTCATAAAAAGCCAAAGTAAACAATTCAAATGTCCATCAACTGGTGAATGGAAAAAAATATGGGATGTGTAGCCATAAAATAGAACCAATATCCTAGATAATAAAAGCCTAATATGCTAAGTGTCTGGTCAAACTGTCACCTGTCCAAACAATCAAAATGTAATATGCTAATGATATGCTAAGACCTCTCAACTGCTCACTATTACATGCACTGACTACCAGGGGACAGTAAGTCGACCAGTCAACCAGTTACTATGAGGTGCACTGACTACCAGGGGGCAGATGCTCTGACTGGTAGGTTAGCTTGCTGTTGGGGTCTAGCCGATTGGGAATGAGCAAGACATGTCAGACACACCCTGGTCAACCTCCTGAGTCCCTTTCCAGCCCTGATCATGCAATGGTAGGGGTCCCTTTGCCTAGCCTGCACCGTCTCACAATCCCAGACCCCTCAGGGGATATTGGAGAGCTGGTTTAGGCCTGATCCCGCTCAACATAGGATCTTCCCCCTGCTGGTCAGGGCACTCCAATGGGGGAGAGCCACTCAAGCCAGATGCTAGGCTGACAGCTGGTGAGTGCTGCTTTGGTGGTGGCAGGAGCCTCTCATGCCTCCACAGCAGCACTAAGTATGTCCGACTGATGACTTAAGCCCACTTTCCCCAGGATGTGGGCCTAAGCCATCAGTTGGACATCTTCCAAGGGTCCCCAGACTGCAAGAGGGAAAGGCTGGGCTGAGGGACAGCCCTTCCCCCAAGTGCACAAATTTCATGCACTGGGCCTCTAGTTTTGAAATAAAATGAAATAAACTATTGATACAAGCCACAACATAGATGACTCCCAAAAAATATAGAGGTGAGCAAAAGTAGGTTTATAATTGTGAGTAAGTGCAGAACAGTTTATTCTTACATTATTATTTATTAATTATTGTATTATTTTCTATATGAACAACTGTAAATCTGTTTTGTACCACCCTGTATTATCCTATGCTAAATAATTCAGACAAAAATATTGCATATTATATAATTTAATTTACATAAAGTGTCTGGATTAGACAAATCTGTAAAAATAGAACGTAACTTCATGGTATCTGGGTACAGTAGTGGAAATAAAAATGAGTTGAAAATAGCACAAGAAATATTTTTTGGATAATGTGGATATTTTAAAACTGGATTGTGGTAATGGCTGTGCAACTCTGTAAATTTATTAAAAATTATTACATTGTAAACTGAAAATTGATGAATTGTATGATATGCAAATCATAGCTCAATAAAGATGTTAAAAAAGACTTGCTACAATTGTAATAAGATATTTGCTAATCAAATATCTGCTAGAGTATTTGTTTCCAGAATATATGATAACTCTCAAACTCATAAAATAAGGAAATAAACTACACTATTAATAATGGGCTAAAGATGTGGGAAGACAATTCTTAAGAAAAGATATACAAATAAATAATAAACACATAAAAACACATTATTATTACGAATTAGAGAAATGTAAATTAAAGCCATGATGAGATACCATTACACATTTAATAGAAAGACTGAAACAAAATTTCCTGGGGCTCAGGCTGGTGTCTGTGGTACTTGGACACTCAACTTCCAACTTTTTCTAGACAGGAAGCTCCTGGGTCAGAGGATCACTGTGTTAGAGGGGCTTAAGGAAGGTGATGTGGGTAAATTGAGACTCTTTTTCTATCCTCTTCAACGTTCCTTCCTTGTTTCTGTGCTCAGTTCAGGTACTGTCTTCTCTCACCTGAATTCTAAAGCTCTTGTGAAGGTAAATTTGCCTGTGGTCACTGTCAAATTGATGTTTTAGTGGGGAAAAGAGAGATGAAACCTCCAATTCTGCCTTCTTACCAATGTCACTCCTAGGTTGGCTTCTGTTCCTTACCTTTCCCATGAGAGTTGAGATTTTCATGATTCCATTTATGCCAACTAGTTTTGGATTGTAACCTGGGCATCTTGGAAATTACATTGCGAGACTCTCATTCCCATTAAATCCTTTAGGGAAATGTTGATGTTTTTGTTTGAGGGCTAACTTTATACTACCTCCCAAAAGTTACTGAAGGCTCCTGGGTTGAGAAGGGGTTGATTTCCCAGTATTTCTGGGTTCCAGGCACAGTGATCATGACCTTCCAAGGGCCCAGAAAAGCCCTTAGGCAGAGATGTCAGATGAACAACTGAAGTTGGAAAATATATATTGAAATGGCAGAACCCATTGAATATGATGGGTTGCAACAAGGTCTGCCATATTATGTCTATACTAGAGGCCCAATGCATGAAATTTGTGCAAGGGGCTTGGCCCTTGCAGCCACAGCAGCTGCCTCAGCCTGCACAGCCCGGCTTTGTCCAGAAGGTCATCTGGAAGGACAACAGGAAGGGCATTCTCTGTCCGATCTAATTATCATATTATGTTTTTATTATTATAGATTTCAATATATTAATCTATTTTCAATCATGTGAAGCAATGATATATGAAACATTATTTTAATCTTTAAGTTGTTTTAAAAGATGATGATTTACTCAGAGTCCTGAGTATTTCTGTTTTTGATTCAAAAATTCACTAAACTGAATAACTACCTGGTATTTTTAGTATGTAAAGAATTTATACTCTGAATAGAATAAAATATTTAATAATACTATACCAAATTTTTCTGTTGTTTACTACTTGAAAATAGCACACTGTAGCAGAAAACTGGAATACCAAAGATTGATAATGAACTCTTTACATGATGTATGAAAACTTATTTCTTTCTTATAAATTGTCCTATTTCTTGCTTAATTGCATCTTCTAGAAACTTCAGACCAATATAGAAACAACAACAATAACAACAGTATTAAACAATGACTTTCAATATTACAAATTTTTAGGAGAATTTATTTGATATCTTACTACTAAGAGTGACATTTGCTGTGGATTTTTAGAGTGACCATTGCCTAGTAAAATAAGTTCCTTTCTGGCCCTAGTTCACTTAATTTTTTAGGAATTAGTGTTGAATTTTATTGAATGCCTTTTCTCAAATCTATTAAGATAAATTGATGCAGAATATTGTTTTCACTTTTAATCTGTTAATACAATGAGTTATTTTAATATAAATTCTAGTGGTCAATCATATTATTTCTAGAATAAACTCAACTTAGTCATAAATTGCTTTTACATTTCGGATATAGTTTATGAATATTTAAGAATTTGAAATTACTCAGATTTTATTTTGCGTTCTGATTTTGTTTGGATGTGTTATCAAGGTCATACTAAATAGAAAATTGAGTCAGTAGTGATCCATATCTTTTTATCATCTTGAAAAAATGTGTATAAAGCGGGGAATATTCTTGGAGGACTATAAAAATGTACAAGGAAAACCATCTGGATCTAGTGTTTTTGATAACATAATATGCAGTCCTAATATAATGCCTTTGACAATTCCAGGCTTTCTATACTTTAAGAGTCAGCTTTAATAATTTATGCTCTTCTGGGAAAATTACCTATTTCATCTAAGTTTTAAATTTATTGTTATGAATTTAATTATAATATTAAAATAATGGTTTTTGGATCTTTAGCAGATCTACATTTTTTTATTCCTAAAATTGCTTATTTGTGCTCTTCCTTTTAAAAATGTTTGTATATTGCCAGCAATCTGTTGATTTTGTTGGCCCTTTACACATTATCTTTGTTCTACATTTTATTATTTTCTATTGTTATCTTCAGTTTTCACTCTCTTCTTTCTTTGAGTTTATTAATTTTGCAGTACTATAGTTGAATGCATCCACCATTAATTTTAAATATTCTTCTTTAATCTATAAATATTTTCTGTTACCTCTATAGATAAATCTAAAAGTTTTACAATGCATTATTATTTTTGTCACTTCACTGAGATTATTTTCTTATTTGGCAATGATACATCTGATAAAGTTTTAATATCAAAAATATATAAGGAACTCATACACATTAACAAAAGAACCTAAATACACACTTCTCCAAAGAGGATATACAGATGGCCAAGAGACATATTAAAAAACTGCTCAAAGTCACTGTTCATCAGAGAAATGCAAATTAAAATGACAATAAGGGTATCACCTGTCAGAATGGCTACCTGTTAGAATGAATGTTATCAACAAATCAAGAGACAAGTGCAGGTGAGGATGTGGAGAAAAGGGAACCCTATTACACTATTGATGGGAATGCAGACTGGTGCAGCCATTATGTAAAATAGTATGAAGTTTCCTATAAAATTAAATATGGAACACCTATTTGACCAAGTGATCCAACTTTTAGGAATATATCCTAAGATACCCGAAACACCAATCAATCAGAAAGAATATATTCACCTCTATACTGATAGCAGCATAGCTTACAATAACTAAGATCTGAAAACAGCCCAAGTGCCTATCAGTAAATGAATGGATAAATAAGATATAGTATATGTACATCAGGGAATACTATATAGCAATAAAAAGAAGAATATTTTACCTTTTGAGATAGCATGGAGAGAAAAGTGAAATAAGCCAGTCAGAAAAAGACAAGTATCACGTGATTCAACTCTTATGTGTAATCTAACAAACAAAGTAAACTGATGAACAAAATAGGTCCAAAAACAAAGAAGCATGGAACAAACTGTGGAAGCTCAGAGGGAAGGCAGAGGAGGGTGGGTGGGTGGGAAGAGAACAACTAAAGAACTTGTATGCCTATATGCGTAACCCATGGACACAGACAATAGCGTGGTGAAGGCTTAGGGGTACAAACAGGCAAGAAGAGGTCAATGGGGGAAGAAGGGGACATATGTAATACTTTAAATAATAAATATTTTTAAAATAGATTATTCTTTTTAATATATGCTTTAGTGAAGGTGGTCCTTTAATTTCTAAATACATAAAATTTTAGCTCTTAATTTTATTATTGACTCTCAATTTTAATTCATCAAAACCCAGAAAATATAGTTTGTGTGTTAGTGATTATTAGACATTTTTTTGTGAAGTCTATCTCTATTCCTGCTTTTGTAAATGTTCCATACACTCTTGAAATATGAATCATATACATGTACAAGTATAATAGTTAAGTACAAAGATATGCTTGCATATATGTGTTCATATACAGTGTCCCAAAAATGTATATACACTTTAACAGCTTATAGCTCAATTTTGAAAATAAAATGTTTTACATAAATACTTCCTTTATAATCATTCAAAGAATATATATATATATATATATATATATATATATATATATGTGTGTGTGTGTGTGTGTGTGTGTGTGTGTGTGTGTGTGTATTATCTTTATGATAGGTAGATACATTATATATATATATATGATAGATATAATGATACATTTTATATATATATATATATATGATAGATATAAAGATAGATTATTTTATCTGGTATCTATCACATCATATTTTAATTATTCTATATTCTTAATTTTTTTCCTGATTGTTTTAGTTTCTGATTGTTATATGTTAAACTCAATGTAGTTATGGTTTGGCAATGTTTTCTTTAAATGCTTTCAATTCTTTGCTTTGTTTGCATTATATAGTTTGAATATTATTTTAAGCTCCTGATAAATCATTCTTTTATTTTCATGTAATGATAGTCTATATGCTTTTGCCTTAGAATTTCTACCATGCTCTTTCTATCTTTATCTCTCTCTACTATATTTTAAGTAATTTTGGTTTCAATTTTCAGTTTATAAAATCTCTCTATATTAAATCTGAATTTTAAACTGTCTACTGAGTTTTTAATTTGATCTGTAGATGATATTGCACTGTGTTTCATGTCTCAGTGCTGCAGATGAAAAGTTCAATGCTAGTCTAATTTATTTTTTCTTTGTAGATAACATGTTCTTTTGCCTGTGAGCCTTTAAGATCTTTCTCTTTATCATTAAAATGGTTGAAGAATTTTATAAAACTTGCCTGAGTGTTTTATTGTTATTTTTTTCTTTCTTTTTTTATTACTTTACACTGAAACTTTGTGAGCCTGTTCAAGGTTTAATACGTTCTTCAGCTCAGGAAAATTGAATTCTATTGTTGCCTTAATTATTGATACTTCCCCCAAACTCATCATTGTTTCTCTCTTTGAAACTCCTACCATTTATACAATCTGCCTCATGTTTCTTTATCTGTTTTCATATAATAATTGTCTCTACTTTTTTTCTCTGTTTTATTGTATTATAGTTGTCTAGGTCATTAATTTAGGTATTAATAATTATCATTTTCTTTCATTCAAATAATAAGCTATTTATTGAAAACTCATATTTTAGCTCTAGAAACATATCTATGTTGCACCTGGAATCCTGCTGAACCCCCTTTTTTAATTCACATTTTATTTGACTCATATGACAATTTTATATCCTTAGGTATTGGTTCTGGATTTCTTTCTTACCTTGTATTCCCTTTGAAGTGAGGTGTTTTATATTTTGTTTGCAGATTGAGACTCATATCAGATTTTTGTCAGTCCCTAACTCTCTTGAATCCTGCAAATCCTGAAAAGCACATGCATTGCTATAACCCTAGACAGAAATCTGCTCACCTCCTGTTGCTACCCCGGAAGGGGCCTCTGCTGTCAGATCTCTGTCCTCTTTCCTGAAAGGCCTGGGAGACTTCATCCCGTCAAGCAAAGAGATTCCTCCTGGAACCCTCTGCACCAGGTCCAAATATCTCTGGTGACTATATATATATATATATATATATATATATATATATATATATATAGTTATATATATATATATAGTTATATATATATATATAACTGTATATATATATATATATATATATATATATATATATATATATATAATGCTGCTATTAAACCATTGTTACAGGTGTTCTCCAATAATGGAAAGTCATGCATCAGTTCTCTCATCTCTCATTTGGGGAACAGCCTTACTTAATTCCGGGTATCCAAAGTTTCTAGTGTCTCATGGTTCTGAAGAAACAAAGTTTGGAGCTTAGATAGAGATGAAGGAATTGTGATGAAGACAGCTTTCATCAGAGTCCTCTGATTTCAAATCATTGAGAAGACCCTCTCTCAATTCTTTACTCCCTTTCTCTCTCTCTTAAAACAGGTCTCTGAACACTGTTATGCACATTCCTGGCTACATATGTACAAGTTTTCTCTAGGGTAGAAACTAGGAATGAAACAAATGTGTAACAGATTATCTCTTTTATTTTGTATGATATTTATGAATAAAATTATATTAATATAATTACATTGACATCACTTTTTAATTATATTCTAGTAGCTGTATTTGACCCTCAGCTTGGAGCTATAATGTGAGGCAAAACTTGAAAAAACTGGTAAAATTGTGAAAAATAAGAGCTACTGTAAATGGTCACGATATTGAGACATTTTTTGTTATTGGCTATAAGGGTATGCTCAGCTAGTTTTTTTCTACAAAGTGGGGAGAGCAAGCATAAGACTTCAAGGGTACCAGTGAGTAGTTTCTGAGGAAGTATATGCTGTGAAAGAAGAACTTTATAGAATTTAGTTTATAAAGACAAATAAAGGTTGAATGATATTTTTGAGGAGAAAGGGGGGTTAAAAGGTCTTTTTAAATTTATGGTGTAAAGATTTGCATAACCTAGGAAAGGGGGGAATGGAGAGACAATGATAAGAGTTAACAAAGTAAAGTTGCAAAGAAGCTTCAAAATCATAGAAATAAAAATACAGGTAAAAGGGAAAGCAGCAGAATAATGATTGGGACATGTTTTCTTCTAAAAGAAGAGAGGGAGAACAAAAAAGAGTAGAAAAGTGGAAAGATGTTGAGGTGGAAGAAGGAGCTCATGTTTGATAGCATCACAAGTTAGTGGAAGAAAGAGCTGTGCATGCATGCCGCAGGGCCGTTAGGTCAACACCATCACAGAAAAGCTCTTGCTGATAAACTTAACTTGCATAATATTGGAATTAAGAATCTTTTAAAGGCTTTCCTCTATTGATCTCATTTATTTTAATAGTCTATTGTCTGATCCAACACAGGATCCACTTCCATTGTGGTAAGTTTTGCTCTAAGAGTTTAGTCCATATGAAGTGAGGATTTTGGAGGTTTAAAATTATTATTTATGTTTAGGTTATTAGTTACTGTTGTATGTTATTGGGCAAGAGACTTAATGTCTCTGATACTTAATTTTCTTAAGCTTACTTATATGGTGATAATTATATATCACTAAAATGATTGAAGTTCATTAAAGAAATAATATGAAGGTATTGTACAATTGCTATAGCACTAAACATATATGAATCACTTTTTTCATTGTCCTTGTTACAAGCTATTGTCTAATCCTCTTTTTCCATTTTTTTATGAGGTCTTGCAATGCAACACAGTTTGTTTCACTCATGCGAATACAGTTTTCCCATGAAGAGGAGTATCTAAAAGGTTCAGCAATTAAAGTGAAGCTATTTGATTGCCAGAGGGAAAAGGGTAGGGGGAGGTAGAAGAGGGTGAAGTAGGGATAAATGGTGACATGGAAGGAAACTTGAGTTGGGGTGGTAAGCAAACAATACAATATACAGATAATGTAATATATAATTGTATATCTGAAACCTATATAATTTTATTAATGAATGTTACTCAAATAAATTCAATTAATTTTTAATAAATAAAATTCTAAAGGGAAATTATTTGACTTGCTAACAGACTGACTGGCTTGAGAGCAATAGCAAGGATGGATTAGAAAGTGTGAGAGCACAGCTCTCTGTATGGTACCTAGGAATCCTCTACTCTATAGCCATCCAAGGTGCTGCACTTCAACATAGGCAGGATTTTGAAATTCATTGCAATATGACATTACCAAGTGATACAAAAGTAGCATTCGAAATAAACCTAGTTTTTATTGGAAAAAAAAACCACATGCAGATATAAACCTATATATACAAAAGGCTAATATGCAAAGTGTCCCTTCAGGAGTTTGATCACAAGACTGAGCCTGAACACTTGTTATGACATTCACTGACCAACAGGGGGCATCATGAAATGAAGGAAGGCCCCAGCCAGCAGCTTGCAGCCCCAGCTAGTAGCTGGGAGCTGGAAGCCAGCAGCCCAGGCAAGGAAAACCCTGGCCGACAGCCAGAAGGTCCCCTTGGCCCTGATCACCAGCCAGGCCTAGGTAAGCTATCCATCCACAAACTTCATGCACTGGGCCTCTAGTCTATACTAATAATATCCTAGGTGGCGTCACACCCTCGCATCATCATAAGATGGCCATCACAAGATGGCTGTCACATGATGGCTGTGCACACAGCAGAGGAGAGGCCTAGAGGCTGCTCCATATGGTGAGGCCTGGGGGTCCCACAGATCTGAGTGCTGTGGAGAAAACAGGTCCCGGCATTTCCACCACTTGCATAGAGAAGGCAGGTCCTGGTGGAAGAGGCAGGTTGTAACAAAGGAGGGCACTGGTGAGCAATCGGGCCTGCAAGGGAGGGCAGTTGTGGGTGATCAGGCTGACAGGGGAGGACAGTTGGGAGCAATCAGGCCAACAGGCAAATGGTTAGGGGATGATCAGGCTGCGGGCAGGCAGAAGTGGTTAGGGACAATCAGACAGGCAGGCAGGTGAGCGGTTAGAAGCCAGCAGTCCCAGATTGTGAGAGGGATGTCCAACTGCCGGGATTACAGAAATTGGGCCTAAACCGGCAGCCAGACATCCTCCAAGGGGTCCCAGATTGGAGAGGGTGCAGGCTGGGCAGAGGGACACCATTACCCCCATCCCTTATGCATAAATTTTATGCACTAGGCTTCTAGTTTCTATACAAAAATACAAGGTCCATATAACCACAGAAAGTAGCATAGAAACCCCAGGGACAAAGGTATCTTTGTGGGCTGGATTTTAAATTCATTATAAGGCAGTAGTTCTCATTTTATTTAGATCACAGTCCAATTTCTCAACCTGAATAAACTGTGGTTGGTTGAAGTACAGGATGATAACTCAGAAGCCAAATTTTCTCATCCTCCATACCCAGCAATCCTGATATTAGAGTAAAGGAAAAGGAAAAGAGAGTTGACAGAGTTTGGGCATTTGAAAAAATATAGATAATAGGGAATGTAAGGGCTGTGAAGTGATAGGGTTGGGAACATATTGGGAATAGTTGTGATAAGTAACTGGAGATATATGAAAGTGTTAAATTATGGAGGATTTTAAGTTTATGTTTTGTTTATTTGTTTGTTTAATTTTTAAAACAGACTATTTTTTAGGGCAGTTTTTGGTTAATAGAAAACAATGAACTTACAAATTAGACCTTTGATAATCATTCTTTGGTATCGAACCTTCAAAATTGGGAATCTCTGGTAAATAGGGCAATGCATTATCTTGGTTCATCCTACAGAATGCATGATACTACATCTCCTTCTGTCCCTTAATTCTTTTGCTGTGCTTTACCACATATTTCTGAAGGAATGAGCTCATATGGATAATCAGCCCATGTGTAAAGCATATCCTCTCTTCTCCACACACATCATGGGCCTGGAGAGATTTCATAATTCAGAGATATAAAAATTAACTCCTCGTTGCAAGATTTGAAGACCCCTTCACTAAGCAATTAAGAGTTATTAGGATTTCTTGAATAGAGGAATAATAATGAAATAGTAACTTAATCAAACCTCCTAGAAGGGAGAGGGAAGGAATTCTATATTCTATTTGTACAGGAATTTGTATATGGGTACACAAGTTGGTCCAAAGGAGGCCCAACAGTGTTTTTTCTGCATGGTATTTCATTTCCCAGAATAGCAAAATAATTTACGTCAAGTTAATAGACGTAAAAAGGATAATTTGAAGTTTTATTGCTTTTCAAATGGGAAATATTGAGATAATAATGATGTCAGATCATCACATGATTTCATGGGGTTGTGGAGGAGCTGACATGTCTTAAAAGACCTATTCTCCTTAATCTTATCTGGAGTCTGGTGAAAATCTAGTGCACAGTGAACCGAGGGTATGTGACTTTGCAAATTTGCATACACACTTACGCACATATACATATCTACTGAAACACAATCTCACTCAGATCACTACATACATAGAAGGCTGGCGATTTAGAGATTTCTGAGAAATAGCACATTTTTCCCGATATGATAGAAACATGAAACTATACCAGCCCACTTTGAAAAGTAAGTGAACTTTGCCTACAAGGATATAAAGTTTCAGCAGAATAAACATTATACACCTACACAAAAAGATAAAGGAAAATTAAACCAAGAGCTAATTCTTTCACAGCCCTGTGATTAAAAAAGAAAATTCTGAAATTCTCTATATTGAACCCCCAATGGGTTTCCCTATTGGAATAAAACAAATGGTAATAGCCTGCATTATTTTTGTCCTTGGAATATGGGAGTGAGGAAAATCTTAATGAGTTTTAATTGTGGACGATGACGGTGAAAGGTGAATAACAGAGACCCTGCTTGTGAAGTTGCTCCTCGGGCTAGAAAACCTATGCGTGAGAGCTAAAATCAAAGAGACTATTTTTGTTTATTCTTGACAGTTAATTAGAAAAGGAAGTAAATCTTGTTTTGAAGATACATAAGCAAACTTTTTCTACAATTTGTGGGGGAGGGGGAAGGAGGAAACTCTTACCAGCTAAGGTGAATAGAGACTCATCGGTATCTTTCTCTTTCAAATTCTAGAAGAAGAGGTCAAAATCTTCCAATGTTTCTCTGAAATGTCAAACCTCAAGTTTAATAATACTGGCCTCCGGGAAGCAGCTCTGCATACAGAAAGAGGCTAGAGAGCTGCCAGTCAGGTTTACTTCTGTCTGACCACAATGAACACGCACAAGGGCAGGCAAAGCTTCTTTGTTGGGAGTGGAGGATGGAATTTAAAATATCTTCACTTACTTTAACTGAAGAGGGACAGGCATGTGAATTGGTGATTCGTGTAAATTATTGAATAATCTTTTCAAAATTTCATAGACATTCCAGAATGTCTATACACTCTAAGGGTTAGATGGGCACTAAAAGACATGCTCTTTTATGAAGCAGGTTCATGGACTTAGTGGGAAAATAGTTTTAAAGATTGCTTTTTATTACATTATAGTAAATATCGGAGCATGAGCACACCTAGCAAGTGACTGTCTTTTGGAGACCTAGTTTATAAATGCATAGATAGCAGTTATTTCTCTGGGAATGTATCAATTAATTATTTGTTGATTAGAGCAAGTCATAAGCTTCTGTAGACATAGAATCACTTTCCAAATCTTCGTATAGGCTGAATTACTCTCATGCTGAAATCCTAGCTCCCAGTGATTCAGAATGTGACTGTAGCCCTAGCTAGTTTGGGTCAGTGGATAGAATATTAGCCTGCAGACAGAAGAGTCTCAGGTTTGATTCTAGTCACATATCCCAGTTGCATTGTGGGCTCAATCCCCAGTAGGGGGTGTGCTGGAGGCATCCAATCAATAATTCTCTCTCATCATTGATTTTCCTATCTTTCCCTCTCCCTTCTCCTCGGAAATAAATTAAAAATATGTAAAAAAAAATAATAATGTGGATGAATTTGGAGATAGGGTTTTTAAAGAGGCAACTAAGTTACAAGGAGGTCATTAATATTGGCCCCAAACCTATGATTAATCCAATATATAGTCACAGATACATACAAAGGGAGACCCCATGTGAAGGCACATGGAGAAGACAGCTTTCTACAAACCAAGGAGAGAGATCTCAGAAGAATTCAACCTTGCTTCCATCTTGATCTTAGATTTCTAGCCCTCAGAATTGGGGGGAAATATATTCTTGTTGTTCAAATGACCGGGTCTCTGATATTTTTATAATGGCAGCCTGTTATGAATTGAATGTCTATGTTCCCCCATAATTCATCTGTTGAAGCTCCAATCCCAAATATGCCTCTATTTGCTGATGGGTTCTCTAAAGAAACAATTGTAGTTAAATGAGGTCATAAGATTAGAGCCCTGACCTGATAATATTGGTGTGCTGAAAAAAGAAGGCACCAAAGAGCTCTCTCTTGCTTTCTCTTTCGGAGTATCTACAACATAGAGGTCTTACAAGCAAACAGCAAGAGATGTAAGCCACCCACAAGTCAACAGAAGAGTCCTCAGAATGAAAACTACCTTGCCATTACTTTGATCTAGGATTTCCCAGACTTCAGAAATGTGAGAAATAGCCCAAACTGGTTTGGCTCAGTGGATAGAGCACCATCCTGTGGACTGAAAGGTCCCAGGTTCGATTCTGGTCAAGGGCATGTACCTTGGTTTCGGGCATGTCCCCAGTAGGGAGTGTGCAAGAGGCAGCTGATTTGATGATTCTCTCTCATCAATGTTTCTAACTCTCTATCCCTCTCTCTTCCTCTCTATAAAAATTCAATAAAATATATTTTAAAAAAGAAATCTAAGAAATAAATTTTTGTTAAGTGATTCAGTCCATGTGTTTTACAATGTCAGCTTGAGCATACTGATATCCAGTTTTACTAAACTAATATATATCATATGTTAAAGACATATGCTTCTGTCTTAGGTTCTAGTCCTCCCTCAAGGACTGGAAATTATATAAACATATTAATGAGATGTTTATAGTAAAAGGAAATTAAAACAAATATTTAATCACTGATACCTATATTTTACAGTCACATATTTCCTATGAAAAGGGGTTCCAAAATGTTTTCCTATAATGCTCTTAAACCTCAGTGCTTTAATTTACTGTTAAAAAATATTTTATGAATTTTTAAGAATTTAAATTTATTTTATATTTATAATGGTTATTAATATTAACTCATTTTTATGGACTTTTAAAGCACTTGTATAAGATAGTTATTTAATTTACATCTCTTAGAAGCCTTAGACACAGATGCAGACACAGAAACTGCATTGTACCCAAGGGAACCTAAATTTGGGGAGATTGAGTAAGCTGCCCAAATGCTTTGAGTTAGGAAGGGTTTATACCCACTGGCAAAGGAGTTACATTGAAGGGAAATGAGAAACTTGATAGACATTAAGAGCTTAGTCATGCCAATTAGGTTTAGAATCTTTTAAGGATGAACTTTTTCTGTTTTTGCTTGTACTATTATAACGTTAAAAATTAGTTACCACCCTGGCTGATTTGGCTCAGTGGTTGGAGCGTCAGCCTTTGGATTGAAGAGTCCAGGTTTGATTCCCAGTAAAGGGCATATACCTGGGTTGCAGGCCTGATCCTGGTCTGTCAGGGCATGTTCAGGAGGCAACTGATTGATGTGTCTCTCTCACATCAATGTTTCTCTCTCTTTCTCTCCCTCTCCCTCCCTTCCACTCTCTCTAAAAATCATTTTTGAAAAATATATCCTATGGTGAGGATTAAAAACAGCAATAAAAATAGTTATCTAAAACAACAATATAGTTAGAACAATGAGTATTAAAACAAGGAGTAGAATCCAAACCAATATCATATATTCAACAGCTCAAGCTGAGGCCCTTTTGCTCTCTTCAAGATGGTACTGGACACATTTTTAACCTGACTCTGAACAAGGGAGAACCTTCTTTCCAACCCCTCCCTAAGGAAGACCATTCCATAGGCACATGGTCATCTTCAAGAAAATAGCTGACTCCTGGTTCAACCACTGGTACAAATATTGCCTTTGTGGGCTAGAATAAGATGAGTGCTAGAATAACAAGATTATTCTGACTGTCCACTTTCTGGAAGTTAGCAGATAGCTCTATGTTCTATAACAATGTGCTTCCACACAAACTTTTTTAATTCCAAGAAATTCACACTTTAATAAGCCATAGTATTAAGCACAATCTCTATTTTCAGGGGTATCACTCTATTAGTTATAAAGACAAGTTTAACATTTTGTGATAGATCATTTGCAGTCCAAGCAACATTCACTACATACCTAAGAAAGGAATATATATATATATATATATATATATATATATATATATATATAATTAGACTTAACTTCTGGTCTTTGCTGAACTACCAATAGTAGCCCACATGAGTAGGAAAGAGGAGAGTAGGTAATTATTCTTAGGTAGGATATTAACACCTGAGAATTGTAACTGTGCTATGGGTCAGAGGATTTGCAATGGTTTCCCACTATGAGCTGAAAATTAAAATCAGCCGGAGAGGGGGGCTTTGAAAGAGTCCAAAATTCTGTACACACACAGAAAAATAAAAAATGGTACTTTCGACTCAGATGCAATACCATCCAAGTGGTACCATAAATGAGGAAAATGCCTTAAGAAAACAAACTGCAAGCAAATAAAAATAAATCAGAATAAAAGTCTCAAGATAAAATAGAACAAAATCTCAAGGTAAGAATGAATATTGAACAATGTATAATAAATCTAAGTGAATATCAATAATATTAAAGGCAGTTATAATAGAAGTTTTAAGTAAGGATTGCTGAAACAACTCAAGAATAGTATGAATCTAAAAATTCTAAACCATAAAACAATACATTTTTAATAAAGCTGTGAAAAAGCAGTGCATTTTGAATGTCTTCTTCATAGTAATGGTAAATAAAGGCACAAAAGGGTGAAAAATGGGATTTCCAAGATCCAACCACATATCTAATGCAACCAGCTTCTTACAGAGGGATCCAAGAATTTGTGCTTTTGTTGAGCTTGCCTGGTGATTATGATGAAACTAATTGGCAGGCATGTTCAGGAACCACTGAGTCAGAGGACTATTCCTGAATTTAGAAATAAGTGTGCACACTGCATGTCAGTATTCAGACGCCTGTTGCTCACATTTCCTACAGCAACTCTAGATAACTGGATGCAAAGATACTCCCTCAGCCATCCTTCCAATTTCATTAGGTGGCACTTCTTATAACAATAAAGAAGAGTTCTGATAGGTTGATTATGATGTTATATACTTGGACTCTGTATTTGTTAAAAATATAGGAATTGTATTGATGAACTATAATATCCTTTACAAATTCAAAATTAAATTAATTTTAGGAATGATATCCAAAGAAATTACATAATTCTGTTCAGGAAATAATCAGAAACCCATTGTCTGGACAATGTGATTTAGGATGATATTATTTCTCCAAGTTCTTCCTGTTCCTATAATGCTTTATTTTCCCTAGACTCATAATAAGAATTTTCAGTTAAGGTAGTCAGTAAAAACAAAGTCATCTGTGTATATATTGGGAAATACAAAATAAAGTCAAATCAGAAATAAAATAATTTAGTGCTACTATAGGCTGGTAACCCCTAAGGAAGAGGTCAAGTCTTAAATTTGCATGTCTAGAATAAATGAATCCAAACAGATTTCTCAGAAGACTTGCTGAAAACAAAATAGAAAGATAGCAGTGACAGGGGAACAGAGGGGAAAATGGAAAAAACAAAAAAGTGGAGGTGAAGTTTTAGGATAATGTTGTAGTCAAGAAGTCATCACATTTCAGGTTTGGTGGGAGCCCCAAAGGTCATTCCTGACAATCACACATCTAATACTTAAAACAGAAAATGTGCTCCCCTCCAGTGAGATGACTCAGTACTCTGAAGACTCTTCTTTTCCCTCCTGGAAAGTTCTAACTATAAAATGTTTCCTTTTATAGAACTTTATCTTATCTTCTTGACACTTCCTCTCTTGGCATCTATTTATCACATGGACCTACAATAGCATCAATCTTATCTCTTTTCTACCTGTCAGACTTTATATATTTTAAATTCACTATAACACACACACACACACACACACACACACACACACACACACACACTCTTCTACTTCAACAGAATTATTTATTTATCTATAGAAGAGATCCCTAATTTTTCTAAGATATTCTTCAAATGGTATGGTTCTTACCCAGTGATTTTCCTCCTCTAAACTTCCTGAAGGAGTTCAGATATGAATAATCATATATGCTGGACAACTTTAAAATGGGGTTAGATTAACATTATCCTTGTTTCTAATGTTTTACTTGGATGATTGTTCCCTAACACCAATGCAGATTTTTTTGGTAGACTCATTTGGGGCAACAGTACTGTATAGTCAAAGTAATCACAATGCAATTCCTTATTTTTTACAGTGAATATTTCAATTCTCATACAACAATGTTTTGCATATCAATATAAGCCATTCAGAAAAATACATATTATAGAGCCTTGTATCAGACAACTGAAAGCTTTCTTCAATGTTTATGTCAACCCAACACTTTTATAATTCTATAACTCACTACTTATCCAAATATTCATCTGCATAACTATTAACATTTTTTCCATATTATTCACAATAACAGACCTTGCCAAATGCCCTGCTACATGTAGGTATGTCATAGCTACCTGATTTACCCCATGCAACACACTAGCAGTGGAGAAATTTAGGTCTTGCATTTTTTTTCCTTGCTAAACTCTTGTTGGGTTCCATGTTTATGAATTGTTCTAATACTATATACTTACAAACCATCTCTTTATATTCCTTTAAAAAAACTTGCTGAACTTTGATGTAAAATTCATGAGTATTAAAGAAACTACCCTCTCCTCTCTTCACAAAGCAACATATCATTTGAGCATTCAGTCCTCCATTACATCTTTTATTCTCCATATTCTCTCAAAGAACCTTGAGCACCTCATTTGAAACTTTTTCTCAACATTTCTAAAATATAACTAATCTCAATCTCCAATCTTGAATTTATGTAGGGCAGCAAGATGATTTACAAAATGTTCTCAGCAACTAGTAGACCTTGTTAATATTTATTCTATCCTTCCATGTGAAAAATAATTCTCTTTAACAGAAAAGGCAAAATCAAATAGAAATTGGTCAGTTCTACTTTGCCTACAATGTCCATCCATATTTCATGATAAGATTTCATTTGTGACAACCATTGCCAGGATTGAAATTCTTTCTCTAAATAGATTTTGCAGAGCTTGGTGTGTCTTAGTTTTTCTGGAAAAATCATATCTAGAACTGGTGGAATAACCACAGAATTGCTTTTCAGACTAGATTTTCAGAGATTAGCTCAGGTCAGCATCTAATTCATCACTCAATCTCATCCAACCGAATGACTTCAGTGGCTTACTGGGTCCCTGGGGTCTTTAGTTAGTGCAGACACATGCCTCAAAAAAAAAAAAAAAAGGATCTGGGTTTTCCCCTTTTCCCAATGTCTATTTGGTAAAGGTTATTTGGGGAAATTAGGAAGAAGAATAAAATATAACCCTTTTGAATGTATTATAGGATCTTTACTCTAAGGAACTGAAGTTTTATTTAACCCAAGAAGTGCTAGATCTGTGACCTGATTCAGGACTGAACATTGGATAAGGGGCCATTATTCTCTATTACGTGAATTAATGAAGAATTCTGCTCATCAGACATAAAGGTTTTGGTTATTAAGAATCTCTTACGTAGGTCTGGCTGCTATAACAAAATATTTTACATACTGGGCTCAAACCAGAAACATTTATTGTTCACTATTCTGAAAGCTGGAAGTCTCAGATTAAGGTGATGGCAGATTTGGTGTATGGTGAGAGCCTGATTCCTGATTCAGAGATTATATATAGTCTTCTGCTGTATCCTCACATGGTGAAGAGCAGAGAGAAGAACAAGCTCCTTTATGTCTCTTATAAGAGCATTAATCTTGTTCCTGAAGGGTGCACCCTCATGACCTTATCTAATCATAATGACCTCCCAAAGGATCCACCTCTGAATACTGTCATATTCGAGGGTAGAGTTGCAACATAAGAATTTTTGTAGCACACAAACATCCAGTACATAACACAAATTAAGTAGGTATTCATGGCAAACCTATTTATTTTGCTTTTGGGAATTCTATCAATTAGCCAAAAAATATCAAGCCATTTTGATAACTTCTGACTAGTGATGTTTTATATTAACCATGCCCAACTGGTGCTGTCACTTACTCTCAGCCACTCAGACATCACTGACATCCACTGAACTCACTGAGTTCACATCAATGGCTATATCTCTCACATTCATCCCCTGTGGACAAGAGGTTGTCAACTGCTGGTTCACATCCTTATTTAGGTTTCAAGTCACC
This sequence comes from Vespertilio murinus, assembly GCA_963924515.1. Classification (NCBI taxonomy): domain Eukaryota; kingdom Metazoa; phylum Chordata; class Mammalia; order Chiroptera; family Vespertilionidae; genus Vespertilio; species Vespertilio murinus. The sequence continues at coordinate 16,733,545 of OZ004709.1, forward strand.
TTATGGCCCTGTAATCTCAACATGCTGATAAGCTTTTAAAATACATGATTTAGTAGTTTTTTGTTATTGTTATTTTTTTGTTTAAAATATATTTTATTATTGATTTCAGAGTGGAAGGGAGAGGGAGAAAGCGATGGAAACATCAATGATGAGAGAGAATTCATCCATCAACTGCCTCCTGAACATCCCACATTGGGGATCAAGTCCACAACCTGGGCATGTGCCCTAACAAAGAATCAAACCAAGACATCCTAGTCCATAGTTTGACACCCAACCACTGAGCCATACAAGTTGGGATGATTTGGTAGTTTTAATTTAATTTTTCTAAATGCTATCAGGAAACTTAGATCATTTTGCAACTTTCTACACAGGAGAAAGAAGATGCATGTCTTTCTTTTTAAAATATAGTTTCTACTCAAAATGTATCTCATCTACTTCTCACCTTTTAATGTATACAGACTCATTTGATTTTTCTGCACTATTTATGTGTCAGTTAGCATTTACCACCCCACACATGTATATTTTATCTTTTCATTTGTGAGTTTACCACTGATGTAGATTACATTTTTTTAAATAACAGAAACCATTTATACTTTCAGTAGCCCTCTCCAAGCCCACTTTAAACAAAAGTAGGCCTACAGTCAACTCATGGAAACTACTTTTAAATGAATGCAGATTTGTGAACAAAGCTCATCAGAGTAGGTAGGTATTTTGACTAGGATTTCTCTTTCTCTCTCTTCATTACCATCATGCTCTACCACAAAATTATATTTTAAAGGTCACTGAATAAGATAATCTTATTTGTATCCTGTCTCATGTTCTGACTGAGGAGTATGGGCTATAGTTAGAAACAAAGGGTCAGTCTGATTCCATGCCATCACCTCATGGCACAGATTAGGGATATATCAGTAACTGGACCCGAGGTCAGCTTTTCTCCAACTTCTATGGGCATGTTGTATCCATAGGTTAAAGATAACAGTGTTAGTACTCTCATCAGTGGTCTCCCGAAAAAAAAAAAATTCAGAGGGATTGACACCATGATTTGTGAAATTCATTAAGCCAGCACACTAACTAAAGGAATGAAGTTCCTCAAATAGATCACCAGAATGCCACCAGGGTGTCAACTCAGAGAGCACAGCATCATGCTTAAAAGTAAGCCTTCCGATTGAACAACTCTTTTAGTTTTAAAATATTAAATCCAGGTAACTCAAAATGCAAAAGATCTCTACATTTATCATTTGATCCTTCATAAATTTTGTGTATGAGTGTGTAAAGAAGGGGAAAAAAGGCAGGGAGAGAGAGATAAAGGGGAGACAGCAGATAACTACCTTGTTTTTATTTGTTTCTCAAATTACGGCCTCAATCAATACATCTCAAATTGCCTTAGGACAGTACTAGAAAAGGTGAAGGCAAAAGTGACACATCCTAGCTTTTATCTCCATTGTGTGACAGAAGTCTTGCAAAGTTGAAAAGCTGCTAATTTAGTAGTCAACAGTGTCAAATAAAATTTCTAAACTGTATGTCTATAAAAGAACATCTTAGCAATAAGGCGTAGCAAATATGCTTCAAAACAGTGCAGTCAGCAAATCTGTTTCAGGTTTTGAAATATCTAGCAATGACATTTATTAGAAAGAAACTATAATATATCAGATATAAAAAGCTGTCTCTTCATCAGCATTGCTTTATTATAGGCACTAATTTTGTGCAAAATCCTTCAGATTCTTTGCAAAACACCTGCTGAACTTAAAGAAATATGGTGAGTGCTTGCACAGAGCCAGATGCAGCTTAATCACATAATACCGAATTTGACTTTGTGGTGCTTAACAATAAACAAACTGAGCATACTGGTACAGAAGGCTTAAATCTTCCTCAAATTTGTATAAAGTTTTCAATGAATATAGTGTTTGTGCTGATTTTTTCTTCATCAAGTTGGAGGACATAAACAAATACCAATTATAAGAATCCTATTAAGACTGAATATTTTTAAATTAAATTAAATCATGACAAAGACTGTAGTAGAAAATGGTACTCCCTACTTCTCCCCTCCCCACCTATTTCAATTTTCCAGGCTGGCTGCTTTCTGGCTACTTCTCTCTTTGTAATATCCATCCATGCATCCATCCATTCATCCATTCATCATACCCTTGTTTATTCTATCAGATTACTTGAAAATTTCATGTTATGGATGAATCTGCTTCAAGGTCAGATATGATGGCATTATGGCCCAGTAAAAGATGGAAATGGAATGAGAAAGAGCATTTTCTCATTCTCTCTTCTGCTGCACACGATTAGTTTTATATGTTGATTGATTTTTGGTGGTAGGTTAAGTCGATATCAATGAATTTCACTTACCCAGTGTTGACCAGATTAAGGTCCAAAATTGTTTACCCATATCACTTTTTCTCTCTTCTCTTTACAATCTTCTAATTCACATGTTCAGAAGACATTTTATTTGTACATATATGAGAGAGTCTCTAAATGTGCCTACATGTATTCACATTCCCTAGTGAATTAACTATTCTTTCTTCATTGATTCTTATTTGCATTGTAATGTTAAATAATGGTACTTTAATTTTACTTCTTCAGATAAGCTGTGTGCTTGAAAAAACCATAAAACAATGAAACCTCATGAATATTTATATCAATGACTACACAGCATTATAGTCATAATCTCTGGAACTAGTTCTCACCAGTTCAGAATTAATTATCAAGTTCAGTTTTAATTGCATTCCTCTAAATTACAACCCCTCCCCCTAAAAAAAAGACTATAATGAATTATCTGGTAAGTACTTTACTGGGACTAATGCATCTAAGAGAGCTTCCTAAAATCCCATTCTTAATGTCTAATAACCAAACGAAGGCATATGATCCCAAACCAGCATTCTAATCCTTGTTATCCAATGTATTAGACATTTGTGGCTGCTTCTTGGGGTTTAATATATTTTATTTTCATTCAATATTCAGTAAGAATTTAATTGAGTTTGGGGAACTTTTTATTAAAAATTAAACCCTAAACACTCATTGCTTTGCTTTCTTATACTCATGAGTCTGAAAGGACATACAGAGAGGAGTATTTGATGGGGTGACTGCTGAAGAACAGTTGTCCTTTTATTAAAAAAATGTAAAAGACATGTTTAGCACTATGACATAAAGGTTTAGGGAGTAGGATTATGGTTACACTTTATTTGAAGTACATCTGAGCCATGTAAAAACTTTCTAGTCAGAATGTTAAATTAGAGTAATAAATAGAAAAGAATAACAATATTCTTAGAATAATATATAAAAATTTGAAATAATATAAGATTTTAAATATGAAGACATTAAAATTTGTTTGAGTATAATTTTCAGATACATGTTAACGTTATATGACAATATATACTCTCTTATGCCTGAAAACAGTTTTACTTTACTTTTATTTATTTATTCACGTTAATATATTTTTTATTGGTTTCAGAGAGAAAGGGAGAAGGAGAGAAAGGTAGGAGCACTAATGATGAGAGAGAATCATTGATCGGTTGCCTACTTCATGTATCCTATTGAGCCCCCAACCTGGGCATGTGCCCTTAACCAGAATCAAACCCAGGACCCTTTAGTCTGCAGGCTAACACTCTATCTATTGAGCTAAACAAGCTAGGGTTTAACTGTATTTATTTTATTTTTTTTATTTTAATTTACTAAGGTAGTATTTGTGTACATTACCATTGCCCCCCACACACCTCCCATTCATGCCCTCCCTCCCCAGAGTTCTGTGTTCATTGGTTGTACTTATATGCATGCATACCAGTCCTTCAGTTGTTCTCTTATCTCCCCCCAGGTCTCCTTCCCCTCCCCGCTGTCATTTGACAATCTGCTTGTTTTATGGTGACTATTTCAGGACCACTTGAATAGAATCCGCTCCTCATTTGGCAGTCTGCTTATTTTATGGTGACTATCTCCGGACCACACGAATAGAATCCGCTCCTCTTCTGGTTCACACCGCCTCCCTCCCCCGGTCCCACTGCTTCCCCAGGGCACAGGGCTCTCCCAGGGTACATGTTTCCCCTGGGGCACATGGCTCTCCCAGGACACCCAGCCCCCCTGGGGCAGACGGCTCACCCGGGGCATATGGCCCCCTGGGACACACGGCTCACCCGGGGCACATGGTCCCCTGGGACACATGGCTCACCTGGGGCACACGGCCCCCTGGGGCACACGGCTCACCAGGGGAACATGGCCCCCTGGGACTTAACTGTATTTTTAAATGAAGACACCTGATGGCCAGCATTGCATTTGTCTATGATGGAAGGACAATAGATAAAGTAAAGCAAGTGATAACTTCACATTTATTCCCAGAACTTCCCTTCATACTCAGTGATCATAATCAATTTATAGTTGAGAGGGCAGAAGGAAATAGGGAAGATGAGAAGTATCATTTCACCTGGAAACCTTAATTCCTAGATAAATATCACTCAAAGCAAATTCCTAGATAAATATCACTCAAAGAAATCTCCATCCATTCACCCACTAGAACTTCTAGATTTAGCTGAAGGTTGAGTCAAGTTTTAATGAAGATTATTCATAATTTCACAAATAGAAGATTTGTTCTCATCATAGACCTTAGCAGCCTCAGCATACAATATTTTTCTTTCCTTAAGAACATTAGCCTTTTCACTTAAAGGAGGCACTTTATGGCTTCTCTTACCATAGTTGAGATGCCAACATCACTGCTCTTGCACTTTGGGGTCATTCTTAAGTAAAATAAGGGTGATTTAAACACAAGCACTGAGTTCTTGAAACAGGCAATCTGATAACTGAGAAAGCTACTGCATGCCTAACAAGCAATAGTATATAAGATATGGATATGCTTGACAAATAAGTGATTTACATCCCAAGTGTGATGGAGCAGGATAGCATCAGATTTTATCAAATACAAATCATAGGAAAAAAATAAACCCTCGATCTATAGAAAGCCCTAGAATGGAAGAAAGCACAAATATACTCCATATATTCATAGAAGTGCTGCAGTTTTAAGGGTTAAATTCTAGGGACTAAGCCTTTTCACAGGAATGAAGAATTATTGGTTATTTTGAGGGTCTCTAGAATAATGCCTAACTCATAGAAAGAATGAATATTTATTTGGAGAAATAAAATGTTAAGAGATGTTCTAAGGCAGAAGATAGAAATACATTTGTCTAGAAATAAGACAGAAGATATTGTCATACAAGTGCATTTAATTGCATCTGTCTTTTATTCCAGATGTGTTCCTAAAATGTTCATTATGTTTCTACATGGTAAGAAGAACTTAATGAAGACATGTATCATCCCTTGGTTTAAGGAGTTCCGCTCATGGTTTCCTTAGCGGGGACTGCCATTCCTGGACAGCCCAAGAATTCATATGGATGGCTATACCAACAGGACAGGCTTTTCCATTGACATTATTTATGTGGCAGCAATTTGGAATCACAGATTAGATCTTTTAAGAAAATCTTTTTCCTGCTCTCCGGCCAACAAATGGTGACACTGGTCTATTTGATCAATGTAACTCCATTTGAAGTCAGTTTAAGTAGAGTGAGCTACAAAAATGGCAGAGAATCACATGAACATTTTTTATTTGTCCTCTTTTTCTAAAGTGAGAAAATATCCCAATTGCATGGATTTCATCATCTGCTGCTTGAATCCCATTGCCGCCCAAATCTGGCACAGGCAGTAGCATCTCCACTATATGATCTGCCTCTTTTAAAATAAAATTTTAGAGCATATTGCCTGTTTACTCAATTTTTAGTGAAAATTCTTCACCTAATTAAAAATTCTTAAGTGTGTCTTCCCCCAGAATGTTAATAGGCTCTATAATCTAAAAATTGGTATGTCTTTTTTTTATTTATGCAAATTTGCATTTAGTAAGTAGCACTCAATACTTTTGTGTATAATTGTATGTGTTTTAACACATCATAGATTCTTATAGTAACCAATACAAACAATACACAGAAGAGTTCCAACACCCTAGAGAAACTCCTTTTAAAGACCTTTCGTAATCATCCTCAACACACACACACACACACACACACACACACACACACACACACACTCTCACACTCCTTCATGGTCCTAACAAAGTGATAAAACCACTCTGGAAACAATCTGGAAGTTTCTCATATTTTGAATAATAAATTATTATCATATTTACAGAATTGTCTAGGATAAAAATGTGACTTTAATACATAGGTTATTGATCTATCATAGAGTCCACCGCAGAAAGAGCAACAAAAGGAAAAAAGTTAACATTTTTCATGCTGATGAAGACTGGAGTCTATAAAAACACACACACACACACACACAAACCCAAAAAACCATCCCACAAGTTATCCACTGTTGACACATACCTATGAGAAAATGAATGATGAAAAAACTGAAGCTCAAAAGTCCGTGAAATCATCTTCTTTATATATTCTCTTATAGGGGCTATCTCTCATAACCTGGTGTCTTTAGCTTGAGTTCAATCCACATGTCACCTTATGTGGATATATGTTTCCCCCAGCTCTATGTAATGCTCTTTACTGATGACCACCAGAGCAATCATTCAGGATGAGTAAACTGGGCATTGATTTGGGGATAATAAACTTCCCTGTCCCATGCACACTCCATAGCTGTCTTTTTAGCTCCCACCACCAATCCAAAGTTTTGGATGCTCATTTTTACTTTTTTATATATTCATATCAGTTTCTTCATTCTTTTTGAATTTATTTTTCTGTGTTTATAGGGTTGGAAACTAACTTCTTTAAATTAATAAAAGAAGTATAAGAACTAAGCCCTGGACAGGTAGCTGAAGTTGTTAGAGCTTTATCCTGATGCACCAAGACTGTAGGTGCAATCCCCAGTCAGGGCACATACAAGAAGCAACCAATGAATGGATAGATAGGTGGAACAACAAATCTATGTTTTTCTCTTTGTCTCTCAAAATCAAGAAAAAAAATTTTAAGTATAAGAACCAAACATAGTCCTTACAATTGATTTTAAGAATATGGTGCCTCTAACTTTGGTTGTATCCACCACCAAGTCAGAAGTGAACAGAGAAAAGCAACATAAAGAGAGCAGTGACTACAAAAGAAAGTTTCTTCCATTAGCTAAGAGGTTGGACCATATGGCATCTAAGGTATTTTCCAAGTCTTAATGGAACTATTTCTGGAACACTATAATCCATACTAGAATATGTTCCTTTATTGATGGAATTATGTTTCACCACCTCACGTCACTTGGCCTGTGTAGAGGAAACCCTAGTGTGTTTAGCAAGCGGTTAGCTGCTCATTAAAATCAAACTTCTGGAACTTTAATTAATGATTGACTTGTCACTAGTTTTACTTTATTTGAAACTCTGACTTTTCATTTGAGAGCAAATTATGCTCATAATTTGGCAAAACCTCAGCTGTGGTTATCTGATGACAACCTTTTAAGTAGCACATTTCTATGCCATGTCATACTGACGTGAGATCAGCTTCCCCATGACCACTTATTCCACTGCATTTCTACTTTTCACTGGATTCTCCTCATTTGGTATAAAGTAGTTATATCAATGGAAATATAAATAGAGAAAAAAAATAAAAATTATGCACAATTTTGGTTAAATATGTAAATATGGAGTTTAGATTGTGGTGAGTACATGATAGAAAAGAAGAAAGTTATTCCCATATGGCCTGATGGCAATAAAATTTATGTCACGTAGGGGCCATACAGAAGTAGCCATTCATGTGACAACTTACACACACACACACACACACAAACACACACACACACACACTCACACACACCATATTTTATACTAAATGAAGATTTTATTGAAGCTTTTGCTTTAAACTCAAAGGAAAGTAGATATACCTGCTATAACTACTTGTATAGAGTATTATTCCAGACATCGTAAATACACCAGAAAGACAAAAAAATTATGAGGTTTGCAAAGAATCAAACACACCTAAAATTACTTTAACAGAATATAATTAAATATCTAAAAATAATCTATCAAAAATTATTGAATTCATGGAACATTTACAAATATTGTTAGAATCAAACTTAATATTTCATAACTGGTTGCTTTTTTCTGTATGACAGGAATGAGCACTTGGAAAAATAAATTAAAATATTACTTGTTACAGCTAAATAAATGAATTGTAAACAAAGTTAAACAAACTATATGGTCATCATGGAGATTTTCTTCAGCCTTATACAAAAAGATTTTTTCTAGATAAGAAGACAATTTCCCCATGAGTGTGATGTGTATTTGCATTCAAAAACAGAGAAATTGAATCAGGAGTGTAAGCACTTTTACCTGGAAAACTAATTTATAAAACTAACATTTAGCCCAAACCAGTTTGGCTCGGTGGTTAGAGCATTGGTCTGTGGACTGAAGGGTCCCAGGTTCGATTCCAGTCAGGGGCATGTACATTGGTTGCGGGCACATCCCTGGTGGGGGCTGTGCAGGAGGCAGCTGGTCGATGTTTCTCTATCATCTAGCTCTCTATCCCTCTCACTTCTTCTCTGTAGAAAATTGATAAAATATATTTTTTTAAAAACCAAAAAAAACCAAAAAGCCCTACCATTTAACCATATATTCAGTTCAAGGAGAAGGAATATAAAACTCAGAGAAAATAGAGCCCTGTGTCTTAAAGCATGCAAATCGCTGATATTTCTTCAATATCAAATAAAGAATGAAACAAATGGAAAGATACACTATATTTATGGTGTGGGATATTTAGTATTTCAAATAGTGCACCCACCCTGACATATAGAGGTTGATAGTAAAGTGGTCAAGTCTCCAGTACTTGTTATTATAATCCTAATATATAAAAACCTAGGATCCATAGTGACCAACCGAAGGCTCAACTGAACACTGAAAGTCAGTCCAACAGTCAGGGTTGGATTGCCGTGGTGACCTAGCATTGACTAAAACCAGTGAGGGCGTGATGACACAGCTCTGACTGCTAAGAAGGCTATGGATCAGGCTCAGAGAGAGGCCTGAAGAGAGAGGCAGCTGTTGATCATCTGTTGCCTCTCTCTTTCTCTCTTGGCTTCACTAGCAGCTGAGGCTCTGTTTCTCTGGAGGACTCTGCAGGGACTGCTGATAAGCACTGCCTCTCTGATCAAGCCTGGAGATAGGCCCATAGATACTGATTGACATAGAAACTAACTAATCAGAACTAAATCTGAGTGAACTGTGAGGAGCCAATGGCTGCCTAGAAGGTAGAGCTTTTGATGCTGACTAGCATAGAAACTGACCAATCAGAACAAAATTGGCCAGCAGGGGAGGGCATTTGTGGGCAAGATCAGGCTGGCAGGGAAGGGCAGTTAGGGGTGAGCAGGCAGGCAGAGGAAGTTAGGGGTGATCAGGCTGGCAGGGGAGAGCAGTTGGGGGCAAGATCAGGCCAGCAGGGGAGGGCAGTTGGGGGCAAGATCAGGCTGGCAAGGAAGGGTAGTTAGGGATTATCAGGCAGGTAGAGGCAACCCCCCTCCGTGCCCTAATTTCATGCACTAGGCCTCTAGTATTGTAATAATTTACTCCTCTATTTAAATGTTTATAAAGTCTGAATTTATCAGTCAGAGCTCTTTTGCTTTTGAAAAAGAAATATATATATATATATATATATATATATATATATATATATATATATAAAAAAAACTCATGGTCATATATATATAACAAAACCAATTGAAAGGAATTCTCTCTAACTCTTGCCCTTGCCTCTGTTCATCTGAGCTTTCCACTATCATTCCCTCTACTTTTTCACTACTAGTCTTATGCCCCTCCAATACTCCCCTCCCTAACAAAAGAGATTCTTTCTTAATGGTTCCTGAATACAACAAAAGGATAGACTCTTCTCCGACCTGGCTCACATGCCCACAACTGTAACCTAAGGTACTCAATTTCTTACCTGAAGAAGGGAAGGAGGACCTGAACACTATCATCTACACCTGGTCATATACTCCACAACTTCCCTTCCCATTTCAGATAAGATAACAGAGGACTGATGAAAGTCATTCAGTAATTCATTCTGTTCTCAATCACTGGGAATCCTAGATAATAAAGAGTAGCAAAAACATGACTAGGCTTTTGCTCTCCTATGTCTCATGTAAATATTTCTTAATACTGTTTCCTTACTGAAAGTTTTAGAAAGCCTCCTATTCACAAATTTGGTACATATTATTCTTTTCAAAATTAAAGCCAACAATTTGGACAACATGGATGATTGCTTTGAGCATCATCAAAGTGAGTGGTTCAGAGTTTGCTTCTGAGATGGCAGAATGAAAAACAACCCAGATTCTAGCACAGTAGATTTTGTTCTCAGAAGTGTTCTTTATTTGCAAGTGTTGGACAAGGCAACACTCTCCAGCAGACAGACAGATTAACTCCCAGTGGTAGCTACAATTTTCTTAATGATAAAACCTTTCGGGGGCTAATTTACACATCATCTGTTTTTCACACTGGAATCTTCCATAAATATTTCAAAGGTTGTGCTCAGACTAACACAACACCTGAAGCAATGTTTTGCACATATCTGGAATCCAATAATGGGATCATTATATTGAATTAAATGCAAATCACAGACATATGGATTGGAAAAGTAAGCAACAAATATTTATTAAGCACTGTTGGAATGGTCAGACTAATTTTAGATAGCTTTGCAAAAACTGAAGAAAATATTATAATCCTTCTGGGTAGTTAGAAAAAATGATTAACATAAAAATTGTTGTAATTTGAGGTCTGGAGTGGTTGGCACAGATGATGCACACTGCACAGATGTGGCAAAGAAAGAGTGTAAATTAGAGATAATGGCAATGAGAAAATGGGCTCTGAAGTGGACCTTGAATGAATGATCTAACAGATGGACAATGAAGAGGTAAGAAATAAAGGGTATTTCAAGGGGTGGATATTATGAGCAATTGTGCTAAGGTGAGGTGGCCCTAACTTATATTTATGTGTTGTGGATAACTTTATAAAACATCTCCCATAAGAAAAGGTGCTCCAAAGAATAAAATAATGAGGATAATTTTTATTCTTAATAAAGATATAAGAAAAATATTATTCAAAAATTTTAAATGTAAGATAGGAATACTGGTAATGATAGATATCCTTACATTGCTATTTTTTGGTGAAAAGCAATTAGCCCCTCACCATTAAATCTGCAGTTATTAAGTAGTTTTGCTGGCTGTGATTCTCAATCGCTGGGAATCCTATATAATAAAGAAGCAATATACAAATTGACCACCACTCCAACACACAAGATGGCTGCCCCCATGTGGTCAAAGATGACCACCTCCATGTGGACACAAGATGGCCAGCAGAGGAGGGTATTTGGGAGGAACCAGGCCTGCATGGGACGGCAGTTGGGGCGGGGGACCAAGCCTTCAGGTGAGGACAGTTAGGGACAACCAGACCTGCAGGGGAAGGTAGTTGGGGCAGGGGACCAGGCCTTCAGGGGAGGACAATTCAGAACAACCAGGCCAGCAGGGGAGAGCAGTTAGGGATGACAAGCCTGGCAGGGTAGGACAGTTAGGAGCAATCGGGCCAGCAGGGGAGCAGTTAGGCATTGATCAGGCTGGGAGGACAGTGGTTAGGGTATGATCAGGCTTGCAGGCAGAAGTGGTTAGGAGAAATCAGGCAGGCAGGCAGGCAGGCAGGCAGGCAGGCAGGCAGGCAAGCGGTTGGGAGCAAGCAGTCCTGGATTGTGAGAGGGATATCCAACTGCCTGGTGGGATTGGGCCTAAATGGCAGTTGCACATCCCTTAAGGGGTCCAAGATTGGAGAAGGTGCAGGCTGAGGTGAATTCCCCCTCCCCCCCCCCCGTGCACGAATTCCATGCACTAGGCCTCCAGTCTATAATAATAAAGGTATAATAAGCGAATTATACAGGACATCCTTCTGCATAACGTTCTGGAAGAAGCTGGGGCTGTGAGGGCTAAGGCAAGCTGCCGTAGCTGTAAGCGCTGTGCCCCTTGCACAAATTTCATGCATGGGGCCTCCAGATAATTAATAAAACTAGGTAGCTGGGCTCAATCAGGATTTTCTAATTTTGTGTCACTGGACTGACCCAGAGCTTGCCTAGAAGGTGGGCTATAGAAATATCTAGCCATGATCACCAGGAGACTGCAAGCATAGCAGGCGCATGCTGGTGGGCAGGGACTTGATGTGGGCACTAGCGGGGACTTAACCAGCCACACAGCACAGGACTCTGGGACTCAGGGGGGTCCTGCATAGTGCTGGTGGGTGCTTGATGCTGGATCCCTGGCTGCTGGCAGGTTTGGGTCTCATCTATTTTGAGACACACACAGGTGGGCGGGACTGTGTGCTTGGCAAGGTGCGTTTGGGTTGGCAGGGCTATGTGTGCAGCAAGGCATGCACAGGTGGGATGGGACTTGATTCTGGGACTCATGTCACAGCAGACTTGATGTTGTGTCCCCACAGGTGCAGGCCCAGACTCTGACCGGAGGGAGGAGGGAGCCAGATATCCCCACCCAGGACTTGGCAAATAGTTATATTAAAATATTTCTTCTAATTAATTCCCTATCAATGTGCATGGATTCATGCACAAGGCCACTAGTTAGAAAATAAGAGGAAAATATTCAGTATTAATGAAGCCCAAGAGGAAGAGAATAAAAAAAAATTCAAGAATTCTTGCTAAAGTTGGATGGAGACTCTGAAATAAGTTTAGTCCCAAGCAGAAATCAATAAAGGCAATCATGTACAATCAACACTTATGTGGATTTAAGTCATGTGATTCAAGAGCTTAAAATAGAGTTGAATTAGACCAGATGGCAGCTTTCAGAGCAACAGCCTAGGTGCAAGAATGCTTTTCTTTAAGGAGATTCCACCGAGGTATTACTGATGGACAGCAAGTGTGGCAGGGTTCAGAGTAAATCACAGCTGAAGACAGAAGTGGATATAATATAAGCATTACTTTATGGAGGCATAAGTGCTTCTACTATATATATATATATATATATATATATATATATATATATATATATATATATAATTGAAGAGACAAAGAAAATGTTTGAAGGTGTTCTGTCATTTTTCTATCAGGCTGTGCTCCTCTTCTCACATTCATAGGCAATTTGCTTATAGCTGAATCTTGAAAAGAACATCTTGATATCTAACAAAGAATTTAACCTTTTTATGAAGCTTTTCAATATTTATAGCTCAGAACACTTGATAAGATTTTCCTTTTCAGGATAAATCCTGCATATGTACCTAGGGGCCTTTTACAACAGGGTCCTGACTTATGTCTGTAGGTAGCTCTAGATTTGCTTGTTGCCCCTTCTCTTGTTAGGACATTTTCACAGGCTTCGGTCCCCTTCCAAGGGTGGGGGACCCAAATTAACATACATTGTTTGGAATTTCATTGACAGTTTGTGAAGAATTAATATCTCAAAGTTGAGTTTTCTGATCTAATAAAATATAGCTTTCTGTTTATTTGATCCTTTTAACTTCTCTCTGAAATATTTTATAATTTTTAATGTACAGATTTTGAAAACTTTCTATCACATTCATTATTAAGTATTTCATGTATGATGCCTTTAAAAGCAGTACTTTTTTATTTCAATGTCTGATTGTGCACTGCTGTATAAAGAAATGCATTCGATGATTTTAGATTGATCTTGCATACCGCAAATGTCCTTACCTCACTTTTTACTAGCTTCTTGCAGAGTCCACAGGATTTTCTAAATAAAGAGGGTTTATGCCTTTTGATTTTGGGTGCTTTTTATTTCTTCTATTGCTAATTACACTGGCTAAAATCTTCAGATTTTTTATTGAATAAAAGTGTTAACAGTAGACATTCTTACCTTGCTATTCTTAGGAGAAAAGCAATCAGCCCTTCACCATTAAATGTGAAGTTATCCATAGATTTTGTTCAGAGGTTCCCTCTTTCACAGTGGGGAAGCTTTCTTCTACTCACAATTGTTGAAAATTCTATTTTTCTTTTATATCAGGAATAGATATGGGATTTTGTTCAATTCTTTTTGTGCATTTATTAAGGTGATTTTTTGTTGTTGCTTTTAGCCTTTTAATATGATGAGATACATTGATTTATTTTCAAATATTAAATTAACCATGAGTTTCTTGTATGGTTGCAATTTTGTCAAGACATATTATGATTTTTATATGTTTTTGGGATCAAGTTATTTTAAAATTTGTAGGAAATTTTTGTATTGACATTTATGAAAATACAGGGGAAGGGTAAAAGTAAGTTTACAGTCGTTCATATGGAAAAATCATATAATAATTAATAAATAATACAAAAATAAACTCTGTTTCCCATACTCACAGCTATAAACCTACTTTTCCCCAACCCTATATTGACCTGTAGTTTTCTTGCAAAAATAACTGCTAGTTTTGGTATCATTGTAACCTGGCCAGATATAATCAGTTGGCATGTGTTCCTTCTTCCATTTTTGAAAGAGTTTGTGTAGTATTTGTATTATCATGTATTTAAGAGCTTGATATAGTTCATAATAAAGTGATCTGGGACTGGATTTTTCTTCAAGGGAAGAATTTTAACTGAAATTATATATATATATATATATATATATATATGTATATATATATATATATATATATATATATATATATATATATAGGCTATTTTGATATTTTTTAGCAAATTTGGATGGCTTGTGTTTTAAAATAAATTTGTCCATTTTTGTATATTAAAATTTATTGCCATAAAACTCAATAATATTTCCTCCCTAATTCTTGATATTAATAATTGCCTTTTCATTTTTTATTATCTATGTAACTAAAGGTTTATCATTGTATTTATCTTTTCTAAGTTGGCTTTGGTTTATATTTTATTTTTTTCCATTTCATTAATTTTAGATCAGATCTTTATTATTATTATTATTATTATTACTATTATTATCCCTTCTTATTCTTCCTATAGTTTTAATTTATTGCTCTTTTTCAATCTTTTTCAGGTGGAAGCTGAGGTTACTGACTTGACACATTATCTTTTTTATTAAATGCACTTGTTGATACATATTTCCCTAAGTACTACTTTAGCTGCATAGTAAAAAATAATATGCTTTCATTTCATTTTGAAAACTTTTTAATTGTATAAGTGGTTTACACTATTCAAATATTTACATATTTCCAGATATTTATTTTATTAATTTCAAATTTAATTTCTACTTATTCAGAGAACTTAATTTATATGATTTGAAGCCTTTTGAATTTCCCATCTTTAAATTTGTTGTAACTTCTTTTGTGCCCAAATATAGTCTATGTGTTAAATATCCTGTGCATGTTTGAAAGGGTATATAGTCCTCTCCATTAGAGACAGCATTCAATAAATGTCAATTATATTGAAGGGATTGAGAGCACTGTTCAGTACTTCCATTTTTAAGACTAATTTTCTATCTACTTACTCATTAGTTATTGAGAGATGGATGCTGGAATTTTTAAATGACAATTGTGGAATTGCTTATTTGTTTATGACCTTGCAGTTCTATCAGTTTTTGCTACTCTTTTTTGAGGCCCTTTAAATAGGCTTACAAGTGTTTAAGGTTATTGTGTTTTCCCATTGAAATGACCATTTTTTATGAAATGAACATATTTTCTCCTGATGATATATTTGCTCTAAAGTCAAGGTTATCTAATATTACTATAGTAGCACCATTTTAAAAATTGGCAATAGTATAGTAAATATTTTTCTATCCTTTTACTTGCAACCTGTATGTGTGTTTTTAATGAAATCGTTTTTGTGCAGGCAGCATCTAATTGGGTCCTTTAAAAAATACAACCTGATAAACTCAGTGTTTATATTAGAGTATTTAGATAATCTATATTTAAATTATTACATAATTAAGTTCTATAATTTCATTGTAGACTTTTGATTTGTTCATCTGTTTTGTGTCAATATTTCTTTTTTTGTGCATTATTTTGAATTACATGAGTATTATATATGATTCCATTTTAACCTCTTTGGTTGCTAATGAGGTTTAACTTCTTTCTTAATACTTGCTTTGAAATCTACGGATTATATTTTTTAGATATTAAAGTTTACATTTAAGGGATATTATACCACTTATATACAGTGCCAGAATGTTATAGTAGTATACTTCTATTTTTCCCTTCTAGAAATTTATTATACTGCTCTTAACATCCTTTATTTTGCATTAAAGTGTAAACCTATGATACATTGTTATTCTTTTTTCTCTAAATAGACAATTGTCTTTTTAAGAGTTTTAACAACAAGAAAAAATTATATTTACACTCATTGAGTCACTAACACTGCCTTTCTCCCATATCGTCTCCCTACTGCCCAAAGGACTTCATTTAAATATTCTTGCACTCTATATTTGCTGGTTATGTATTATTTCAGCTATTTTGTATTTTTAAAATCCTTTACTTAACATTCATTTTTTGAAAGTTTTTTTTGTAATAGTTGGAATTTTTTTTACCTCAAATATGGGGCATCACTTTCTTCTGGTTTGCATTTTTAGACAGTCTTCTAACATTCATACATTTGTTTCCTCTGTGTATAATCTGTCTATTTTCTCTAGTTGATTTAAAAGATTTTCCATTGTCTTTGGTTTTAAGTCATTTAACCATGACCCATGACATGTCTTAGTTCATGTTCTTATGGGGGTTTCTTAAGCTCCTTAGGCTTGTTGGTGTATAGTTTTCATACATTTAAGTATTTTTCAGCCATTCTATTTTAAATATTTTTCCTCAATTATTATTTTTCTCTCCCCTTTTTGGGGAGTCTATTAATGCATATAATAGACCATCCAAAGTTTCTCCATGTTCAATAATATTTTTTTTTACTGATTTCTGTCTTTTTCTTTCTATGTTTAATTTTGTAAAGTTTCTATTGCTATGCTCTTAATTTCACTAATATTTTATTCTGCTATGCTCTTAATTTCACTAATATTTTATTCTGCAATATCTAATCTGCTAGTAATCTTCTCCGGTTTATTTTGAAATTAAATATTGCAGTTTTGCTTTTAAGAAATTTAATTTGGGTCATTTTTTTTAATCCTCACCTGAGTATATTTTTTCATTAATCTGTAGAGAGTGGAAGAGAGGGGAAAACAGAGAGAAATGTAAATATGAGAGAATCACATCGATTGGTTGCCCCTCACATAAGCCTTGATCAGGAAGGGGGGCTAGGGAAGAGCTTGCAATCGAGGTACATGCCCTTGACCAGAATCAAACCCAGGACCCTTTGGTCTCCAGGCTGACATTCTATTCATTGAGCCAAACTGACTTGAGCATCATTTCGGTAATTTTTGTATCATGCTCATATTTTTTATAGGATCAGTCATTTCTCTTTGTACATTCTTGAATATATAGAATTTATTATATAATTATAAATGACCCTGTCTACAAATTCTATTATCTCTGTCACTCTTGGGCCTGTTTGCATTGATTACCTTTCCTCCTCTTTTTTTGTCATATTATCCAGCATTTTCGATGCTTGATATTTTTACTTTTTGGTCAGACATGAGTTTTACTTTTTGAGCTTTGAATATTTTCTGATTTCTGTAAACAGTCTTGAAAGTTTTTCAGTTACGTTACTTGGAAAGAGGTTGATCCTTTCAGATCTTGCTTTAAGCTTTGTTGGACGGGACCAGGACAACACTGTTTCTAGAATTAATTTTGCTTCACCACTGAGGCAAAAGTCTGTTGAGAACTCAATCTCTTGCCCTGTGAATTATGAATTTTATTTCTGATTGGAAGGACCGAGAATTATGCTCAGCTCTGTCTTATATCTAGAAACCATTCTCTCTAATAGTTTCATGTAGTTCATTCCCTGAATTTAGGAAACCAAAGTCTTATTCTTTGAAAAAATGAATAATAGTCATAGCTTATTAGTCAGACTAACCAAGGGAAAAAGAGAGGACACAAAATAACTAATATCAGGAACAAACAAGGGGTCAATAATACTAATCTGCGCACATTTATAAACATTAAATATTTGATATAAAGTAGAAAAGTGTGTTTAGATAGAATCTGTATGCCAATAAATATAAAATACTGATATAAGCAATCAGAGAAAATCTAAATATATTTAAAGAGCTAGCATTAATGTAGTTGTAATTCATTGACTGGAATACTCAGTATGGTTAAGTTTTCCCTAATTTGATCTAAATTCAATCAAAATCTCAGCAAGATTTTTTTTTTACTTTTTTAAATTGATTATGGTAACACATAATTGTCCTTATCCCTCCATTCCCATCCCAAAACCCTCCCTACGTATTCCCCCAAACCCCTGTTGTCCATGGCCACCGGCTAGGCCCATGTGCATGCACAAAAGTCCTTTGGTTGATCTCTTCCCCTTACCCCCACACTCCCCTACTTTCCCTCTGAGGTTTGAGAGTCTGATCGCTGTTTCTCTTTCTCTGGGTCTGTTTTATTTTTCCACCAGTCTATGTTGTTCATTATTTCCTCTAGATGTGTGAGGTCATGTGATCCAAGAAATACCCTTGTAAGAACCTAAACTGCGACAAGCTTTAACCAGAGAAGGTCGGACCTGCATTGCCACCATTTGTCCACCAACCAGATCTGAAATATCATGGCTGACATGTACACATAAGGAATTATTTGACATTGAAATTGGGACTCAAAAGAACTGTTGGTCCAGAAAGGAACTCACTACAGACTGATTCATTTGCCTTTCAGCAAGATTTTTGAAGATATGAAAAAGAAGATTCATAAAGGCACATATAAAAGCAAATGTACTTAAACTTTTTGTGAAGGAAAAACAAAGTTAGAGAATTCAGAAAACTGAATTGCAAGGATTCTTGTAAAGCTACATTAATAAATACACACAGTATTGACAAAATGGATGCATACATGAAACAGATTGTAAAGCCACATTAGACACACACACACACACACACACACACACACACACACACACCTAGTAAATTTATTTTGTCAAACATCCAAAGGAACTAAGTGGAGAAAGGATAGTCTTTTAAAGAACTGATCCTTAAAATTTTGGCTATTCATCTGCCAAAAAATAAGGTTATAAAGCTCAAATTATATGAAACAAGATACAGAAAAATTCAAACATCCATACCATATATAATAATAAAAGGGTAATCTTCTAATTAGACTGGACGTCCTTCTAGATAAAGCTGGGGCTGGAGCAAAGCCACCCAGATCCTGGGTGCCTGCTGGTTGCTGGAGAGAAGCAGCCTGGGTCCCGGGTGCTGGAGGGAGGCCAGTGTCTGCAGCCGGGGGAAGGAAGGCCTACTCTTGCATGTATTTCATGCATTGGGCCTCTAGTTAAATATAACAAAGAAGCTATAAAAGTCTCTCAAATGACAGTGTTAAAAAATAGCCAGTGATAAAGAGTAGAGAACACTGCCCTAGCTGGCTTGGCTCAGGGGATAGAGTGTTGGCCTGTGAACTGAAAAGTCCCAGGTTCGATTCCAGTCAAGGGCACCTGCCCGGGTTGTGAGCTCGATCCCCAGTGGGGGACTTGTAGGAGGCAGCCGATCCATGATTCTCTCTCATGGTGGATATTTCTATTTCTCTTACCCTCTTCCTTCCTCTCTGAAATCAATAAAAATATTGTTTTAAAAAAGAGTAGAGAACACTGAAAGCAGTAATAGTTAAACCAAGGGTGGCTTTTCAAGAGAAACAATGTAAATTAGTAGATTTTGAAGAAGAAAAAATCAGATTACCAAAAGGAATATAACTGTCCACCTAGAATGTACATGAAATGAAACTATATATAAAGCACATGACATTTTCATAAAAAGAATTTGAGAAAACATGCTACACCTGCTGAAGGAAATTTTCAATAAAGTACTTGGGCTGTAGCCGGTTTTGCTCAACCAACAGAGTGTCTGCCTGTGAACTGAAAGGTCTTGGGTTTGATTTTGGCCAAGGGCATATGTCCAGGTTGCAGACTCAATCCCCAGTAGGGGACATGCTGGAGGTAGCCAATCAATGATTCTCTCTCATCATTGATGTTTCTATTTCTCTTTCCTTCTCTTTTCCTCTCTGAAATAAATTTTTTAAAAACGTGTGTGTGTGTGTGTATATGTGTCCTGGTCAAAAATAGTAATACTACACAGGATACAATTTTAAAAAATTAGCTATAGTACTTAGGTCATATGTAGGTTAGTGAGAATGCAGTGATATGAGATATGTTCTAAAATCTTTATATTTTTATGAAATAATATGAATCTTTTAGACTTTAAGGTAAAATTTTTACATTTCTACCATCAACAAATGAAGAATATAACTACAGTATGTAATTTCCAAACTTTTGGAGCAAAATAATCAATTAAAAAACTAATAATGAGAAAGAATAATATAGAAATTATGGAATAGGTTGAAAGTAAAAATAAACGGTAAATAAATATTTTAATTTAATTTTAAACTATAAAATACTAGTACAAAATAGACTAAATGTTTTACACTGAAATTAAATTGAAACTTATATGAAATTTAAAACATTCACAAATCATACAGTATAAAAGAGAAAGTTAAAGAAGAAAAAGAATGTGGCAATAATAATATTAGGCAGTACGCATGTACAGGTAAATTGGTAAGAGGATTCATGCCTAATGGTAATATCATTTATTTACCAGAGAATAAAATAAATTCTAAATATCTATGAATGCAGTCACTAAGAGTAAACATATTTTAGCAGAAGAATTAGAAAAAACATTAAAAGTCTACCAAAATGGTAGAAGATTTTAACACAGCACTCTCAGTAATTAATAGATCAATCAGAAAGGATAGAGAGGATTTGAACTACACATTAGCAAGATTGATCTAATGGGCATATATAGAACAGCATGCTGAATCACCAATGAAAATGGACTTCTCTAGCACATATGGAGCATTTATAAACATTGACCACATACTTGGCAGTGAAGGAAGTTTCCACAAATTCAGAATGATTGATATAATAAAAGCCACATTCACTGCCACAGTTCACTTGCCTTAGAAATCAATAACAAACTAAAGCTAACAGAAAAATCACATATATGGATAAACTAAGAAACCTATTCAAAATGACTCATGGGTCAAAAAATGAATAAGACTGGACACTAGGAAATGTTGATAACTTATCCATATCTAAAATTATAGGACAGCCCTGGCTGGCTTGGCTCAGTGGATAGAACATCAGCCTGCATCTGAAGGGTCTCAGGTTCAGATTTGATGTTGGCCAAGGGCACATGCCTGGGTTGCAGGTTCGATCCCCAGTAGAGTGTGTGCAGGAGGTAGCCAATCAAGGATCCTCTCTCATCATTGATGTTTTTTTTTTCTCTCTCTTCTCCCTTCCTCTCTGAAATCAATAAAGAAATATATTTTAAAAAATATATTTAAAATTATAGGACAGAATTACTACACAAATTAGTACTTATGAGAAAATGTACAGCTTTAAATGCTTATTTCGAAAAGAAAGCCAAAACAGTAAGATAAGCCCATTAAAAGAAAAGGAACTCTAAAGAGAATAGAACAAAGATGTACTTTTTTTTTAAGAAACAGAAATTAATTAAATGGAAAACAATGATGCAGTAGAGAGGATCCAAAAATACTCCTGTGTGTGTGTGCCTGTGTGGGAGCGTGGAGGGGAGCAGAGGTGGGTGTTTTTAAAAAACAATAAGATAGAACCTTCTGATGAGGCTGCTGATCAAGAGCAAAGAACAATCTCATAAATAAATAACATCCATCGCTTTAATGACTTGACTGACAGGTGCTGCTAAGATTTTTTAAAATTAATGCAATATAAAGAATAGCTTTATTTTGATAAACTTGAAAACAGACACATTTTCAGAAAAATAACACATTGAAATTAACTCAAAACAGCTATTCTATATGCATGAAATAAATAAGCAGAAAAAAATCTTTCTATTAAGAAAAATAAGTCAATATGGTTTACTAAGAAAAACTAGAAAAGATGAAAAATTATAAATTTATAATTATTATCTTGAAAAAATTTGATTTACAGATTTATAAAAATAGTGCAGGAAGTTCCTGTATGTCCTCTACCCAGCTTTCACAAATGTTAACTCTTACCTAACCATGATATATTTATGATATCTAAGAAACCAATATTGGTAAAAATGTGTTAAGTAAATCACATACTTTATTCAGATTTCATCAGTTTCTATACACACTAAAACCCTTTTATTTCAGGATTCAATATAGGATACAACATTGCATTTAGTTATCATGTCTCCTTAGTAACTTCTAGTTTAACACTTTCTTAGTATTTCCTTGGTCTTCATGACCTTGGTATTTATTGAATATCTCTAACTTTTAATTTGCATATTATCCATAGGTCATGAATATTAAGAATACCACAAAAGTGAGATGCCCTCCATATCACATCAGAGGTACATGATATTAATATGACTTGCTATGCATGATGTCAAACTTGATCACTTGATTAAGATGGTGTCTATCACTGTGAAATTCTCCACTGTTTTTCTCTTTCAAGATGTTATTCATTAAAGGGAGTCACTAAGTCTAGCCAATCACAGCAAAGAGGGAAATTAAACTCCACCCAGGGGAGGAGCACCCAGTCATTTTGGATATTTGTTAAAACCATCCCAGTATATGTTTGGGGAGATATTTTAGCTCTACCATTCTCATGTTTTTTTCTTATAGTTTCACCTATTAATTTTAGCTGTGGATTTTCCCTGAAGCAATTATTATCATGGTAATCAAGTGGTGATATTCTATTTCTCTCATTCCTATAAGTAATTATCTGAGGAAGATTTATCCATTTTTGGTGTGTTTATCTCATATTTTGGGTTACATACATAAATCACTGTTGCTCAAATGGTTTTTTTTGCTTTGGCTCTTTCAGATTAATTCCTGGAACCTGTTGCATGCCTCCATCTTTTTTGTCTCACTTTCTTACTTTCTGGCATCTCAAGATACTCTAGAAACATATGTACTTCCCTGGGCCAGACTTGTAATCAGTCATTTCTCCATGGAGCTTTGAATCCCTTTATCGAGAACGTTATTAGAAACCAAGCAAAGAGTTCTAAGTGTGCTTTTGGGTACAGTGTGTCACTGTTTATATAATATAAATATATACTAGATATATAAATATACATATCTATATTTATTTTGGAATGTATGTATCTGTGTATGTATATGTATCTGTAAATACACATATGTGTATGATTACACACACACACACACACACACACACACATCTAATATCTCCAACTCTGACCCAGCAGATCAGAGTTCTTTCTAGCCTCCACCCCTGTTTATTTGTAGCTTTTAACCCCAGCAGTGAGAAACTGGCTCTCATTTTCTACATTTTAGTTATTTGTTCAACCATAGCATCCCTGTAAAATAGTTGAAAAATTAAGCACACTCCCATATTCCTGTGAGAAACAAAGTGCCCAACTACAGTATAATACTTATGTATAGTTTTTCTCTTGAGCCTCGTAGGATTTAGCAAATCATTGCTTCTCAAAGTTCTAAGTTCAGTTTTCTACCTAGCCCCTTTGGCTATGTTGTGCTATACATTTCTAATACAGTTAGATTCATTTGGCACAGTCTATATTTCATCCCAGGATCGCTGGATAACCTAGACAATTTTTTTCAATTTTTATAAAGTTCAATATTTGATGTGTACAGTTCTATAAATTTTGACAAATGCTTTGAGTCATATATCTGCCATCACAGTCGTGGATGTATTTTTTAAAGTTTCATCACTTTAACATGTTTTAGACAGTCCCTTTTTAGTCAATCTCCCCTCTACCAACCACGGGCAACAACTGATCTATTTTCTAACCCTATAGTTTTGCCTTTTTGAAGAATGTCATATAAATCAAACTATGAAGTATGGATCCTATGCATCTGTCTTACTTCACCTAACAAAATGCATTTACTAAGATTCACTCATACTGTTGCATCAATCAATAGTTTGTTCTGTTTAATTTCTGAATGCTACTCAATTTTATGGATGAAACACATTTGTTTAGATATTAATCTGTTGAAGGACATCTGGGTTGTTTCTGTGATTTTGTCAGTTATGAATAATGTTGTTATACACATTAATATACAAGTTTTTGTATGGACATAAGTTTTCAATTCACTTCAGTGAAGAGCTAGGAAGGTGACTGTTAGGTTGCATGAGAAGTATATGTTTAACTTCATAAGCAACAACGGTCACCAGCAGAGAATTGAGCATTTTATAATTCAAGAGTTTATTATATAGATTTCAAGTGATGTATTTATAATATTATATACACTTCAAACTTACACAATATTACCAATGTCAACTCAATAAATTTAATTTTAAAACTATAATGAAAAAAAATGTTACATTTGTTTTTTTAATTATAATAATTCTAATAGGTGTGTAGTATTCTTTCATAGTGGTTATAAATTCTGTTTTTCTCAAGGTTAATGATGGTAAGCATTTTAAAAATATATATTTTATTGATTTCAGAGAGGAAGGGAGAGGGAGAGAGAGATAGAAACATCAAAGATGAGAGTGAATCACTGATCAGCTGCCTCTTGCATCCCCCACAGGGGATTAAGCCCACAATGTGGGTAGGTTCCCTGACTGGGAATTGAACCTTAGTCTCCTGGTTTATGGGTTGGCACTCAACCACTGACCCACATCGCCTGGGTGATAAGCATTTTAAATTTGTGCATGGGAGGGGTGGTCCCTCAGCCTGGCATGCACCCTCTCCAATCTGGGACCCCTCGAGGAATGTCTGACTGTTGGTTTAGGCCCAATCCATGGCAGTCTGACATCCCTCTCACAATCTGGGATTGCTGTCTTCTTACCGCTAGCCTGCCCTCCTGACTGATCACCCCTAACCCCTCTACCTGCCTGCCTGCCTTCCTGATCATCCCCAACCCCTCTACTTACATGCCTGATTGCCCCTAACTGCCTCTGCCCGCCAGCCTGATTGCCCCTACCTTGCCTTCCTGCCAGCCTGATCACTGCTAACTTGCCCCCCTGCTAGCCTGATCACTCCTAACTTGCTCCCTTGCTGGCCTGATTACCCCTAACTGTCTCTGCCTCACCTTAGACTGGCCTAAGCTGCAGTCTAGCCTCCTTCTGTAGGAAGCAACTGGCCAATCAGGGGAATGTGCTGCCCCCATCACCCTGCTGCTATCACTGCCAGCCACCTGGGCTGCCTGAGCCCAGGCATTTGTAGCCGCCAAGGATGCCTGAGCCATGTCCCACCTCGTCAGTGTGGCCCGCCTCTCCCACATCGCTGCCTCTCCTGCGCAGCGCTGGCCCTAGGCCCTTGCAGCCACTGCAGCTTTGTCCAGATGGACATCCACTCTAATTAGCATATTACCCTTTTATTAGTATAGATATTCTGTTCCATTGATCTGTGTCTATTCTTTCCAAAAAATCACAATGTCTTAATAATTGTGTGTTGATATCATGTAATGTATGGCCTCTAACTTTTAAAAAAATATATATTTTATTGATTTTTTACAGAGAATAAGGGAAAGGGATAGAGAACTAGAAACATCGATGAGAGAGAAAAATCAATCAGCTGCCTCCTGGCACACCTCCCACTGGGGATGTGCCTGCAACCAATGTACATGCCCTTGACCGGAATCGAACCTGGGACCTTTAAGTCCGCAGGCCGACGCTCTATCCACTGAGCCAAACTGGTTTCAGTTGTCCTCTAACTTTTTTGCCCTTTTTCTAAATTGCATCTTGACTATTCTAGTTACTTCTTTGCTTTTCCATAAACTTTACAATGAGCTTTTAAATATGGCATTTAGAACAAAATCACGAGAACTAATTTCTTAAAAATATCTTCCAATCAATAATCATTGTACATCTCTCCAATTTTTAAAAATTTAAATATAGTTTATTGATTTCACAGAGGAAGATAAAAGGAGAGAGAGATAGAAACATCAATGATGAGAGAGAATCATTGATCGGCTACCTCCTGCCTCCTGAACGGACCTGTAACCCAGGCATGTGCCCTGATAGGCAATCAAACTGTGACTTCCTGGCTCATGGGTCAACACAACCACTGAGCTACACTGGCCAGGCTTTTTTATTTTTATTTTTAAAAACAAAATGTATTACTCATATATAAGAAGATGATTAACTTCTGGGTATTTACCTTGTATTAGGAAAACATTAGTACTACTTAATTATTGTAGAATGTTGTAATGGCATTATATAGATTTAAAAATATATATCATCTATGTCCTCTATGAATATGGATCAGTTTGTATTTCTAATCTTCATGTAATTTAGTTATTTATCTTGCCTTTGGCATTGCTGAGCATTCCTGGTACAATAATGAATGGGAATATTTTAATTTTTATTTATTTCCATTGATGAGAGAGAGTAAGAGAAAGAGAGACACCAATGTGAGAGAGACATATCAATTGGTTGCCTCCTACATGCACCCTGACCAATAGGGGACTAAATCTGCTGCCCAGGTACATGCCTTGACTGAGAATCAAAGCCACAACCATTTGTGCAACACCAGAAAGGGCTAAAATTCCTGTTTTTTCTTCATATTTAATAAAAAGTTTTTCTTAGAATACTCTTTTTTTATTTTTTATTTTATTGATATTTTACAGAGAGGAAGGGAGAGAGATAGAGAGCTAGAAATGTCAATGAGAGAGAAACACTGACCAGCTGCCTCTTGCACACCCCCCACCGGGGATGTGCCCGCAACCAATGTACATGCCCTTGACCGGAATCGACCCGGGACCTTTCAGTCCGCAGACCGATGCTCTACCACTGAGCCAAACCGGTTTCGGCTCTTAGAATACTCTTATACTTTCCTTTAGATATTCCCTTTTCATTGTTCCCAGGGTTGCTTTCTCTTGTAGCTCTTCCAGTTGAATGTCTATATTATTTGCACTTGACACTCCAAGTCATTTTTTTTTAACTTTTAAAAATATATATTTTTTAAATTTATTGGGGTGACATTGGTTAATAAGATCATATAGGTTTCAGGCAATATAGATATCATATAGCATTTTTATTTCTGGAAATCCCACTTGGCCTTCTTTCAAATCTTCTTTGTCACTGAAATCAGTTTGGCTCAGCAGATAGAGTGTTAGCCTTCGGACTGAAAGGTTCCAGGTTCGATTCTGGTCAAGGGCATGTACCTTGGTTGTGGGCACATCCCCAGTGGGGAGTGTGCAGGAGGAAGCTGGTCAATGTTTCTCTCTCATTGATGTTTCTAACTTTCTATCCCTCTCCCTTCCTCTCTGTAAAAAAAAAAATCAATAAAATATATATTTTTAAAAATCTTCTTTGTCATTTTGTTAAAATATATATATTTCTATTAATTTTCCCATCATTTCACTTATTTAGGTAATCATACTATTCTCATTTTCTATTAGGCATTAATATAATATCTGATATCTTTGAGTATCTTAATTGTGTGGGGTTTTTTTTAATTGACTCTTACACATTATGTGATCTTTTCTGATTCCCTTTTGTACTTTTATTCCATATTAATTTGAGCCTTACCTGTGAAAATTCTTTGAGACCTGGGTTGATATTAGGTTCCTCTTGGTAGGGTTATTATTATAAAAGATATATTGTAGAAGATAAATAAATCCCAGATACATGCTTCCAGCCAGCCCTGGCCTCCACTCAAGGAGGCACTGAAAAAAAGAAAGAAAAGGAAAAAAGGAGGGGCTGGTAGCCTGGATCACTGGGGACATTGCCAGTCTGAAAACAGCTTTCAGCTCCTCACCCAGGCTGTCCACACTCCCATGGGGGGCTTGGACAGCCTGCAAATAGCTATCAGCCCCTCACACAGGCTGGCCAGGCCCCCCAATGGGGACCCCTGCCCTGAAGGGGATGTGGCCAGCCTGCAAACAGCCCTCAGGCCCTCACCCTGTCAGTGGGGGTCAGTTGGAGGTGATCAGGACAGCAGGGGTGCTAGCAGTTTGGAGTGAGCAGGCCAGCACAGGGGCTGTTGGGGGGAAGCAGGCCAGTGGGGAATGAAGGTGGCAGGGGGGGAGGGGTGGCTAGGAGGAGGTACAGTTGAGGGCGATGAGGCTAATGGGGGGGAGCATTTAGGGGTGAGCAGGCCAGTGAAGGGGGCTAAATGGGGTGAGCAGGCTGGCAGGCAGAGTGGTTAGGGGCAATCAGGCAGGCAGGCAGGTGAGCAGTTAGGAGCCAGCAGTCCTGGATTGTGAGAGGGATGTTTGACTGCCGATTTAGGCCAGAACCCTCTAAAGTGGCAGCAGGACATCCTTCGAGGGGTCCCAGATTGGAGAGGGTGCAGGCCGAGCTGAGGGACACCCCACCCCCCTGCAGGAATTTCATGCACCAGGCCTCTAGTTTTATATAATAAGCCTAAGGTTTTGTTTGTTTATTTCACAGAAATAAAGCTGCTTTGCATTTGGGCTAAAGATTAGATTTTGGTTTATAATTCTCTTAAAAACTATTACCCCAACTAAGTGGTAATTTTATACTGGCAATTTTCTTTTCATGAAGCAATCATATAGATTAGCAATCATGTAAATTTTGAGATTCTTCCCCCTCCCCCACTATATATATTTTTTTCTGTATGTTTTTCTAATGCTTTTTACAAATTTTTGAACAGAAGCTTTCCTTGTCTTATTCCTGAATTTAATGGGAATACTTTTCAAGTCTCAACTAAAGTGATACTGTAATATTTACAATGTTGTTTTTTATGTTTCTGGGAGATATATTCTATTTTATTACAAAGATATATTTCATTTAAGATTTACTGAGCTTTTTTATTTAGTAAAATTTTAAATTTTTACTGGATTGTTTACTTTCCATTTTTTATTACAATGCTATTATAATTATCATGTTAACATAATACACATACAATATCATATATGACATTAGACATTGGTCAAAACCCATAGAAGTATATTTAAAAAGTGAACCCAAAGCACAAAATGAGCAATGTGAATTTTCCTATTTTTTAAATATCTGAGCTATTAAGTATAAGGTAAAAATTATTTTCTCCTTCAATGTTGGCAAAACGTGCTTTTAAAATTATCTAAGCTTTGGGAGTTTATAAAAAAAGGATTTAAACATGTGTTAAATATCTCAAAAAGTTTTTATTTTATTCAATCTTATGCATTTTTTAATTATTTTTACTTTTTAGGAAAGTACCTATTTCACCCAGATTATTTAACTAAAAAAAAAAGTGATTGAAAACTGATCACCTGTATATCTGCAATTGTATTCCATTTTAATATTTAAAATTATACATTCATTTTTTCTATGATTTTCTTAGGCTTGACAATTATTTTCATATATTACTCTTTTTTTCAAAACATTTGTTTTTTTAATAAACAGACTTTTTTAGAGTTATTTTAGGTTTACAGAAAAGTTGAGCAGAAAGTACAAACTGCTCTCCTTCTCTTCCCATACAACATTCCCTGTTATTAACATCTTGTGTTACTCTATTACAATTGATGAATATATGTATTATAGAATAATATTACCTGAAGTCATTGGGTTCACTTTTTTTTAATATAGTTCTATGGATTTTGACCAATGTCTAATGTCATATATGATATTGTATGTGTATTATGTTAATATGACAATTATAATGGCGCATATATAACTGCAGTATTGCACAGAATAATTTCACTTCCCCTAAACTCCACTGTGCTACACCTTTTCTTGTCTCCCTTCTTCCCTCAAACCTGATTTTTCCCGCTGTCTCTGTAGATTTGCCTTTTCCTCTGGGCCACAGAGCTGAAATCATATAGTATGTGGCCTTTTCAGAGTAGTTTCTTTAACTCAGCAATCAGTATTTAAGGTTCCTCAAATTTTTGGTAGCTCCATAGCCCATTTCCTTTCACCACTAAATAATATTCCATGGTATGAATATACCATAGCTTGTTTATACACTTACCTACTTAGAGACAACTTGGTCACTTTCAATTTTTTTGCAATTATAAATAAAGCTGCTATAAAGTTCACGTGCAGGTTTTTGTGTGGTACATAGGGATAGAGGCACATAAGGCATACGGTGAGTATTGTGTGGATATATTCTCAAATCATTGGGTAAATATAAAGGAGTGCAACTGCTGGGTCGTATGATTGGACCATGTTTATTTTTTGTAAGAAACTGCCAAACTGTCCTCTGAAGTGGCTGTACCATTCTGCATTCCCACCGGTGATGAATTAAAGTTCCTAGGCAGCATTTGGAGTTGCCAATGTTATGGATTGTAGCTACTCTAGTAGATGTGTAGTCAGAGGTCATTGTTTTAATTTGAAATTCTCTAATGACATATTCTTATGCTTGTCAAGACAGGATTTTCAGTTTTGCTGGTTGCTTTTCTTCATTTCATTTGAAATTTTTTCCCACATAATTGATCTTTCTTTTTGTGTGTTTATTTTTACCTGTTTTTGTTTTTCCTCTTAGCTTCTTGAGTTGGACTCAGCTAATTTAGGTCATATTTTGTTAAATGGAGGAATATATTTTAATATCCAGTTGTTTTTTAGTGAGACTTTAGCACACCTCTAAGCAAGCTTGATGAGCGAAGCCCAGGAGATAAAAATGGATGTACGTAGGGATAGATACAGAAGGGATATGTTAAGTATTGTGGTAGGTGTTAGCTGTATCTACTTACCCAATAGAATCAAATAGAAAGTTGCAGTAAAGACAAACACAAAGTGAAAGACAGGGCTCAGTTAAATATCCAACATCCACATAAATCTGAGAGCAGAGGATAGACATATGAAAGGTTAGGTCACATGTACAGGCGGATTCTTAAAAAATGTTGCACATGCCATAAAAAATAAAATGGTTTCATTAGAAATGAGCTCTCTGAACTCACCATCATGTTGTTCTTCATTTATATAGTGAATTTTGCCTCATTATAAGGATCTTTTGTTACTATTTAAAGGCAGAAAAGCAAAAGACCTTAGGGCAAACAGAAAGGAGTTAGGTGAAGCATGTTGGTTGTCTTTAAAAAATTGAAAAGGAATATCTAAAGTTAAGAAGAGCCAATATTTAATTTTATGTGAACTAGAAACAATTAGTAAAAGTCACAACTAACTGGGTCTAGAAGTAGAGGGTTTTATAACAATTTCATTCTCTAACAAAATAAATAGTAATGTGTTTATGATGAAATAGAGTCCTGTCACTAGCCCTACAAAAAAAGAAAAGAAAAAAAGGTTAATGAGCACTGCCCAGCCTCTGACTATTCATCCTAAATTTGAGTGCCTGTGTCTTCCTATGTGTGCATGTTTCTGTGTGTGTGTGTGTGGTGTGTGTGTGTGTGTGTGTGTGTGTGTGTGTGTGTGTGTAAGTGGGTATGTATAAAGTGTGCATGTATAGTTGTCCACAAAAATATTTTTTGGGGGACTAATCCTTACCCAAGGATATTTTTCCATTGATTTTTAGAGAGATTGGAAGGGGAGAGAGGGAGAGACAGAGAAAAAGAAACATCAGTGTGAGAGACACATCAATTGGTTGCCTCTAGCACATACCCCGGCCAGGGATTAAGCCAGCAATTCAGGTACATGCCTTTCACTGGAATCAAACCTGGGACCCATGGCAGCCATGGGCAAACTACGGCCCGCCGGCCGGATCTGGCCTGTTTGGCTGTTCTATCTGGCCCACGGAGCCGAAAGAGCGGAGGGTTCTTTTGCTCTCCCCTCAGCTCTTTCACCAGCAGCCCAAGATGAGAGTGCCAGCATGGTCAGGTTGCTTTTGTTCTGGCCCTCCGGTCCAGTTTAAGAAACCATTGTGGCCCTCGAGTCAAAAAGTTTGCCCACCCCTGGTCTATGGGCTGACACTCTATCCACTGAGTCAAGCTGGCTAGGGCAAGAATATTTTTATTGCATGCACTTTCTATCATGTGTATCCCAATTTTATAACATGTAAGAACACTTTGTGGCTTTCAAGAGCCTCCTATGCTTAGCAAATTTGTGAAGTCGGACAAGACTATATTTTATGAAGAATTTGAGGGGTTTTCCTCCAAATTCATTTTCACTCTTTTTTTTCTTTCAAGCACCTTACTACAATATTCTCATCTCTAATCTTTTCAAATTTTCTTAGAAAGAATTTGAATGCATGACATTGGTTTTATACTAGGGATTTAGGGAAGTGTCTTTGCTCCTCCAGGCATAGTTGCTCAAATCTCTTCTCTCTAATTGAGGAATTAAAGTCTGTTCTATCCTTAAAAGTTCCAGTCATTCGTGATCAGATACAGAATGGAGTTATAAATTGAGAAGAGCTTTATCATGGCATCCTTGAAATCCCAATATTAAGCAGGTATTTTGACTAAGAATTAAACTAGAATTGAAGAGGCAGAATCTAAAACGAAGGCTATGACTTTCTTTGTATAAATGCTCTGAACCTAGAAAAGCAGCATCTGATCTGTTGAGTGGGTCTCTTCAAACGCATTGTTCCAGCCATATCTCTGTCCAGGAAGGCAGAAGTAGTGTTGATGAAAAATAGCTCATTTTCACTCATAAATGTCAACTCCCCTGTGTCACAGGACTGCCAAATAATGCAACTTGCTAAGGCAAGTGGAGCCATTGGGAGATAATAAATACAACGCCTCTTTATTCTAGCAATTCTTGATGGGATTCTTTTGTACCCTGGCCCCCAATGTTCAATATGAATTATTAGGAGATGAATAAGTTTCAGCAAATGAAAATTAAACTCATAAAGTCAAAGGAAATCAGAGTCAGGCAGAAGAGCCCTCAGAGAAAGAGAACAAAGGCAAGAAAGACAAAGAGAAAAGAAGGGCAAAGTGAAGAAAAGGCAGGGAAATAGGAGAACCCATGCAAGGCCCCAGAAGGGCATGAGCAAGAATGGCAATGCCATCCTGCATGGGCTTCTCATCTTGGGAGACCCCAGAGATGGGGATCAGTGTATGGGACACGTTCCTGCCAAGGAAGCTATTTTATAATATGAGATTCCTCCGAGGTTCAATATTCAAATGAAAAGACAGCACATAATCACCTTTTCTCATACAGCGACCAAAGATAGTACTCATTCACTCCTAAAAGCCAGAATCTGTCCCAATATTGGAATGTTATGTAGTACAAATACACATTATTTATGCATAATGTTGTGTCACCCAGCCTCTCATAATTCATGTTTATGTCTTATTCTTAACTCCCCACCTAAACTGCAAATGCCCTGTGAACAGGACCACATTACATTGGCATTCCTTATGTTTCCTCCTCGCATAAGGCTGGGGATTATCTCCCTGATGTTTAAGTTCAAAGTTCATAATCGCCAAGTTAGCACTGTACCAAGCAATGCCATGGAAGAAGAAGTATGATAAATTTGATCTTGAATACTTCGCACTATATGAATAAGCAGAGAAGAGAGAGGAGGTTTTACTAAAGAGAGGGTATGTACATCAATTAGTTGATAGAACTAATTACTCCAGATAAAACATAGAGGAAAAAAAAGTAAACAGGAAGGCCAATGGGAAAATTAATCAATAGTCAAGCTTCAAATTAATTTAAAAAGAAGGTTTAATATATCTATTTTTTTCTGGGTGTGATGAAGAAGACAAGTATGTCACCTTACTGCAATTTCTCTAGAGCTTATGTTGTCAACAGCTTGCTGGGATGAAAGAGCTGTTAAAAGTTTCCTGTATCTCTACAATCAGAGAAAGACAAAAAAAAAAGATAGAGCTGAAACTGGTATAAGTATGATGCGTATGGAAGCAAAGATTTTGTGTGGATGAGAGTCGGACAGAACTCTTTTCTCATTGTCTAAGCCTTTTATGGAGTACACTACTGGAACTTTACTGTTTCCAACATTTTCCTTTTGATTACCCTCTATTCAAAGGCACCAGATTTTATAATATAGCTAAGTTAAGTCAGTTAATATTTTACCGAAGAGCTCTACCTGTGGTTATCGGTCCATCTGCTACATGTTTTGGAATTGATTTTCTTTGCTAGAGCCTGGTTGGTATTCCTCAGTACATTGAGGTCAACAGTTTGATTTTCTGATCCTTATCAGTCATGTTAGCAAATCCTATGACTTTTCCCATCATGTTGTCCTCTGTGGCAGACGAACCATAAGGGGTAAAAGAGCAATGATGTCAATAGTCACTTTGAGGTTTCCAAGCCGGTATGCATTTTATAAAGCCAGGATATGCTTCTTAAATGGAAGATTCAAGTGATATCAACAGTGCAGCTATCCAGGGCTATGGCAGCAATATTGCAACACTAAAGATGAAGATTCAATGCTTTTCTAATTATCTCTTACAGTGTGCCACACACAGTGTTTGGGAATCAGAGATTTCCAAATTTATATTTCTAGTTGTAACCTTACTTTACAACATGTAGAGATTTTTTTTAATCCTTTCTCGATTATATTTTTCCATTGATTTTTTTTAAAGAGAGGGAAAGACAGAGAGAAATATCAATGTGCGAGAAACACATCAATTGGTTGCCTCCTGCATGTGCCAGGGAGGAACCTGCAAATAAGATATACGCCCTTGACTGAAATTGAACCAAGAACCCTTTGGTCCACAGTCCTATGGTCTATCCACTGAGCAAAACTGGCTAGAGCAAGATGTAGATATTCTTTAAATTGTGGAAAACAAAACAAAAAGCATGAGTAGATGAAAAGCATAATTCTTTGTTACTTACATATCCAAATGAGAGAAGGCTACCATGCAGGGCCACACAGGGCACTGCATCTGGGAAGAAGTTAAGGCAAAGGCTTAACAAACTGCCTAAAAATGGGAATTGATATATATATATATATATATATATATATATATATATATATATATATATTTACCTAGAACTTCAAAACTGAGTGAAGATAGCACCTGGGATCTATTATATATAGAATTCCTCCTAAAATTCTATTTCAAATATTTAACTTGCTTCCAGGCATTTCCACATGGATGTCTATTAAGAATCTCAAACTCACAATGTCCAAAGTAAGTATTTCATCTTCTTTTCCCACACTTTCTATTCTCAAATGAACCCCCCTCCTATCTCAATTACTATAAGTTGCCCTTTACCTTGCTAAGTAGCAAGACTTTTGTCCAAATTATCTGATCCCAAACTTTCTTACTTTGTGTCATACAATGAGGCGGCATGGCTGATAGAAAAGTGTTGAAGCTACAGGAAAGGTGAACCAGCTATGACTTTGGCTTTACAATGAGCACCATCATACGTTTTTATAACATGTCACCTGTGTAGTCTTAGTCAGTGATGTTAATCTTGGGTGACAAGTCAAACGATAAGCAGCTGTAACTCTGAAGTTGGTCTCATGATATATTTGACAGGACCAGAAATCTTGACTTGAGACAAAACACCGGCTGCTTCCTCACTGGCTACTTTAAAACCAAATCTTGCAACCCAGAGAACCAAAGAAATGTCAAAATGTCCTCAATATATATTCCATTAACACACAATAAAAATGATCTAGGTGTCATCTTGGAAGGAACAAAAAGTTAATATGAATTAGTTTCACTCACAGTTTTTTTGAAGGGATGCTTCCTAGACCACACTATTGTGAACACTAGTCCACAATAGCTCTCTGTTGTTAATTAACATTAAATGCATGGATAATAATCTTAACATTATGGTAATAGAATTTTGGAGTTGTTCTCCCTTATAGAATTATAAAACTAAAAGACTATAAAGAACTTTAGCATTAATGTGCTCTAAAACCTCATTTAAACATGAGCAAGCGTAGCTCAGTAACTCAAATTTTCCCAAGGGCCACATTGCGATTAAGTGAAAGAGGAGGAATTTCAACTAGTGTCTCCCAACTGAGTCAGGGTTCCTTCTATTTATCACACTATCCTTCCATTTTATGATGATTCAGCTAATTAAACAAAATTGCTTTCTCTGTATTATCTTTGGTCATACTTATAAATAAATAGGCAACTTTGTGGTGAAAATGAAGATGCAATGGTGAAAAATTATGAGAAAGCAGCTGGATTCAGAAGGTATGTCCTTATTTAAGCCAAAAAGCAAATAATAAATGAAATGAAATGCAAACTCAAATAAAGAATTTTCCACAAAATTCTAGCAAACACAGGATACTTTAGAGATCTTCCTTAGAACAGAGAAGCTAGAAGCAGCAGTAAGTTACAGAAGCATCTATAAAGATCAACACCAGAAAGCACCAGTTATGAAGAAAGGATAGGATCATCCTAAAAGGTTTTATTATTGTCTTAATTGTCAAAAATGAAGCTTCAAGGCAGCTCATTGGCTGCTCACAAATCTTAAGTTTCTGTAAATCTGTCTATTTATCAATAGAAAACCTGAATTCAACCCCATTTAGGAGCCCTCTTCACCACATAATCTCACTGTCTATTTAAACAATTTTATTCATTCCTGTTGTGGGGTGGTGAGCTGATAATGCCTGCTCTGGGCCTGGCTGGTCCCCATGTGGCCATCCTGCTGACACACTTCCTTGACCAATGACTATCCAGTAATACAAAAAGACAAGACTATAAAGGACAGAGACCAATCATTTTCATTAGTCAATAAGGACAGAGTAGGAGCTAATGGGGCTTCTGTTCCAACAGAGGGAGAATTTAGGCTAGTTATTAGGAAAAACTTTGTAACTACTAGAGTTAGGACTCTAGAAACAAGGTGCCCAGGGGAGAAAGCAAAATTACCTTCACTTAAGGGTATTCAAGATAAGATTAATTCACCATTCATGAAGAAAGACTAAAAAATTGTTAAGTCAGGACTGCTGAAAAATGGAAAAAGAATATCCTGGCCTGAGATGATCTGACACCACAAGTTGTGTCATTAATAGGTCAGACATTAGTCTAGGCACCAGGGATGGAAAAGTACCCCAAACAACAACAACTCTGTTCTCACAAAGTTTGCAATCTAATGTGGGGAGAGGAAATTAATACAGTTCACAATAAACAAAATAAATACATAAAATAAAAAGACCATGTTAAATAGTTATAAATGCTAAGGAGAAAAGTAAAGCCAGAAATATGATTGGTTAAGAGCAGTGGCATTTTTAGATAAGGTTAACAGAAAAACAAACAAACAAAAACAGATGAAATTTTAATAAAAATCTGAAGGAGTAAAATAACTTAAGGAACTCTGGAGCCTCTAGGAAAGGGAATAGCAAATGAAAGGCCCTGTTATAGAAGCCTTTATATGTTAAGGAAAGGATCCCTATTTTCTTAGATTATAGTGAATATAAAGGAAATTATAAAAAGTGAGCACAAAGCACTACTTAGATGGAGGTGAAGTAGATGTAGGACATCAGCTTTTATGCTGAGTGTAGTAAGAAACAGACAAGTGATGTGATCTCACAGCTGAGTAAATCTGGCCCTAATGGTTGTGTTTGGGATAGACTAAAAAGGAGCAAGAATGGAGACAAATGAATAATCTTGGCAGGTTTTACAATAACTACAGTGAAAGAGCATGATGACCTAACTTGAGATGGCTAGAGTGTAGCTGGTTTAATAAAATCAACAGAATTGGATGAAGAGGTAAGAGAACATCGTGAATGACATCATCATCCCTGGCCAGTTTGGCTCGGTGGATAAAGCATTGGCCTGCAGACTGAATTTCCCAGGTTTGATTATGATCAAGGGTATGTATCTTGGCTGCAGGCTTGTTCCCTGGCCCTGGTTGGGGGGTGTGTAGGAGGCAACTAATGTGTCTCTATCACATTGGTGATTCTCTCTGTCTTTCCCTCTCCTTTCACCTTCTTCTCTCTCTAAAAATCAATGGAAAAATATCTTTGGGTGACAATTAACTAGAACAAAAGAATAACATCATCAAAGTGTAATTCCAACAGATATTACTAAAATATTAATGCAAGACTTGGGGTGGTGAACACACAATTCAAGGTGCAACAGATTTGTTGTGGAATTGTGAACTTTAAACCTGTAAAATTTTGTCAACCAGTGTCGCCTTTATAAACATTATAAAAAATCAATAATAAAAATTTAAAAAATGCAAAGTTATATACTACTGCTAGTGGAAATGCAGACTGGTGCAGCCACTGTGGAGAACAGTATGGCATCTCCTAAAAAAACTAAAAATGGAACTCCCATTTGACCCAGTGATCCCACTTCTAGGAATATATCCCAAGAAACTAGAAACATTAGTCATAAAGGATATATGTACTCCTATGTTCATAGCAGCACAATTTACCATAGCTAAGATTTGGAAACAGCCTAAGTACCCATCAGTAGATGAGTGGTTGAAAAAAAGAGTACTAGACTGCTATAAAAAAGAAAGAACTCTTACCATTTACAACATCATGGATGGACCTGAAGATCATTATGCTAAGTGAAATAAGCCAGT
Source organism: Vespertilio murinus (assembly GCA_963924515.1). NCBI lineage: Eukaryota > Metazoa > Chordata > Mammalia > Chiroptera > Vespertilionidae > Vespertilio > Vespertilio murinus. The sequence goes on from OZ004709.1 coordinate 16,771,752, forward strand.
CAGAGAAAGGTAAATACCACATGATCTCACTCATTTACTCATTTATGGAATATAATGAACAAGACAAACTGATAAACAAAAACAGATCCAGAGACAGAGAAGCATCAGTCAGACCATAAAACCATAGAGGGAAGGTAGGGGAAGGTGGGGGTAAGAGGGAAAGATCAATCAAAGGACTTACATGTGTGCATATATACCTAACCAATGGACACAGAACCCAGGGGGATGAGGGCATGGTTGGAGGCGTGGGGTGGGGGCAATGGGGAGATAAGGACACATATGTAATACCTTAATCAATAAAGAAAAAAAATTATACAGGAATTAAATGGAAAACTAAAAATTGAAGGGACAAATATGAAAAAAATCCACATTATAGCAGCAATTTAATATCTATCTCTCAGTAAATAATATAACTAGATAAAATATCAGCAAAGGTACATAGGATCTAAACAAACATATTCAATGATCTTAATCAAATTTATATTTATAAAATACTAAACTAGACAAAGAAAGAGTGAATTCCTTTTTAAAGTCATCCAAAATATTCAACAGGATAGAGCACATGTTGAACAACAAAAAACTAGAGTTGATAAGTAACAAAAGTCTGATATATTACAGAATCAGCAGTTAATTTAAAAAGTAAGTATACATGGAAAGCAACACATATTTGAAAATTAGCACACTTTGAAATAACATTTGAGCAAAAGAAAGGAGGAAGGGGAGAATAACTTTTTTAAATTAAATTTTTTAAAAGGAATGGTAATGAATATGCATTGTATAAATTTATAGGATGCTAGTAATACAGGGCTTAGAAAACAAGAAACATTTAAAATCACTTATCTAAATTTAAATCTTCATAAACTAAGGAAGTATATGAAAAAGGAGTAGATAAAAACCAACATAATTTCAAAATTAAAGGCATAAATAGTACCAAAAGAAAATAGTAAGACAGCCAAAACCGGTTTGGCTCAGTGGATAGAGCATCTGCCTGCGGACTGAAAGGTCCGGGTTCGATTCTGGTCAAGGGCATGTACCTTGGTTGTGGGCACATCCCCAGTAGGGGCTGTGCAAGAGGCAGTTGATTGATGATTCTCTCTCATCAATGTTTCTGACTCTTTATCCCTCTCTCTTCCTCTCTCTGAAAAATCAATAAAATATAATTTTTTAAAAAGAAAATAGTAAAACAAAAACAGGAATTCAAGAATAATAATACAAACAAATACAGAGAAAATTTGTAAATATAAAAACTATGTATTTGAAAGGACCTACATAAATCAATAAACTTCTAGCAAAATAGATTGATAGAAAAAATAAAATATCAGTTGCTAATATCTGTGGTTGCCACTACAAATCTTAGAGATATTACAAAGAAAATAAAATATTTGAGTGACATTAGGACAAAACAGTTAATTTTTGGATAAAATAAAAGAACATATTAGAAAACAACCTGCCAAAATTGAAATGAGATAAAATAGAGAATTTACATAGTCCCTTATGTATCCCAGAAGATGAATTTTTAATAAAACAAATGTTAAAATAATTTTTAACAAAACACATACACACATATACACAAATCCAAATCCCATCATTCCACTAGAGAATTTTATCAAAAATTTAATTGCAGAGAAATGTCTTTTTATTTATTTATTTATTTTTAAAAATATATTTTATTGATTTTTTACAGAGAGGAAGGGAGAGAGAAACATCGATGAGAGAAAAACATTGATTAGCTGCTTCTTGCACATCTCCTTACTGGGGTTATGCCCACAATCAACATACATGCCTTTGACCAGAGTCGAACCTGGGACCTTTCAGTCTGCAGGCTGATGTTCTATCCACTGAGCCAAACCGGTTAGGGCACAAAGAAATGTCTTTTAGAAAATAGAGTAATAAGTAAAAACTTTCATCCCATTTTGTGAAGCCAGCATAATTATAATTCCAAAATATGAGAATGGCATTACAAGAAAAGAATAGGAAACACAGAAATTACTCAAGAACATAAATATTTAAAAAAAGCTCAATAAAATAAAATCAACATTAAAAAAAGTTCAATAAAATAATAAAATAATTCAACAATATATAAAAGTTAATATACCTATAACAGGTGAAGCTTGTTTTCAGAAATGCAATATTGTTGCAATTAATGTAATCTTAATGTTAACATAATAAAGAAATCATATATAAAATTCAATAGATACAGAAACAAGTTTTGACAAAATTAAACACAATTATAATATACTAGAGGCCCAGTACATGAAATTCAGCCCAGCCTGCATCCTCTCCAATGTAGGAACCTTTGGGGGATGTCCAACTGCTGGTTTAGTGGGATCGGGCCTAAATAGGCATTCAGACATTCCTCTCAAAATCTGGGACTGCTAGCTCTCAGTCGCTTGCTTGCCTGCCTGACTGCCTGATTGCCCCTAACTACTTCTGCCTGCCAGCCTGATCACCCTTAACCACTCCCCTGCCAGCCTGATAGATGCCTAACTGCTCCTCTACCAACCTGATTGCCCCCAACTTCCCTCCCCTGACAACCTGATTGCAACCAACTGCCCTCCCCTGCCAGCCTAGTCACTCCTAACTGCCCTCCCCTGCTGGTCTGGTTGCCCCTAACTTCCCTCCACCGCTGGTTTGATCACCCACAATTGTCCTCCCCTGCTGACCATCTTGTGGTGGCTATCTTATGACCACATGGAGACAGCCATCTTGTATGAGGGTGTGATGGTCAATTTGCATATTACCTCTTTATTATATAGGATATGCCAATTAGATATTGAGAACTTTTAAAACTACTGAAGGGCCAAAACCGGTTTGGCTCAGTGGTAGAGCATCGGTCTGCGGACTGAAAGGTCCTGGGTTCGGTTCCGGTCAAGGGCATGTACATTGGTTGCGGGCACATCCCTGGTAGGTCGATGTTTCTCTCTCATCGACGTTTCTAGCTCTCTGTCTCTCTCCCTTCCTCTCTGTAAAATATCAATAAAATATATTTTAAAAAAATAAAACTACTGAGGGGCAACTACAAAATCATGCAGGCTTAATAATAAAATAGTTAATTATGTTTCCATAAGATCAAGAATAAAGCTATGCTTTTTATTTTCACCCCTTCCATTCAGCGTTATAGTGCAGTTACTGGCTAATATAATCAGGCAAGAAACATAAGTAAAAGTTGTAAAATTGGCAAAGGGAGATGTAAACTGTTTTTACATACAGATGGCATACAGTTTTTAAGAAGAAAATATTAAGGGAGCAATAAAAAATATTAGAACTAGTAAGTGTGTTGCAGATTTTCGGGTTACAGAATTAATATACAAATGTTGATTACATTTCTATGCATTAAAAGCAGCAGTTGAGATTTAAGATAAAAATTTAATTTGTATTGGCATAAAAATACTTGAACAACACTTTAATAAACACTGTTCAAAGCCTGTATATTGAAAACTACAACAAATTGATGATAGAAATGAAATCCTATATAATAAAAGGCCAGGGACCATAACAACATAATGATAGGAATGACTGATCAAGCAGTTGCTATGAGGTGCATTGATCACCTCTCAGTCCCTCCCACCAGCCTGCAGGCTCTGATGACTGGATAGCAAATGGGAACCACGCGGAACCGAGGTGGGTGGTGGCAGGGGAGGACTGGGGACTGGTAAGCAGTGGAAGGCAGACCTCTTGGTCCCTCCCCATGGCCCACAGGCTCAGATTGCTGGATGTCCAATGGGGTGGGTGGTGGTGGGGTGGGACTGGGGACTAATAAGCAGTGGAAGGCAGACCTCTTGGTCCCTCCCCATGGCCTACAGGCTCAGATTGCTGGATGATGAACAGGAAGCCACAGGGAACTGGAACCAGTGTCAGTGGCAGCTGGGGAGAACTGGGGACTGGTGAGCAGGCAGCAGATCGCCTTAATCACAGGCTAGGCCTAGGGACACTACCCATGCATGATTTCATGTGCTAGGACTCTAGGACCTAAATAAATGAAAAGGTATACCATGTTCATAGAATGAAAGGCTAAGGTTAAGAATTTATGCTTTATTATGTCAAATTTCCTCCAATTGGTCTGCAGATTCAAAGCAGTTTTAATCCTAATTCCATCAGACTTTGTACAGAAATTTACAGAATAATTCTTCACTTTGTATGGAAATCTGAAAAGAGATAGGATTGCCATATAATTTTGATAAAGAAAAAATATATTTGAGCATGTACTTAATGTACATGATATTAAGAGTTATTATAAAACTAGTGGCCCAGTGCACAAAACTTATGCACAGGGAGTGGGAAGGTGTCCCTCAGCCCAGCCTGCATCCTCTCCAATCTGGGACCTCTGTGGGATCAGGCCTAAACTGGCAGTCGGACAACCCCCTAGCAATCCAGGACTACTGGCTCCTAACCGTTCACCTGCCTGCCTACTTGATATACCCTAACCATTCTGCCTGCTGGCCTGCTTGCCCCCAACTGCACCCCCTGCCAGCCTGCTCATTCCCAACTGGTCCCTCTGCCGGCCTGCTTGCCTATAACTGTCTCCCACCCACTAGCCTGATCACCCCTAACCACCTCTGCTTTGGCCCTGCCACCATGGCTTTGTCATGAAGGACATCTGAAAGGTCTCATGGTCTAATTAGCATATTATAATTTTATTAATATAGATAGGATATGACATACTGCCATAATTATAATATATCTATCAGTATTACCCTATGAGATTACATATTTCATGTGATAGAAAGGCATCTAATATATTATATTGTATATGTTGTAAGTAGTAGGAAATACTATATTCATAGCAATAATATGCATCCTGTGACTTCCCTTCCTGATTTGGGGATGGTTCCCCAGTTCTTTGAATGTTTCCTGGCCCCTTAAGTATTTTTTTTGTCATTCAGTGTAACTTTATTTACTGTTTATTGCAAATGATTTGAGGTCTTTAATTTCTAATTACCAAAGATTCAAAGGACTATTTTTCCGTGAAGTTTAACATTAACATCAGTGAATTCATGTGTTTTTATTGTAAACATCTTAATTATTCACATTGTCATAGATCCTGAACTCATAATCATGGACCATGCATAAACTGGCAGCAAGCCAGGAAGCCACTATGCAAGCAAACAGATACTCTGCATAAGGAAAAAAGTCATAGCACAACATTTAATTCCAACCTGAGTCACCTCAAAATGTAATATATATATATTGACTTCTTAATTCATATAGTATCAGGAACTCAACTGCCTGGTTGGTGATGGGGTTGACCTAGTTTCAGGAGGATTGTTCCTGAAATAATTAAGGAAAGGGAGGCCTCAGTCTTTCTTCTTGGTTCCTTGCTCCTCCCCAGCACCTTCATCTTTCTTTTCATCCTCAGCTTCTTGGGCATCTTCTTCTTCACCTTCAACTCCTTCTTCTTCCTCCTTTGCATCCTCAAATTCTTCCTTGGAACTGTCTTCCTCTTCCTCTCCTTCCTCTTTCTCAGCCACCTCCTTCTCTTCCTCCTCCTCTTCAGCTTCTCCTTCAGATGGGAGTTCATCCTTAGCTTCCTCAGCTTTGCAGCCTCAATGGTCTCATCCACCTCAACCTGTTCCTCCTTGATGTGGCTGGTGTATTAAGAAGGGAAGGAACAAGCAGACATCAAGTAGGAGCTGGTCTGTAAACCACTATAGGCAGATCAACCAAAGACCTGGGAACTTTGGGAGTAGCCACTGGCTATGCTTCCCACACTGGTGAAACTGAGCTGGGTCTCCTCACCTTCCAATAGTTCCTGCAAGCTGCAATATTAATGTCCAAAGCCATGTTCACATTTAGGAGGTCCTGGTATTCTTTTAACTATCATGCCATTTCACTCTTTGTAGTTTTCTAATTTGTTGATTGTGTCCTGCATAGCACTAACGCACAGGTGGGCAAACTTTTTGACTCGAGGGCCACAATGGGTTCTTAAACTGGACTGGAGGGCTGGAACAAAAGCAACCTGACCATGCTGGCACTCTCATCTTGGGCTGCTGGTGAAGGAACGGAGGGGAGAGCAAGAGAACCCTCTGCTCTTTTGGCTCTGAGGGCTGGATAGAAGAGCTGAACAGGCCAGATCCGGCCCGCGGGCCGTAGTTTGCCCATGTCTGCAATAACATCAGAGTTATTCCTGGTAGGTTGCCTGCAGGTTGCTCCCAGTCCCTTCTAAGCCCCAGTGCCTAACTGCCCACTGCCCTCTCCAGGCCAGGAATGGGGTGTGGTGGCATAGGATACAGGCATCCCATTTTCATTAAAATGTTCAACCTGGGCCTGCTCCACCAGTGTCTGCAGGTAGTCCTGGGGGCAGACAGTGATTCCAGAGACATTGGCCAACCCCACCTGCCTGGGTCCCAAATTGCAACTTAAACCCCGCAGGCAGCATCTGGAGCTACCCACCCTGCCTGCATATGCAAATTTACCTGCCATCTTTGTTGGCTTAATTTGCATAACACTCCTGATTGGCTGTGAGCATAACAAAGGTATGGTCAATTAGCATTTTTTTTACTTTTATTAGTGCATATTAAAGTGTGAAAGACAGTATGAAACTGGCATAACTATACAATTGATGTTTAAGTTTTTTACAGGGAAGTAGTAATTTACAGGGAAAAAGTAATTTACAGGGAAAAAGAAAATCAAAGGGTCTTGCAACAAGTGACTACACATGAAAGAAAAACAAACAAACAAACTTTAATCTCTACCTTGAAACATAAAAAAAAGATCCACACATAGGTGTTAAAATGTTTATAAAGCATTCAAAAGAAAATACAGAAGAGAATTTTTGTGTGCTGGGGATAGGGAAAGATTTCCTATATAGGATCCAGAAAGCAATAACCACAAATGAAAAAAATATTAAGAAGTTCATCTTAATTAAAGAAACTTCTCAAAAGGCTTCTATCATGTTAAGAAGTTGAATATGCAAACCACATACTGGGAGAAACTATCTGACAAAGAACTTGCATACAGTACATGTAAAAAACATGCCAACCTCAACTTTAAAATGACAAACTACCAAATCTTTAAAAAGGGCAAAGGACTTGACCAGATATTATGAAGAAAATGTATCCTAATGTCTAATAAATACATGAAAAATGCTCATTATGGAAAAATAAATTAAAAACACAATGAGATTCTACAAAATACCCACTAGAATGGCTAACATTATACAATTAATTATGATAAAAGTTGACACAGACATGGAATAACTTAAATGGTCATGTATTACTTGTGGGGTATAAAGTTGGTCAACACGTTTATAAAAATTAGGAAAGACATTTATGAAGTTAAACATCTGCCTATTTATAATTTAATTTTTCTGCTCTTAGATATTTTGCCAAGATAAATAAAAACAAATGATCCCCAAAAGACTAGATTGTTCATAGAAAATTAGTTCATATTTTCCAAACATTCTAAATAATATAAATAAGTATCTAAAGAAGAATTTATAAAGAAAAAATTGTGGTATATTTATACAAAAAATAATCAGCAATTAAAAGAATGAACTGATAGAGGCAAAGCTATAGATGGATCTCAGATTAGTTTATATGATGTAAGGGATTAATTTTTAAAAAACAAGATGGAGCTTTCTGTGTTGGTAATGTTATTAATCTAGATTATTGTGATATTTATACAGATGCATCTATTCATCAAAAATTGTACACTTAAAAATTTTGCATTTCATGTACATTAATTTTACCTAAAAAATAAAAGTTGAAAAGTAATAAAGTGGGGTGTGTGAAAAGTTAAGAACAAAACATTGATAGTCATTGAAACTAAGGGATCGGTAGAAGGCACTCATTATATTATTTTGTTTATATATGTTTAAAATCTACAATAATCAGACATTTATTTTTTTATGCTTTCAGAAAATTTTATATGAGCAAGTAAAATAAGTATAATATTTGGAAGACTAAAAAGAAGTAGGTTATGCAGGTGGTTGAACTAAAATCAATTATGAACATGTTAAATTTTTGCTGTTTACTCAATATCCATTTTTGGATGTGTAGTTCACAGATGAAGTCTGGATTGGAGACACATAGCTAAAACTCAATAGTGTAGAGATTGTACTTACAGAGAATAATGGAGGTCTAAGAGCAGAACTCTAAAACTAATAGATAATGTGAATTGAGAAAAAACAAGGTTGAAACACAGTAGTCAACTAGTAGGAAGTAAAGCATATGAGTAGCAGGTCCTATAAGGCATTTAACAAATTGCATACATTCCAGAAAAATTATACGGCAGTAGTCTACGTTATCTAAAAGAAGCAGGAATTATAAAATGTATGTTTACTGAGGAATTCCTTTACATTAGCAAAAGTTTTCCTGTGAGTTTCTTATACTATTTTTAATTCAATAAAAACTGATGGAGCAGTGTAATATGTTTACATAGGACAAAAATAAATGTTCCATACACAAAATTTATGTTCTAATAAGAGAAACTAGGTTAACATAAGTGGAAGGATATTTGTACATAGAAAACTAAATATGGGTGCAAGCCACAAAAGAAATGCCAGAAGGTACTAGATAAGTACCAAATAAATGGTTCAGAAAGTCAGGGATGCAGAATTTCAGAGAAATTGGAGTTCAGTGTATGTGGGAGTTGCCAGCAAGGTCTTGGTAGAACAAGTTTAGATTGAACTGGCCTATGAATAAAGGAGTCGAGATGAGAAAATACTAAGAAAGAACCTTCAATGTAGGGAAATAGTGAGTAATTAAAGGTCTTGGGGTGTACAAATGAAACTTTGGAGATACATATGTCAGTAATAAAAGATGTGAATACAAGAGAGAAAGAAGAGAAGACCGAGTAAGTATGGTCCAGATTGCTGAGTGTTTTGAATGAGCTGCTCTGTAATCTGACTTTTCACCAAGAAGTTTTCTCAGGGTCCAAAGACCTTGGAAGCATTAGTCAAGGTTGATCCTCAAGAGAAAGTTAGGATTCCAGAACCATCGCCTATTTGTGTAAAGAGGCGCTGCTCAATGGCTGAAATCCCTGCATAATATTTTTTTATATCAATTCAGGAGAGATTCTGTTTTAGAACTTCATAAGCAGGTAGAAGAAGGCCACATTTCCATTACTCTGTTCTTCATAAAACAAGGGAAATAACCATCAGAAACTTTTTACCCCTCTCTCCTTCTTCCCTTCAGTGCAAGAAATTGAAGTACCCTCAAGTAGAATCAGAATTGCTCCGTGGGAGTTTTTATGTTATTTCTGTGCTGAGTCTTGATAAAAAAAAAAAAAAGGAACTGGAAATCAATGTCATAAAAATTGCTGTATTTTGTATCATAGGTCCAAGAAATGACAATCCTGTGTTCCACAGGCTATTATGCCATGGAGAAGAAACCTCCTCTCTACCCCACTTCCTCACCTTCCTTCTTCCAGCAGTACCAGTGTGAATATTCCTCCTGAGGCCACCTTCCAAACTTACATGGTATTATGGAAATCACCTTGGCCATGCACAATCTTGTAAATGCCCTGTGATTTCTCTCCACTTAGATGCTTATTACCTTGAGGGAAAGAACCCTCCCTATTCCATGCTCTGCCCAGGCCTTGATACAAAACAGCTTGCTAGAAAGATCTTTGTCAAGTTGACAGAATTAGACTTGCATCAAGAAAATTCCACACAGGAGGAGGTCCTAACAAATAAAAAAGCTGAGCAGCAGCTGTTGGAAGTTATAACGTTAGCATCGATCTGAAGGTTGTTTGGAAGCTTCTTTCATTTTCTTGCTAATGGTATTAGGGGCTCTGCAGCGGATAACAGCCTCTGACATGGAGACCTTAATCGGGGCTGTCTGCAGAAGCCCTGACATTCAAGGGGCATAGACATTGATCAGCACAGAGAAGGAGGGGGATCAGAGGTTGAGAGTTATCAAGCCCCACAAAACTGAAAAAACACAAAGTTGTTTCTCCTGTACCTTGGAAAATGCCCACATCCAATCCATCCCATGAAGAGATATATCTGTAGGGTGTCCCTGAGAAAAATGCACAGCATTGTTTTGTTACCATCCTAGAAAATCTATTTAAATTTATCTGGAGACCTAGGGCCAGTGGAATATCAGACCAGGTCCACCAGAAGGAAGGTGGAATGGAGATCCTGAGGCTACATCAAATCCTTCCATTTCAGTCCATATGGCTTAGTGGTTGAGCATTGACCTATGAACCAGGAGGCCATGGTTCTGTTCCTGGTCAGGGCACAAGCCCAGGTTGCTAGCTTTATCCCAAGTAGGGGGCATGCAGGAGGCAGCCAACCAATGATTCTCTCTCATCATTGATGATTCTACCTCTCTCTCACTCTCCCTTCTTCTCTGAAATCAATAAAAAATATATTTCAAATCCTTCCATTCCAACCTAAAAGGCTTTAGTTTCTCCCTATTGCTATAGACATCAGGTGGGAGCTAAACAATTGAAGTTTAGCTCTTTTATGAAGACTTATCTTTAGCCATGAATCCCATTTTGATTGTTTGTTTGTTTGTTTGTTTGTTTGGTTGGTTGGTTTGTTTCTTTTTATTTAATTTAATTTATTTATTTTAAACTTTATTTTATTATTTAAAGTATTATTTATATATATATATATATATATATATATATATATATAATTATCTCATTTCTCCTTTTTTATTTTTTGTTTGCACACAGCACAGTTTCTGAATTTAATAGTCTGGTTTTCATACCTATTTTTCTGATTAACACTAACTTATAGAGCAAAAGCAAAGTCAGAACACACATAATCTGATTTGAAGCTCTAGCTATTCTCAAGTTTAGTTTTTGTCAACATTTTCAATCCCTAATAGGCCCAAAATGTCTCCCTTTTGAGTTACTAACATGCTAGACTACAAAAATTAAGAAATTGCTCCAGGAAATTACCATCTACATTATAAAAAAGGCCAGGGGCCATCACAACCTAAATGACCAGATGGATAACCAGTCTCCTGGAAGTGCATGGAACACCTTTAGGTCCTTCCCCCATGGCCCACAGGCTCCTATCACAGCAAGGCTGGAGGCTAGTTGGTGGGTGGGTGGGACAGCAAGGTGGGGTGGGCAGGGCAAGGTGGACATGGTGAGGTCATTGGCAGTTGGGGGCAAGATCAGGCCAGCAGGAGAGGGCAATTAGGGGCTACCAAGCCTACAGGGGAGGGTAGTTGGGTATGACCACCAGCAGGGGAAGGCCGTTAGGGGCAAACTGGCTGGCAAGGCAGGTAGTTAGGAGGTAAGATCAAGCCTGTTGGGGGAAATCAGGACAGCAGGGGAGAGCAGTTAGAAGTGATCAGGCCACCTGGGGAGAGCAGTTGAGGACAATAAAGCAGGCAGGCAGAAACAGTTATTGGTGATGAGGCAGGCAGACAAGTGAGCAGTTAGGAGCCAGCGGTCCCAGATTGTGAGAGGGATGTTTCAGTCGGACATCCCCCAAGGGGTCCCCTATTGGAGTGGGTACAGGCTGGTCTGAGGGAACCCCCCATGCAAGAATTTCATGCACCGGGCCTCTAGTTAATATATATGCTACCTGAAAAAGTGAGAGAGTAGGTTAAGTAGAAATCTAATATTATTGAGTAGCTATTGTAATCAAGGATCATATGCTGCACATATTTGAATTTATTTAATTTGGTTCAAGGACAGTTCTGTCAAATTTAACTTTTTCCACTGAGCAGTATTTTAATGAGTAAAGATTAGTAAAATAGACTAAAAGTCTAGTAATATTCTTATATAAATCCCACCACTTCTCTCTCTCTCTCTCTCTCTCTCTCTCTCTCTCTCTCTCTCTCTCTCTTTCTCTCTCTCTCTCTCATACAAACACACACACACACACACACACACACACACACACACACACACGTAAACAATTTACATTACTTTGGATTAAGTTTACTAAATGGTCTTCCACTGAAGAGAGAAAAATGAAGTAGTTTAGTTATGTATTCAAAATAATTTCATAATTTACACTTGTGGAGAAGGTTTTTACACATGTGCATATATGTATGCATACATATGATTTCACAATAAATAAGAAACACTCTTCTTACAAAACTTTTAAACCATATTTAGTATACAGTGACAAAATAAAAAAGTAAAAACCTGACTTTATAACCACCATAGAATCACACCATGCATGAGAAAAAACAAGACCAGTGGTGTATATCCATAGGCTTGCTTGCAGAGCTTAGACGGGCCTATGTAAGAGGTTGCTCAGCATACATTAGTGGATAGAAGAAAAGAACAGGCTAAGTTGAAAATTTAAGGAGTCTGAGAATTTCAAGTTTGAAACTGACCTTTCATATTATTACTTAGCTCTTTTTGTTAATTTGATAGAATTTATCTCATTTAACATTTTCTTAGCTTGATTTATAACCTTTAAATATTTTGACAAATGATGTATTTATCTCCATTTGTGCTTTTATGTCAAACTCTGTCCTGGGAAGGAGGATGACTTTCAAGCAGGATATGCTGCCTCACTGAGCTGAGATAGGGACTGAGGTTCAGGGAGTCAGAAGCTACCAGAAGTTGCAGGGCCAAATTCCAAAACACAGAAAACTATGGAGAAAAGTAACTTCAGAAACTCACATTTTCATTAGAGCTGTTGCTGACTGTGGTGAGGCATGCAATAAGTCATGTAAATTGACTCAATCCCAGAAATCATAGAGCAGAGATTGTTTGAGTTCCCCCCTGAAACTATTTAACTAGAGAAGAGAATTATAATGTGAGCCATTTATTAGAGGACTAATCAGGAAGGCCATACCTCAGCAGTGGAGCAGAACTCAAAGGCAACCCTTGACTTAGCCTAACAAAGCATAAGTCAAGAGGAAACTATATTTCATTTAACTATCCTCAAATATAAAGCAAATGTACATATATATCCTATATAAAAAAGAGGAAATATGCAAATTGACCGTCACACCCTTGGACAAGATGACCACCCCCATGTGGTCACAAGATGGCCGCCACACAATGGTCAGCAGAGGAGGGCAGTTAGGGGTGACCAGGTCAGCAAGGGAGGGCAGCAGGGAAGAGCAGTTGGGGGTAATCAGGCCAGCAGGGGAGCATTTAGGTATCAATCAGGCTGGCAGGGGAGTGGTTGGCAGGGAGAAGTGGTTAGGGGGAATCAGACAGGCAGGCAGGTGAGCAGTTGGAAGCCAGCATCCCTGATTATGAGAGGGATGTCCCCTGTTGGCAGTGGGCCATCCCTTGAGGAATCCTAGATTGGAGAGGGTGTAGGCTGGACACACATGCCTCCCCCATTCACAAATTCTGTGCACCAGGCCTCTAGTCTTCTTATACTTGCAATTCTAGTAATAAGAATGATTGAATTTGCTGAGGAGCAGAACTTGGACAAATGGATAAAAGATAAATGAGAATTAGAAGCATTGTAATAGATTTTCTAGTACCTAAATATATTATTATTATAGACTAGAGGCCTAGTGCACAAAATTCGTGCATAGGGGGGTCCCCTCAGCCCAGCCTGCACCCTCTCCAGTCCGGGACTCCTCGGGGGTTGTCCAACTGCTGGTGATCTGGCCTAAACTAAAGACAGTTGGACATCCCTCTTAAGTGATCAGAACAACCAAGCAATTGGAACGACCAGTCACTACCGTTCATTATGACGTGCACTGTTGTGGCTAACTGGCCTGATCTGGGCCTGATTGCCCCCCCCCGCGCCAACCTCCTGCAGCCCATCCCCCTGACTGACCCAGCCTGATTGACCCCTATTGGAGTGGGCCAGCCAGATCCCACCTGTGCACAAATTCATGCACTGGGCCTTTAGTATTTTTATAAAAGAACAAATTCCATATATCTAATCATCTAACATTTTTAATAATCTAAAAAATCATAACAAAAGCACTTAAAATTTATTAGACATGCCCCCCAAAGCAGGAAAATAAAACATATTTCAAAATTTTTTTTAAAAAAATTATAAACAGTACAGGAAATCAGTGAAATCAAAAGCTGTTTCTTTGTATAAAGTGATAAAATTAATGACCTTAGCAAGATAGAATAAAGAGAGAAGAAACAAGAAAGATGAAGAAAGGACTAGGAAAATCACTAGAGATGTCCTTGAATGACAGAATAGCTAATTAGTTTCTACATCTGTATAATGGTATACTACACATCAATACAATGAAACAAAGCATTTGTGTTAAAAGTTAATTTTTCTAAGTCAATTTTAAAAAGTAATAAAATTTTTCACAAAAATATTTATCATTTTCCATAGTCATCAATTATGTTTATTTCTTTAAGTTCTCATCCTTTAAATTAGTATGCTTTGCAATACTATCCAATGATAATAGAGCTTTGAATTTTTTCATTGAGTCAATTCAATCATTTTACATATTTATTATTCACTTGCTCTTCTTCTTTATGAATTTGTCATGTAAGTTATTGCCCCATTTTTCTCTTCAAATTTTCTGAATTTTCTTTTCTTTACATATATATATTGAATATTATTTTTGTCAAGATAAAATTTATTTTTCCTTTCTTACTGCCTTAATTTTCTTAATGATGGTTTTGTTTATTTAAAGTTTTTGGTTCACCAAATTCTTCAATATTTTTGAAATTCTAGGTTTCTATAATGCTTAAGATAACTTTTCCTTTTCCAATGTTATAAAAAAAATTCCTGAAATATGATTAAATAATTCTTAATGCTCCTGTAATGGAAACCTTTTATATAATTTAGCTTATTTTCTATAATCTATGCATAGATGATGTAAATCTGAGGCTCATTCATTTCCAAATGAATATCCAAATATCCGAAAACAATCCCCTCAACAATCTACTAGTTGTGAACTTATTTTAAATACCAGCTATAACTAGATACATTTCCACAATCTTTGGGTAAGCATCTTTATTTTATTTTTCTCACATTTATTTATCTTACATCAATATTAATTATTTCAGTGGTGTTAATATCTGGACAGGAACTTTACCTTTTTAATTGTTAATGCTTTTTTGAAAATGCATTAGAAATACTTTAATATTTTCTCTATCAGATGTACTTCAGAGTTTACTTATCGAATTCAAAAGAAAAGTTTATTAACATTAAAATTATTGGTCTGTTTTTGCATATAAATTATATAAATTCAGAGGCATGGTACATGAAAATCATGCACAGGTTGGGTCCCTAGGCCTGGCTAGTGGTCAGGGCAAATATGTGGATGATCAGGGCCCCTGCTAGCACTCGCCTTATCTGGCTTGGTGCCACCTGCTTGCCAGCCCTACCCCCTGCCACTGCCACCAGTTGGGGTTTACAGGCCCCTGCATTGAGCGTCTGACGCCTGGTGGTCAGTGCACATCATAGTGCTGGTTGTTCCGATGTTCAGTTGATTTGCATATTAGGGTTTTATACAGATAGATTGCATCTTCTTATTCCAGACATAAAATGACCATTTATATTTTTAAAAGTGCTTCAGTAAGATTTATAATGTTTACCATGTGTATTATATAATTTGAAGTAAAATTATTCTTATGTGTTTTTGTTTTCTTTATTAGTGTGTATGTTTTCACAATTGGAGTTTTAAGCACAATTCTTCCCTGGGGGTGGAGATGCATACAGATGTATTGAGGTTGTTTGCTGTGTTACTGATTCTTCTCCACTCCATCCCAATCAAGAGGGAAACCTGGATCACCATCCCTTGCCCACTATGTCTGTGCAGCTTTGTTGATTAGAGACAATACTTTCAGAGGTTGTAGTAATCTCTCTAGGAAGGTACTATTGCTTTTCCTTTTACCTTTGCTAACAACTTTTCACTCAGGCACTTTTCAGCTTTTCTTTCTTTGCTGATCTCTTATCAGAAATGCCTTGTATCTCCCTATTATAGAAGTTATTATTACAGCAATTTCTATTTTTCATGACCCCTCACACTGTTATAAAGATGTAATGATGACATTATCCTGTTGTTTCTAATGTCATTAATAAGTCATAGCTGTCATAATAATTAATTTTATAAATATTGCAGTATTTCACACCTAGCTAAGACACCTAGTTCTATAACTGCCCTTTCAATTGGGAACTGGAACAAGATGTAGAGCAGGAATGAACTCATAGACTGGGAAGGTGTCCCTATACAGCCTTCTATGTTCCCCACAAAACTCACTGTTCATTCCCACAACTATGCCTTGACTCATGCTGTCCCCAATTTGCCCACCTTCTCTTCTGAATCTCTCCAGGGCCTTCATAGTTTCAACTTTCTCTGTAAAATATTTGCCATCTTTTAAAATGGTATCATGTATAGGTCATATGCAGAGCTTTCCACTGAATCTGATGATTTGATAGGGAACAAACACTTCTTATCATCTCAAGTGTACATTCATTGTCATCTCTGTGCAGTTTATACTCCCTGAGGGCAGGGATCATGCTTCAGTTTTGCACTGCACATGAGAATCATGGTAAATTATAAAAGTCATATAAAACAGCATGCATAAAAGATGAAGGAAGATAATATTTGAAACAGGTAACATGGATCCTATTTTAAAATAGTAACTAACTTGTGTTCAACATTTACTAAATGATAGAAGAGTATTCCACATGCTTTTCAAAGTAATCAAGTCAAATCAATTTCTTCAACAAATAACTATTGAGCACCTACTGTATGTCAGATATATCAAATATTGAGTTGGCCCTTGAACAATACGAGGCTTGAAATCTATGGGTCCAGTTGTGCCGGAACCCAGGTCCAGCATGTCATAATTGCAATATTTTCATCAAAAGGTTGATGGAACTTGAGAACTCAACAGGGAAGAGTCACATATGTTGTAACATTTTGAAAATGGCTAAAGTCATTTCCCCAAACCTGAAAATAATGATTGTTTGCTGCCAGAGAAGGTAGAGTTCATTAACCAACCCTTGCCCTGGCCTGGTTCTGGAACTTTCTTTGTCCAATCAAATGAGGTGGAATGTGATTATGTGAGTTTTGGAATCTGGGTTGTAAGCAGCTACAACTTCCACTCTTGGAGTGATGCTTCCTCCCTGTGAAAAGGCCAAGCCTGAATCACTGAATAATAAGAGACTTATGGAAATAAAAGACTGTTGACAAAGCCCCATAAATGTGAGAGGAGTCATCTTGTACCTGCCGTCTATCCTATATATCACCTGATTGCAACCATGTTGGTGAGTTCATATTTTCTAAGCCACGAACTTTTGAATGACTTATTATACAGAATTAGATCATTGAGACAAAAAGTATGCAACAGAGTGGGCCATGCACCCATCTGGTGCAGAATTTGGTCCCCATGTTCCTCAATGCTCCCAGCCCTCCAGGCCCCACTTCCATCAATAGGTATGAGTTCCACTGAGCTAATGGAGCCAAAGATGTTTTTAATAAAAACTGAATTGTAAAATGCAAAAGGGTTAGAGTATAATCTTATGTAATCCGTCTCCCTCTGTCATTGTTATAATCTTAGACTTATTTTAACTCTCTGAGAATGAGCACAGAACAGGTCTTTCAGTTAAGTCTGCACCTTGAGGCTCATTTCCACATGAGCTACAGACAAACCTTTCTTATACCTACTCATTTATTTGGGTACTCATTTGACCCATAAATATATAGAAATTAGAGTTGACAAAAAATGAGATAAAAGCTTACATAGGTTTGTATTTCCCCAAGGGTAATTTATGAGATCCATATGTCACTCCTGATGTCAAGATCCAGGTACATGTTCCTATGCCAGAGGATTGTGTTTGTTGTTGTTGTTGTTTTTTGTGTTTTTTTGCTTTGTTTTTAATTCCTCAGGTTCTAACTCACCCTCCATGCAATGACTCTTACCACAGTTCTGCCTTTATGTTCCCCACAGCTCCTATTCCCCTGACACATGCTGCCTCTTCCCTCAATTTCCTCTCCTGGACCTCATTTTCTGCTGTTTTAACTTCCACATTTAGTTCTACACATGCTTCATCAATAAATCTCTCCCACTCATTTATCTCCCTGAATATCTCCGATTCTGCTTCCATCACTTTCAATTTAGAGAAAACTCCCCTTTTAAGAGTGTATTTAAGTGTCTGGTGGAAATGGAATTCGACCTTTCTGATTCTCTTCAATGGCATAATCTCATATGCACTACTTGCTGGTCACAATCCTTTCTAGTTTCCAAATTACTCTTTTCTAATCCCTGCTCCTCCTCACCCCAGCAGCAAGAATGGGTCAGATGCAACAGTGGAGCTGGGTATAGTTCCTTCTACTCAGTATGAAGCTGCGTCTACCTCACCTACAAAGAAGTTTTTAAATAAAATTTAAAACATTGATACTTTGAGACTCTGTTAAGCAATCAGTTATATTTAAAACTTATTTTTAGATTTACTTCATCTACCAGTCAGTAATCGAACAAACATCAAATATTGTTTGAGTAAGTTAGTGTACAATAACTTACTGCATCCTGGGGAAGATGCAAGTATCATCCATGCACTTAAGGTACTAGCAAACACAACCCAGGGGAATGATACAGTGGACAAGAGGCTGCTTATATATGTTAATTTTAAAATAATCTAATGGCCAAACCTAATGAAATAGAAGTTAAAACATGGAATAATTAAATGAATCACCGAGACCATTTAAAATAAGAGATCTAACCTGTGTTTGCCCCTAGCACATCTTTTTGGGAATTACAAGAAAGTATATTTTTGTGGGCAGATAAATTAGAAAAAAGCACCTTTCTCTATTTTTGAATACAGTTGTTTACCAGAATCCAGCCTGGTGAATGGAGGGTCAGCAGAACCTTGGTGCCCACCTTGCTGCCAGCCTTGGTCTCTCCCTCTGGGACACATAGTTTACACTATACCCTCTGTGGTGCTTCTGTCCTTGGCCCAGGAGGCACCCAGCAGTAGAGTTTCATAGGCTCTGAACTCCCTGAAATGATGTGCCAATTGTAATGCTTATATAAATTTACTCTTATTCTCAAGAGAGAGGCCATAGTTTCCTTTAAATCCCAAAGAATTCCATGCCAAAAAATGAGGAAGAATCACCACTCAAGACACAAAACCTTACAGCACATTCAGTAATAGAGTTAATGGACCCAGGACCCAGTTTTTGCACTTACATTTTTGAATTTGTGAGCTGAGTGACTTTCCTCAAGCTAAAGTGCTTTCTGTTTTTGTTTTGATGTTGTTCTTATTTCACATATGTAGTTCAACAAAAATTCTTAATGGGTTTATACTGCTAATGACACTCCTTCAGTCTGGTCAAATGTACCTGAATGCAAAGTTTAACCCATTAGATTCCACTGTTTTTCTACTTCCTCAGAACAGTTTCTGAATACAGAACAAAAAATATGTAGCAGAATAGATGCAAAGAGAAGTTTTTGCTCCTTCTTCCCAATTTTATATAGATAATCTGTTCTCCCTTTGTTTGAAGTCTAAAACTTCTCTTTTAAAATTTCCTAAAGATTTTGGTTCTCTGCCCAATGCTGCAAATAACCCCCAACACCTACCTCTCTGCACTACAACTGAAAGGACCTCTAATTCCTAGATTTTATATCATTCCTGCATCATACATCTCTCCTTCAGATCCTTAAACTTCATACTCTAGTCAGCTTAATTTCCATGAAGCTTGTTTTAATTACTCCTTTGATAAAACCTTTATTCCCTTCCCCATTTTATCATATTCATTGAGCAATCCCTCAATCTGGCTAAATCTATCCCTCTGCCCAGTTAGTGCCTGTATCTAAGCAACTGAAATTGTTCTAGAAACCATTGCTGGAAGGAGTATAAATTTCTACCACCAATTTGGGAAACAACTTGGCATTATCTTTAAACTTGTGTCTACTCTATGAGCAAACAATTTCATTCTTAGGCGAGTAACTCAGAGAAATTGCACACATATACCAAGAGTTATGCATGAGAACAGCCATACAACATTTTTGTAATAGCAGAACAAAAGCTATACAATAAGTGGAAATAAATGAATTACATCTCCAAGCAACACTATGGATGTAGCTAATAAATATAATATGGAACAAATGAAGTCACAGAAGAACACATTCAATATGTTTTAAAGCTCAAAGCCAGGCAAACTAAGCAATATTTGGTTAAGGCTACATGTGTATGCATTGCCAATATATATATACACATAATACATAAGCATAGGAGAGAAGCAGAGAATGCAGAGGAGTAGTTTTAGCTTCAAGAAAAAGGAGGAAGGAAGGTGAAAGTGTCATAATCACGGGCAAGATTCATATTAACTTTTGTTATTGAATTTATTTGGGTGATATTGATTAGAAATAGGTTTCAGGTGGACAATTCTTAACACATCATCTGTATATTATATTTTATGTTCATTACCCCAAGTCACCATTTATGCCCCTTACCCTATACTACTGCCCTCACCCTCCTTTCTCAATTGGTAATAACCATACTATTATCTGTTGTCTATGTCTGTGAGCTGTTTTTTTTTGTTTGTTTGTTTTGTTTTTGCTTAACTCCACCATTTCCATCGAGCCCTACAACTCCCTCCACTGTGATAGTTGTCATTCTGTTCTCTATCTTTGAGTCTATTTCCTTTTTATTAATTTACTAGAGGCCCAGTGCATGAAATTTGTGCACTTGAGGGGTTGTCCCTCAGCCCAGACTGCACCCTTTCTAATCTAGGACCCTTAAAGGATGTCCTACTGCCCGTTTAAACAATGTCCGACATCCCTCTCACAATCCAGGACTGCTGGCTCCCAACTGCTTGCCTGCCTGCCTTCCTGATTGCCTTTAACTGCTTCTGCCTGCCAGCTTGATCACCCCTTAACCACTCCCCTGCCAGCCTGATTGATACCTAATTGCTCCCCTGCCAGCCTGATTGCCCCTAACTGTTCTACCCTGCAGGCTGGTCAACTGCCCTCCATGCAGGCCTAGTCCCTCCTAAAGTCCTCCCTTGCTGGCCATCTTGTGGCTGCCATCTTGTGTCCACATGGGGCAGCCATCTTGTGTGTTGGAGTAATTTGCATATTACTTTCTTATTAGATAGGATAGAGGCCTGCTGCATGGGTGGGGGCCAGCTGGTTTGTCCTGAAGGGTGTCTGGGATCAGTATAGAATTTTCTTTCTTCTATTTTATCATCAAACCTCCAAAACTCCTCCTTGACCTCAGCTCAGAAAGATGAGAAATTAAAATAAATATAGACTACTTCTGAAATATAAAAACAAACTCTTAGTTTTCTTAAAATAGCACCTCTTTAGAAGCCTAGTACAAAGAAATAGTTAAGATAAATATTAATTCAGATTTGACTATATCTGAAGGTTAGAAATTGGAGGTGGCAATTACACACTACTTCCTTTCCCAACTTCTAATGTATAAAGAGAATAGACACAAGAATCATTAACCAAAACAAGAACTAAAAACCTAAGTTTTATTAATTATTTGGAAATATCAGTTAATAAACAGTGCCTGGTAAATTGTGTTGAAAGAAGTGGCTATGGTTTGAGGACCTAAATAGGGCATCATATTCCATTAACAATTAATTGGGGTCAAATGAGCTCCCAGGAATT
The DNA here is from genome assembly GCA_963924515.1 of Vespertilio murinus. Classification (NCBI taxonomy): domain Eukaryota; kingdom Metazoa; phylum Chordata; class Mammalia; order Chiroptera; family Vespertilionidae; genus Vespertilio; species Vespertilio murinus. The sequence goes on from OZ004709.1 coordinate 16,793,184, forward strand.
TATCTATGAATTAGGAATGTGGAGGCTAAAGATGGGTAGGAGAACCTCTTACAAGGGAAAAGAAAGCATATGAAAGACCAATTCCCTGATGACCAATGGAAAATCAAGGTACAACATGTACCTTGTGCACTGGAAGCAAATCCCAGCAAGCACATGTCTCTGACCAATCTAATTGCTGGCAACCCTTTCTGTGGAGAGGGGCCAGCGAGAAGAAACAGAGAAGAGCAGTTGAACTGACACTTGAACAATTGAGAGGAGAGAGTTAAGGGCACTAAACCACCTAGAGTCAAAAATCGACATACAACTTTTGAATCTAGAGTTGGCCTTTGCATCTGTGGACTCAACTAATGGCTTATTGAAAACAATATTTTGGATCTGAGGTTGGGAATCTATGGTTGTAATTGGGATAATACCGTGTTATTGGTTTCTTTTTGTTTTGTTTTGTTTTGTTTTGTTTGTTTTTAATCCTCACCAGAGGATATTTTCCCATTGCTTTTTAGGGAGAGTGGAAAAGAGAGAGAAAGAAAGAGCAAAGTATCACCATGAGAGAAACACATTGATTGGTTGCCTCCTGTACAAGTCCCAACCAGGGCTTGGGCCAGGGAGGAGACTGCAACTGAGGTACACCGGACTAGAAGATGAGATAGTTTGGTCTGCAGGCTGACACTCTATTCACTGAGACAAACTGGCTCAGGCTGATAGGTGATAATATTGTTTTTTACCCTTGTTTGATTAAATCTGCACAAGCAAGGACCAAAGGGCCAATTGTTTTTATTGGGGAAAAATCCAAGTATAAATGGACCCTCACAGTTCAAACCAATGTTGTTTAAGGGTTCTCTGTAATTACTTCTCTAGTCTTCCTAGAAAAGGTGGAAAGGTTGAAAACAAGTCCCTTCACTTCTAGTCCAAGGGAAGGAGCATTAGTACATGGTAAAGAACCCCTTCTGCTCTTCACACCTGGCATCATGCTTTTATTCATTAAGTAATATTGTGTAACTTGTTTTGTTTTTCCTAAAGTCTTGTAGCTACTCTTAAGAATATTATAGTTTAGCTTTAACTCGTTTGGCTCAGTGGATAGAGTGTCAGCCTGTGGCCTGAGTGGTCCCAGGTTCAATTCTGGTCAAGAGCATGTACCTTGGTTGTGGGCACATACCAAGTAGGGGGTGTCTAGGAGGTAGCTGATCAGTGCTTCTCTCTCATCAATGTTTCAAACTCTCTATCCCTCTCCTTTCCTCTCTGTAAAAAAATCAATAAAATTTTAAAAAAGAATATTGTAGTTTACACTTCTAGAGACCTGTAGGATATTATCTGGGTTTCAAACATTTCAGTCATAAATAACTTGCTCAAGTATAGTTTTCTATATTAATGAAAATAAAAAAGGTGACCTTTGTGTCCAGAACAGGAAATGCAGATGAATATCAAGCGAGAGATGAAGTTGGTCTTAAATTGTTCCTTTCCAAGGTGACTGTTTAATTTCATGACCTCTTATTTTATTAACTCCTCAGAATGAACAAGTTTTCTGTCATTTGTCTATTTTTCCATAGGTTAGAAACAAATTCTAATTATGGATTCTGGATCATTATGTCCTAGTTAACTGAGGCATTCCTGAAAATTGAAAAGAACCCCACCCTCCCTTCAGTCACAGGTACATGTCCCAATATCATTACTCAACCAGAACATGTAATTTGCATTTGAAAAATGAATATAGTTCAAGTTTGATTCATTCACTTGGCAGGGCTTGATCTCCTTAGACATCCCAATTTGGGACAGCAAGTGAGGTAATGATAGAGGAGTCCATTCATTCAGTGCACATTTGTTAAGCACCTATACCATACCTAAGGCAATTTGATTAATGTGAGGTGGGGAGGTGGAGAACATACTAACACATAAAACCCAGACCCTGGGCAGGGAAAAATACCTTTAGAACAGAATATAAAAATCCACTAAAACAATGGACTGTGACAAATGTTGTTGTGAGGTAGAGTTGAAAGATGATAGAACTTTCAAGTTAACCACCAATCATTTTACACCACAGAATAAACTATCATCTCCACCCCATGCCAATTTCTCTACTCCTTAAAAGAGATTCAATTCCAAGGAAAGCCATGTTTCAATTAAATTACACCTATGAAGTTGGAATGTGATGGGACTTACTAGCTCAAGAAAAAGTCAGGCTCTCATAATTCCTGGAATAGAGGAGAATGTAAGTTAAAAGATCCAGAGAAACAGAATTCAGTAGAGGAACTATACATGGGAAATGTGATTTGAGTAGGACCTTCACTAAGATAAAAAATAATAATAATAATAGCCAAGAGTTTCTATTTCTTTTCATAATTACAGTTGGTAAAGCTGAAAGCAAAACTATATGGCAAATATGTGAATATAATTAGCTTTGCAGTATGAATGGAGGCAAGAGAAACTTCAGTGGGCCTCTATAATGAGCTGAATTGTGATTTTTTAAAGCAGATAATCTTGATGAGTAAAGTTTAGTAAAAATACATGCTTCCAGATTACAGGCAACTAGAACTTAGCAATAATGCATAATTGTTGACTTATTCATGTCCAGTTATAATGAAAAAATTAGGATGTGTTCAGATAATAGTATGTTTGAAAAAAATAATCATTATAAACTTTGCTCAGACTTTATTTTATTTTGGTTGTAAAAAATAACAGGCTAAGAAAAAATATCAAAAAACAAACACACATTGTTCCTTCTCTCCTAAGCATTTCTAGAACTTTTTATATTAAGAGATGCCCCAAAATGAAAATACAGGCTCCCTCTTGCCCACTCAGAAACTATTAATGACTACAAGATCTAGGAACAAGATCAGGAATTACCAAATTATGTGCTATGTGTTTCTTGGTGAGAGATTCCATATAGGTTTTATTTGAATGGTAGAAAGGAGGAGGTGCTGTGTGGTGAGGGAGAGGATGAAGAAAACTGCTAACCCAAACCAAATGTAATAGACTTAGCCCATTGGATACTAGCGCCTCCTGGGGAAAGTGACACAGGTCAAGCCTTTTGTTCTGAAATGTCTGGCAGTAGTTTATGTAGTCTATGGAGACTTTTCAGTGCTGTCCTTGACCTGCTTCCTATTAATTAAAACATAATGCATATTGAAGTGTCTTACCTTTAATGAGTGTCCGATTCATGTTCATTGAATGACTGAATGGATGATGTATGAGTGAATAATAAAAAGAAAAATACTGGGGCCTAGTCAACCAGGTAAGAAGGTTACACAGAAACGTTGCCTTTGGTTCATGGTCTATTTTGTGTGGATGAATATTGTGTCCCTAATGAGATTTGAAGTGCTCTGAAAGAAGGAATGTGAATTCATCTGCTCCTATGCCCCTTTCCTCAAAATAGCTTTTCAGTAAATGCAGATGATTAATAAGTAGTAAAAAAGAAAGCATTACATTCAGTGACAATGATCTACTTGTAGTTCCCATTTCTTGTAGAATTCTCTGTGAAAATCTCTCTGCAAGGTACCACTAGGCTGAAGGCAGAATTTTAATGACATAATGCAAAGGGAATAAGCTAAATTGTCAGCCCTATGAGGGAAGGATGCCGAGTGTCTTGTGCAGGGGCAGTATTGTATGTTTGTAGAATTTTTCCCCCCAAATATAAGGTAGGACTAAAGAAAGAGCACGTAGTTTAAAAACAAATATGATTTGTGGTTCCAAATGCCAAAGCCATGCCCGTCTCTCTCTTTCTTTTCCTCCACCCTTTCTTTTTGGGAATTTGTGATGACTTCTAGAGTTTGGTGTTTATGGGCAGGACTAAGTATAGTATTCTCAACTCAAACTGAACTCTTTTTTTGGACTGAGATAAAATTGTGTACTAGTGACCTCAAGACTGAAAAGCTACACTACAAAAATTCATTAAGGGAGAATGTGATTTATTTTACCTGCTTTGCTTGAGATAAAATTAGTTCAAAATCTGCTGTAGTCTAATACCTATACAACCAAATACAGACTTAGATAGTATTCTCTTTTTTTGGCACGGTTACTGTTTGAACATTCATTTTCAGAGCCTTTGAAAGATAAACACAGTCCAAATGGCACCATTGGCAAAGCTAATCTCTCTCACCAGTCTACAAGCTTCAGCATAGAAAATGGATGCAATTTGGAAAAGTAACTTAAGACATTATTCTCTATACCTTTCACCACCACCCTGTCAGAAATCAATGAAGTAGGTTGCCTATTGGTTTCTGTTTCATCTTCATTTTATATTTTAGGGCTAACTGAACTCCAAGCAGATAGGTGATTCCTTTAGGACTTAGGTTCCTTTTGGCTCTAGATTTTATAATTTTGCATCTCTTCTAAATCAATAAAGCTTCATGTTAAAACATTGATATAAATCTTATGGCAACCTAGAATTTTAAGAGCAGAAAACAAAGTCTGGAATTAAAAGGTGACTCATTTTGTTCAACAGCAATTGCTGAAATTTGATATCAAATCTTAACTCCTAGCTTAGGTCATCATGACCCACTGGCACTTATTTCATGACTAAATCTTAGAAAGGTAGCATTTAACTCTCCAATCCCAAAGCACACTGAAATCATCAGACTGAAAGGGAAATACAGTTCCATGAAATCACTCAAAGCAGAAGGTCCTGCTGAGAGCCTCAGAATAATAATAAAAGAGAAAATTTTAGAAAATTTCACAAGAATTCCAAAAGCACAACTTTGGGGTCATTAATTCTAGAAGCAAATTACAAACTGTTTGAAGTAGAGAACAATAATAATTTTGAAAAATATTTTGTATACTCTGTTTAAGAAATCAGAAAAAAATAAGACATTTTAGCAATATAATCATCAAGCCCTGCAAACTATTTTCAAAATTCTGTTAAATTAAGGATTTATTTTTAACACGATTCTATACATTTTGGGGGAATGTTATTTATGTATCATAGATATTTCCATAGTGGAGACTTATCAAAATAATTTAATATGTTATATTAAATTCTTATATTATATGTGCTTATATAATATATACTTTAAAAAACTGCCATTCTCTTCCCTAAATTTTGGGGCTCGGTTTCACTTGCGTGCTTTCCATACATCCATTCTTGGTTTCATCATGAGCCCTCTTACATATAGAGTGTAGTTTAAAAGCTGGGCGCTAGTGGACACTGAAAAACTTAAGAAAAATCACTCTAAATCATGCTTGTTTCAGTAATTAGCTTGTCACCTTGCCAAGTCATTAGAGTGGTCATTCTAAACAAAGAATGTTATCAGATATTACAGGGTGATAACATCGCTAGTCCAGAAGACAACACAAGATTCCAGGTGGGCATAACCTTGATGGGCCTGGAATTTTGGTTGCTTAATTAATTCAGGATAGAAAAAAAAAGGATCTACCCTTAGGGTGGCCAGGTGTAACAATGCAGAGTAGATTTGAGGAAGGTGAAGTTGGAGGAAGAATAAGGGTCAGGAATTGGTTCTTCAGAGAAAGCAAAATTTAAAGGCAACTATGGTACATTCCAGATTATGACAACTTTGGGCTGGGATGGGGGGGATCCCTAAAATTCACTGCTTGAAGTGCAATTCCACAATAATTTATAACTTAGCTTGGTCTTTTCCATTGTACAGTCTAAATAGATGCTGTCCACAAATGTTCCTCATTCTCCCCATGTCCAAGGACACATTTTAAATAATTTAATTGGCCATGATTGTTTGGGGCCAAGGTTAGGGGACAGCCTCTTCCCAGGGTTAGGTGCATCTCTCCCCCACTTTTTTCCCCAGGGGAGTAATGTAAAATTAACTAGTCATTGTGCTACCCAAACAATTATTTTGTTATTCTGAGTTAACTGGCCATGAGCTGGCTGCAGATTTTAACCTAAGGACTTGAAAGTCTCTTGTGTTACACCCTGAGGTCCTGTTCTTGAATAGAAGAGGCCAATTACTATCAGTACTTTGGTTGATTCTAGTCATGGCCATGACCTGCTACCATTTTGGGGAGAACAGCTTTAGAAAAAGAGCTTGTTGAGAATAGTGTATAAGAAAAAGTGTTTTTGATTACAGAATTGCCTTTTTGGCCTGTAGAAGACAGAACTATTGAGTCAGTATAGCCCATTTCCTACACCCCACATTCTCTCAGTTCAGATTCTGTGGAAATTCTGTGGAAAGCCTTACCTTTCATCCAAGTCCAATTTATATGATCCCGTTCTGTGCTCTCATGACATTACAATAATGTTTATGTCTTTTTATAATTGTCTATGTGCTTCTTACTAGCTCTATTCTCCACTAAGTTGCGAGCTGCTTTTGGATAGACATTGAATATTTTACATTGTTAATTCCATAGCTCCTAGGGCCTGCAATACATATTTGTTGAGTGGGTAGGTACTCAAATCAAACACTTTAATGTCTGTCTACTTTGTCTATGCATTTAGCCATCTAGTCTTGACCCTAATTCTGTCATTTTATCAAGATTGAAGATGACCAGACACATTACCATCTTCGTGTAACTATGTAACTGACCATAATCTGCTCTCAACCTACCCCTTCTTCAAGGACCAACTCAATCACCTCTTCTGTTGATCCAAGGTGACAACTCCAAGCCAAAATCATGTATTCTTCTCTGATGCCCAATACTCAGTGCTCCGAATATATGCAATGAACTCTTGATCATCCCTTCTCTTGTGTAATGTCTGTGTGTCTGATCGCTGTGAGCACCTCACATGCAAAGTGAAGTCTCATTCTCTTTTATTCCTTTTGTGCATTATAAGCACTGAACTAGGCACAGAGAACAGTCCCAAACTGAACTAACTGGCATGAAATGAGCCTAATCTACCCTGTTTCCGGAAAATAAGACAGTCTCATATATTAATTTTTGCTCCCAAAGATGTGCTAGGTCTTATTTTCAGGAGATGTATTATGTTTCCATGAAGTAGGTCTTATTTTCGGAGGACGTCTTATTTTCAGGAAAACATAGTATGTGAAAACATAAGTGTTGAGGGCAACTGTTTGTTCTATCTAGGGCTAATTTCCAGTGATGAATAAAGCTGCTACAGCCATAGATACAGGATGAGATGAAAAGTAACTGGCAGAGGCAGAACTGCCCTTTTGTTATTTTGTTATAAACTCCCACAGAGGAAACTTGTTAACCTCAGTCCTTGCCTTCACATCTACTTATATGCAAGACCTCCCTCGACAAATCAATCTTTACACTGCAGTGGCACTCTCTTGACAAGATATGTTTGGCTTAGCCACTGTTGATATTTGTTCTTGAAATCTCAGTTGTATGGCATGGTACACTCTGAGAGCAGAAATGGAGACACTTAGTTTTATATGCACAGAGGACGGGCAAGATGCAAACAGAAAGAGACGGTCCACAGCAGGGCAGTCGAAGTGGCGGGAGCTGAGCAGCACTTAATATGTTGTGATGGATTGAATCTTTGAAACGCCTGTTCAATAGCTAGTCAAAGTAAATTTAGAAGGACACAGGAAAGGGATTTATTTTTTCATCATTGTAAAAATGTTCATTATTTCTTAGGCTGCTGGTCACGGTCTACTGGTGTTCTTTTGAGGTCTCCGTGCCCTTAGAATCCCAGATAGCACCACTGACAGGATTAGGTGAGGTTTGTTCAATATATCCCTGTCTCCAGAGAACTATGGTTTTATTGATACATTGGGATTGGGCTCTTTTGCTGGATTTTATTATGAAAAGAATAAGCTAGAGAGCCTGACACTCTCTCAAGGTAAATTAGTTGATCTCTTCTCCTCCAGTGCATAACTTTATTGGAGCACTTCCCAAATTTGACTGAGATCATTTACATACATGTCTGTTTTGCTCACCAGACAGTGAGTGTTTGCAAGCGAGACTGTATCTTATTCATTTATTTTTTCCCCCAGAACAATGGCACCGTGCCCAGCACATAGGAAACCCTTGTGAAATGTTTGCTGAACAAGACATCTTAATATCTATGAAAAATTGCCTGTGGAAGGGGTGAAACAAAGTAAAAAAGGTAAACAAAAGCTATTTCGATCCAACTTAAAAGAAAAGTAGGTACTATTAGATAATTAATTAAATTTTAATTTTTCTGTAAGTAGTCTCCAGAGAAACATGCTATTTTAGCATTGTACCCTAGACTAGGCTACTGGGTAAACACTTCCTGTGGGCCTAGTTTTATGCTAGATGATGTTGGAGAACAATGAATAAAACATGGCTGGTACCATCTGGGAAGACAAGGCTCGAGAAAAGACCCACAGGATGCAGTGCAGTATATTGGAAAGCAAAAGCAATATTGAACAACACAAGGCAGGAAAGGAGAAAATTACAGGAGTTAGTACAATTAAGGATAGCATTAGGAGGAGCTAAAAATCTATTGCAATGAAGTTCAAGTTGACAAATGACATGTGGGTAAGCATTAACTGAATCATGCTGCTATTTCAAGATTCAGGATAAAACTCAAATATTATTTTTTGGGGAAAAAAAAGGTTCTTCAGAGCTGTTGAAGAATCTTCAGATCACTAGGTTCTACTTAAGTTTATCAGCAAACAAATTTATCTTAGGAAAGACAGTGTGGTGTTCTAAGAAAGAGTGCGCTATGTACCTGATGCTTTTCCTCAAATCTACTATTAGCTGTGTGACCTTGATAAAGTTAGTTAAGCTCTCTGAGCCCACTTACCTTCTTTAAAATGTTGGCAATAGGTAAAAATTGCCCAGGCATCACCTTAGGGCATGGCAAGCTTTAAATTGTGAAATAAAAATCATCTATGTATAGACAAAAAGTCACCTCAACCTTAAGCCCTCATAAGGCCAAGACCCATTGAAAAAATGAGAGGACTGTGTAATCAGTGCTTTTATTTACTCTAACTGGTTTTCCAGTCATTCATGACACCGTGTCACCCCAAACCCTCAGTTATTATTTCCAGTGGAAGTCAGAAATCCTTATAACACGATTAAGCCTTTATGTGTACACATTTTAGCATGAAGAATAGGGTTCTCCACAAATAGAAAATCATGTGTCACAGGGCGGGGTGATTTGAGGGCGGTCAGGGCAAATATCAGAAGGACCTGGATTAATGAGTATATTTCCAAATCCTTCTTTTTAAAAAAATATTTTTATTGATTTCAGAGAGAAAGGAAGAGGGAGAGAGAGAGATATTATTGATCACTGCCTCCTACTCCCCTCCCCCGACTAGGTATCAAGCTGCGACCTGGGAATGTGCCCTGACAGGAATTGAATTGTGACCTCCTAGTTCATGGGTCAACACTCAACCACTAAGCCATGCATGCTGGGCACTTCTGGTGTTTGTTTGTTTGTTTGTTTGTTTGTTTTGTCTGTCTTTATATTTGCCATACCATTAAGCCAACATGGGCAGGAGCAAATTCAGATTCTGTAGCAGAAACCTGCAGTAAAAGGAAGAAAAACCTCTAGAAATTGTCTTCTACACAATTCAAGATATTGGCTTTCTCAGTTGGATGGTAGAATTCATGGCCTTTTCTAAAAACAATAGAGGTTCATAAGGAGAAGCCTATCAGGCTAAAATGCAAATTCTACAAAATGAAAGAAAAAGACTGATAAGATCATGAATGGACATAAAGAAATAAAAATAAAATTCAAAAACCTAGTGGAGAATATAAAATAATTTATTTTAAATGACAAGAGATTCAAGCACTGATCTGTAGGGCAAACTTGAGAAAACTATCATAGAAAGCAAAGATCAAAGTCCTGAAAAAGATCATAGCTCACATAGAGAATCCAAAACGGGAGAAGACTGCAGATAAAAAGTGTTTCTTTAAAAAAGAGAAAAACAGAGGAAAACATCAAAGATCTACTGGAAGATAAGCCTTTCTGCAGCCCTCAAAGGTGTGTACAGATTGAAAGGTCTACAATTTTAGGGCAAAATCAATGAAAAGAAAATACCATGGAGATCCACATCTAGCAATTTTCATTGTAATCACAAAACTAAGAAAAATATCAAACTGGAAGAATGACCAGGTAATGTCCAAAGGCATATAAATTATATTGCCATCCAAACTCACATTTGCAAAGCAGGAAGATGAAGATATGGTAATACAAATGTACAACATAGTTTAAAGAAAAATATTTGAGAAAGAAGAACTTTATACTTTTCCAAGTTGTCTTCCATTTGTGAAGATCTCAGCTATCTTCTTAAGGAGAAAAGCATCACTTGAAAATATAATGCAGCCTACAATGATAATGAATATTGGAAATAACGGTGTGATGGTTAATTGTATGTGTCAGGGTGACTGGGCTAAGAGATTCCTGGGAGCTGGTAGAACATAGCTTCTGGGTGTGTCTGTGAGGGCATTTCCAGAAGAATTTAGCATTTGAATCCTTAGAATATCACCCTTATTCTGGTGAGTAAGCAACATTCAATCTCTTGAAGGTTTGAAGAGAACAAGAAAGCAGAGAAAGGATAGGTTTTACTCTCCATTTGAGCTGAAATAGTACTTTGGTGCTGCTGGTACTCCGGCTTTGGGTTTTGACCAGAACTGTACCACAGGGTCTTGGAGCCTCCAGCTTGAAGAGAAAAAATCATGGGACTTATCAGCTGCCATAATCACATGAGCCAAACCCTCAATTAAATCTCATTCTATATATGTATATCTACCTATGTGTTCAGTTTCTTTAGAGATACCCACCTAAAGCAAATGGTAGAGGCAAAAACAAAGTAAACACAGGATGATAATAATAATAATGAAAGCCCCAAAACCAAAGGATTTCATAATAATAAAAATATCATCCTATATATAACCCTATATCATAATGGAGTGATATGCTAACTAGCCCGGACATCATAATAGTCACAACCAGGCAGGCATGCAATAGTCACAACCAGTCAGGTGTGGCCTGACAGCAGCCCCCAGTGGAATCAGCCCCTGGCAGAAGCAACCCCCAGCAGAAGCAGCCACTGGTGAAGTTGGGCACCGGCCGTGACGCCACCCAGCCCAGAGGCCTCCCAGCTGGGGGCGTGAGCAGGCATGTTATGCTGCCCATCCCAGAAGCCGCCCGGCCGGGGGTCCAGCAGTCCTGGATTGTGATAGGGATGTCCGACTGCCAGTTTAGGCCTGATCTCATAGGCAATAGGACATTCCCCTAAGGGTCCAAGATCAGATAGGGTGCATGCTTGGCTGAGGGACACCCCACCCTATGTAGGAATTTTGTGCACTGGGCCATTAGTTAATAATAAAAATAATCTGAGGGGCATTTGTATGCAGCATCACAGGTCATTGACACATATTAACTAAATATTTAAACTTTAAGAAATATTTTATAGAAATGCAACAGTATTGGGGCAGTTTAACAAAATGTACACCATTTTATAGATACCACAGGCAAAATAATAAATAGAAATATGTATACATAAGATCTTAAAAATGTAACATCTGTTTTCATAACATCATCAAAAATCTCATACACACAAAAAGGGAATATACTCATTTCCACAACAAATCTGTTAATGTTAGAGAAAAGTTCAGATTTGTACTGGACAAAATACAATTATAACAAAGCAATTGATAATCACTAATGATCATTTCATATTCACAACATGTCAGGAAATATATTAAATGATTCACACGTATTAGTGCATTTATTCCTAATAATAATGCTGTGAGGTTTATGTAGTTATAGTGTCTCCATTTTACATATCTGGATAATTAGAGTTAAGTTAAGCATTTTTCCAAAGGTTCCATGCTAGTCAGATGATAAAGTTCTCAAACTTTAATATGCATCAAAGACTGCTGGTAGGTTTCCTGAGAGCCATACTCAGTGTCTTATACAAAGGTCTAAATAATAATCTTATAATTTGCATTTCCAAAGATTCCAAAGGTTGTTACTGATGTTGTTGAGAAGCACTGGGCCAGGTGATGCCAAGAACAACACATTTAGTACTCTATTGCTTTGGAAAAGGAGAAATTGTAGAGACAAAAAAAAGAAAGAAATTTAAAAAAATAGTGCTTGGAAATTTAATCAAAAATAAGATGCAATCATTCCAAAGTCAATCAATTTAATGCATTTCCAATTAAAATTCCAATAGAATTTTTTCCTTTGAACTTAACTTTAGAATCACTTAACATGATTCTAAACTCCATGTGGATGGATGCCCAACCAACATGGCTCAGTGGTTGAGCATTGGCCTATGAACCAGGAAATCATAGTTTGATTCCCAGTCAGAGCACAGATCCAGGTTGCTGGCTCAATCCTCAGTGGGGGTCATGGAGGAGGCAGCCAATCAATGATTCTCTCTCATCATTAATGTTTCTTTTTCTCCTTCCTTCTTCCTCCTTGAAACCAATAAAAACTATATTTTAAATAAACAAACAATATCCATGTGGACAAATAATAGGAAATAGTCAAAATAAATTAAAACCAAAAAAAAAAAAGTATTTCAGTGGAAACTACCTCACCATATAATAAAACTAGATTTCCATTTTGCACACCCAGCAGGTTCTCCCTTCAGGAGTCTCTGAAATCTCTACTGAAATACCAAAATGAAAGCTTTGAGGTATGACAAGGGATAATCCATAAGACAGATGTGAAAGGACAGCACCAAAAATGAGAGAGTACAGGAACTTGGGTCCAATGAATGCAGGTAGAAACGTGTTAGCAGATAATATCAGAGGAATGACCTGGGAGAATCCAGACAGGGCTGTGGATTTCATGGAGCATGGTCAGCCTTTCAGAATCCTGAATGGAGGAGCTTTGGGTTCAGTAGAGGCACGGAGGCTAGACAGCAGGTGTGAAAGACAGGGCTGTTAACTAAGGGGCCCATTAAAATACTGTGACTAGAGCAATTGGACCAGGTGCCATTGCCACCCCTGTCCTCATCATTTCTAACCTCTTTTCCTTCTTTAGAGTAAAGGCAGTCCAATATTTATTTCCTGGTACAACAACGGAGCATTGTTCTCAACAGAAATAGAGTGAAATGTCCCTCAGGAGAATTTCACTCTTTTTTTCAAGAAACACACACCAAAGAATGAATGAAAACAGAATTAAAGTCATTAACAAACTTCAGTGTAAAATTCAAGTGGTGAGAACAGACAACTTTACTTTGCTTAATCCCAGGGAAGTGACATTCAGTTTTACTATTAAATATTAACCTTAGATGTTATCAGATTGAGGAAATTCCCTTCAAATCCTATTTTACTGGGATTTTTTTTGAAACATGAATGTATGTTGAGGTTTGTCAAATGTTTTTCTGTATCTATTAAGATCATATATTTTTATCACTTTTGTTTCATTAATGTTGAATTATGTTGTTTGATTTTGGATGTTAAACCAGTACTATATTCCAAGAATAAACTTCACTTGGTCAAATGTATTATCCTTTATCTATATTGCTATATATTTTCATCCCTTATGGCTTCTGCTTTTAAATTTTTATTTTTGAAGTCTCTATCAAACATACATCACAGAGACACTATACTTGTACACATTTCTAAAGCCTCAATACTTTTACTTTTATATGTAGAATTTTAATCTGAAATACATCTTTGGATGTGGTGTAAGACAGTGATCTACTGTTATTAGTCCCTAAATCATAAACCAGTTTTCCAAAACTGTCTAAGAATTTGTCTCTCCCCACTGATTTCTGCTGCTACCTTTATTGTATATTATGCTCCCAAGTATATGAGTCGGTATCTCTATTACTTATGATGTTTTATTGATCTATTTCTCAGTCTTTATTAGAAAACTATACTGTTTTGTTTCATTATTTTACTATACCTTTGTGTCCCATTTAATTTTGCATATGGGTATGAACCCCCTCCCACAAACTTTAATTTTCTTTTATAAATTTGCTCAATATTTCTAGACTTTTATTCTTTGATGTAAATTTTATATTAAATTTACTGAGATAAACAATAAATCTAACCAAAAAGTGGAATCACATTGTAATTATAAATGAAATAGATAATTTGCATCCAAATAATATTTAATCATCTCATCTAAGAACATGGACTTTTCATTTACTTAAACTATCTCTGTGTACTTTCCTTAATAAACTTTTCTTATAAAACATCTCATTATTTTTATTAAGTTAATTCTCATATACATTATAGTTTTTGTTGCTATTATGAATTATATTTTACTTTTTATTTATAATTTCTAGCTGATTATTAAATTTTTGGTGTTAAATTTTACTAGTACTTAAAGTTTATTTAATGTATAATAAACATTGCTGAACTTTCTTTAAAATACCAATATTTTTATCTACTAGTTTTATTGGTTTTTCATAATAATAAGCACATTATCCAACAATAATGACATTTTAATTTTCTCCTTATTTCATCATTTCTTTCCAACAAATTCATTTAAATCTTTAATTTTTCCTCAAGTATCTTTTTAACTGCTTTCTACATGTTTTAATATATTGGACTCACATCATTAATTATAAATAGTTTGCAATTTCCATTTTCATTTACTCTATAATAAGTGTTGTTTAAAGGTGCATCTATGAATTTATATATGTATGCATGTGCTTACAGATGTTTGGTGTTTTAATTTCTAGATATATTCATTTTTATTAGGCTAAAATATGAGTTAATAATTGTTCTGAAAAGGTTGTCAGAAAACATGATGTAAATAACATTAACTTCTAAAAGTTTATTCAGATATGAATGAAAAAAGGGATAGACTGTTCTGATTATTCATTTATTTTCCATGTCTAGTCCTAACCTTTCTTAGTGATACCTTAAGCCTTGAGAAACTAATTTCAATGACCTAAGTCACTTGAACTTCCAGACCCACAGCTTCTGTTTAAGTTAATCAAATGTGAGATATTGGCAGCAGATTGGAGTGAAGGAGGGGAAAGAGGTAAGGGTATTTATTCCCTATTTGTTCCTTGTTTTGCTACAGTTCTATGTTGTCTGCTCCCCTCTATGGCCACCACCCCTAAATTATTTTGCCTTGACCTTATTCATTATCAGAGACCAGACACAATATTTTCTACTGACTTTTCAGGCTGAGGGCTGTTATGCTTCCCTGCTATTGTAGACTGCTGGGTGTCTCACCTTCCTTTGTTGATATCCCTGATTCAGTCCACATGCCTGTAAAAAATTAGCATTTTCTTCAGGTAGTTTCTTTCTAAGTATGGAAGGGTTTCCTTTCAAAATGCACACTAATCTATTCTCCAATAGGAAATGTCAAATAAAATCATGATAGTACAATTTAGAGTCACCAAACACTTGTATAAAACAATACCACAAAGGAGAGGTGACAAATTGCATTCCAACATCCCACCTCTTTAAGTCTTTAGGCTTTCCATATATGTTCTGGCACCTCCTCAGCTTTAATGACTGTGGGTCACTATCTTCTTTTAAATTTAAAAAAAATATATATATATATTTTATTGATTTTTTTTACAGAGAGGAAGAGAGAGGAATAGAGAGTTAGAAACATTAATGAGAGAGAATCATCAATTGGCTGTCCCTTGCACACCGCCTACTGAGGATGTGCCCGCAACCAAGGTACATGCCCTTGACCTTTCAGTCCACAGGCTGACACTCTATCCACTGAGCCAAACCAGGTTCGGCAACTATCTTTTTTTTAAGAGAGAGAGAAAGGGATAGGAATAGACAGATGGAAACATTGGTGATAGAGATATTGATCGCCTGCCTCCTGCATGTCCCTTTACTGGGGATCAAGCCTGAAACCAGGACATGTGCCCTGATAGGCAATCATACTGGGGACCCCTTGGTTCTTGGGTCAATGCTCTCCTCTGAGCCACACTGGCGGGGCTATGGTCCATTATTGAATTCAGGCTCTAAGTATCCAACGCAGCAGCAATTAACAACTCTCGCAGGCTGATATAGTACTTGAGCTGATATAGTAAATATGGTATCTTAAGGGCATGTCCCCATCTGCATACAGGATATCCCAAAAAAAGTGTAAGCACACTTTAACAGCAGATACCTCAATATTGAAAATGAAATTTATTTTAATAAACATTGCCTTTATAATTATGCAAAGTGAATATACTAATTATGCAAAGTGAATATACATTTTGGGGAGGACACCCTATATATTTGACCTGATCCAGCCCTTTGGAATCTACTTTAAAAGATTCTGAACACTTTTGGTGTACATATTATCCCTTTCTACATCATTAGTTTGCTTCTATATTTGGAATTTACCTTCTTATGTTGCTAGAAGCCCTGAGAAATAGTACAAGAGATTCAACTTCAATTGATTTCACCAAATTTTAAAATGTTCTTGTTCCCTAAAAGAAGGCTTGATCTCTCAGATTGTAAGAACTTCTACCAAAAAGATAAGAAAATCGAAATTCTCATATTCAACTTTTTCCAAATGTTTTCATGCAAGATTTCCAATTTATCTTTTACCTCAGCAATACCTTTATTTAACATAGGAGCTTGATATGATATCTATTGCAACTCAGAAAAGTGCACCTTGAGGACTTAGATCTAAATTTTTCTTTAATCCTCACTTGAGGACATGTTTTACTGATTTTAGAGAGAGGGATCGTGAGAGAGGGAGAGAGAGAAACATCGATATGAGAGAGAAACATTGCCCATGCCCCAACTGGAGATCAAACTCACAACCTAGGTATGTGCCCAAATCAGGAATAAAACTGACAACCCTTTTTGGTACATGGGACAATACTCCAACCAATTGAGCCACACCAGCCAGGGCTTTTATCTGATTTTTATCTATGCCTTCTCTGTGGCTAAAAGAAAGAAGGGTTTCCCTGAAGGTCACCTTAGAAACTTCTTGGTTCTCTGTCCATGCGTTGAGTTAAGAGGATAAATCCTTAAGCTTATACTTTTATTCTTTTTGTAAGCTCCTCAGTACCATTAGAAATAGTTGCCCCAACATCAAATCCTATGTAATCACCATTATCATCATAGCAATTAAGTACCTCAACCACTTGATCTCCCTTTACTTTGCCCTTACCTGTAATTCACTCTATAACTTCTTTGGTGATAATTTTAATAACTGTAATAATGGATTATCAGTGTTCTCATGGAGAGTATCTGTATGTTATCAAAAAGTGTGAGCAATTATATTCCAGATTTCATGTTTTAGCATAATGGGGAATGTAATTGGATACAAATCTATTAATTAGGGTTCCTTTTGAGTAAAAATAAGGTATAATTTAAAGGGACAATTTAGAGAACATCCAAGATGGCGGCCTAGGCAGTCTCCTAAGCTGCCGCCTCATCAACAATTTAATTAGAAAAACAACTAAAATAAAAAAGGACTTCACCAAAACGTCAGGAAAGCTGGCGGAGTGGAATAGCTACAACTAGAAAGAAAGAGAGAGGCTCACAGATCGGACTGGGAGCCGAAAAGCGCTGAGGTAGGAGACGCTCGCGCACGCGGCCGCCGAATACCTGCCTGGCGGCGGGAGGGGAGGAATCCCCGATTGCACGGAACCCTTTCCGACTGTACTGAACCCCAACTCCGGCCGAAATTCCGTGGTCCCAGGCTCATACGGGTGGAGTCTGGACTGCAGAGAAAGGCACCCAGAGACTCAGAAACTCGGAGACTGGGAGACCGGGGACCGGGAGCCGCAGCCGGCAGGGTCTACAGACTCGCGCGCGAGCAAGTACGCGCTGAGGTCTGACCGCCGCCCCTCGGGAGCGGAAGGAGCCAGAAGCTCCAGGTCTGACTGCGGAGGCTGCCGCCACCTCTCTGTACAAGGTGGCGGCCTCTCTGTAGCGGAAGGAGTCAGAAACTCCAGGTCTGACCGAGAAGGCTGCCGCTGCCTCGCTGTACAAGGTGGCGGCCTCTCTGTAGCGGAAGGAGTCAGAAGCTCCAGACTACAGAGACCAGCCCAAGTCCGGGTGAGACCCTGGGGCACCCACACTCTTGCTCTGAGACTCCGCCCCATCCAAGCTGAGCAGAGGCTTCTGCAGTTTTTCAAGTCTGATCCTATAAGACTTTGTCCAATACAGAAGTTATCCCAGAGTAGACACAGCTGATACCCACATCCAATTGGCCTGAAGGTCAATTCACAACAATAGAGACTTAGCTACAACAAGGCTGTGCACGCAGTCCACAAAGGGGAGCACCAAGAGTGTCTACCTCAGGTAACTGAGGAGGCTGACCCACTGTGCTATATAGGACACCAAACACACAAAGCCATCCTACCAACTCTGAAAAATAGTGATAATGCCGAGACAAGGAAATAGATCTCAAACAAAAGAGATGGAGGATATAGAGTTCAGAACTACGGTTCTAAGGTTATGCAACAATATCCTAGAAAAGCTCGATAAAATTCATGAGACCCAACTAAAAAGTATAGATAAACTGACTAAATTGGAAAATATTATGCAGAGATCCAACAGCAGAATGGAAGAACACAAGAATCAGGTCAAAGAGCCAAAAGACACTCCTTTGGAGAAGGAAGAAGTAAAGAGGATCCAGAAAGTTGAAGATAGTGTAAGGAGCCTCTGGGACAACTGCAAGCGCACCAACATCAGAATTATGGGGGTGCCAGAAGAAGAGGGAGTGCAAAATACTGAAAACATATTTGAAGAAATAATATCAGAAAACTTCCCTCACCTGGTGAAAGAAATAGACTTACAAGTACAGGAAGCCTACAGAACCCCAAACAAGAGGAATCCAAAGAAAAATTCTTCTCGACACATCATCATCAATATGCCAAGGGTAAAAGACAAAAAGAGGATCTTACAAGCAGCAAGAGAAAAGCAGTTGGTTACCTATAAGGGAGCACCCATACGACTATCAGCTGATTTCTCAACAGAAACCATGCAGGCCAGAAGGGAGTGGCAAGAAATATTCAAAGTGATGAATAGGGAGAACCTACAACCAAGATTACTGTATCCAGCAAAGTTATCATTCAGAATTGAAGGGCAGATAAAGAGCTTCACAGATAAGAAAAAGCTAAAGGAGTTCATCACCACCAAACCAGTATTATATGAAATGCTGAAAGGTATTACTTAAGAAGAGGAAGAAGGTCAAGTGAATTAAAAATCTCAGGAATAGAATAAACTGGTGAATATAATAGAATTAGGGGCAAAGAAAGGGAGTGGATAGATAATTATCAGGGTGAAATGGGTGTGGGGTGCAGAGACTGGATTAAAATTGTATAACCTATGGATGAAGACAATAGTGGGGGGAGGGGGAGAGGGCAGAGGGTGGGGTGGGAATCAGGTGGAAGGGAGCTATGGGGGAGAAAAAGGAGAAACAATTGTAATAATCTGAGCAATAAAGATTTATTTAAAAAAAAAAAAAAAAAAAAAAAAAAAAAATAAAGGGACAATTTACAGAAGTGTGGGAAACATTAGGCACCACCAAGAGTTGGTTTTGTTCTCCTTTTCCTTGCTATCACCACCTCTGGGCACAAGGCACATATATGCAAGTCCTAACCATTAAAACAGTGTTTCTTAGGCATGTCCTCGGTTCTGGTTTTCCTTCAAAATGTGATTCCCTGACTCTGTTTCATTTGGCGTGGTATATATTCTCTTCCACAAAAAGCATCTTCTCCTCCCCCGTCATTTTTCTATCATTTCTAGGAAGTCTATATTTTTCAAAACATCCTCAATTTGCCATATACACACAAATAACCTCAATGCTTCTACTATCCTAATAACTTTGCCATAAATTAAAAAGTTCATTTTATTTTTATAAATACATTTTTATTTAATTCAGAGAGGAAGGGAGAAGGAGAGACAGAAACATCAGTGTTGAGAGAGAATCATTGATTGGCTGCCTCCTGCATGTCCCCTACTGGGAATCAAGCCCACAAAGCAGATATGTGCCCTTGACCATAATTGAAACCACAGGCCTATGCCCTATCCTCTGAGCCAAACCAGCTCGAACAAAAGTTCTTGATTAGACAATAGAAAGAGCTATGTTTGGGAGAACTCATAAACTTTTCAAATTTCTTTACTTGCTCATGTATTTAATTCATGCTTATGGCAGAATGTACCAATTTTAGAGGATATGTATTGGATTAACCTAAAATTTATATTAGTTTACCAACTACTTTTATAAGATCCTATGCTGATTGTATTGAAACAGATGATTTATTTACCCCAAAAGTCCAGAGTGAAAAGGTAATTTCACACACACACACACACACACACACACACACACACACACACAAACACTGATTGGCCAGATTATTATGTGTTCAAAGATCATAATAAATAATTTGGCCATTCAGTGCATATATATATATATATATATATATATATATATATATCGCCTGGTGCACAAATTCATGCACCAATGGGGTCATCAGCCTATCAGCCTGGCCTGCAGTATCGGGCCAAAACTGGTTCTCAGACGTTCCCCAAGGGTTCTGTGTTGCAAGAGGGTGCAGGCCAGGCCAAGGGACCTCACTGGTGCACGATCAGGGCCAGAGAGGGACATTGGAGGTTGGCCAGCTGCAGAGGGACTGCAGGAGGGCCCAGGGAATGTCCAGTCTATCTTGCTCAGTCCTAATTGGCCAGATCCCAGCAGCAAGATAACCTACTGGTCGGAGCGATCAGTAGATGTCATAGTGAGCTGTTGAGTGGTCTTAGCATATAATTAGCATATTATACTTTGATTGGTTGAGTGGACAACTAGACAACCAGACACTGAGCATATTAGGCTTTTATTATACAGGATATATGGATATGGAAGGAGACAAAAGCTCCGGACTGTGCTGAGCCCCAGTTCTGACTGCACTGAACCAAATCACTTAGAGGTCAGAATGTTTCAGTACCTAGAATATAACAAATTTAGGGTAACCTTTTTACCCTCAGTTTAGGGTAATATGCTTTATTTTTTTATGTTTTTATTAATTTCTTTATTGATTAAGGTATCACATTTTTGTCCTCAACACCCCATTCCAATCCCCCAACCCCCCATTCATTCCCCCACCCCCCAATTGTCCTTGACCACTTGTTAGACTCATATGTGTGTACATAAGTCCTTTGGTTGATCTCTCCCTTTTATCCCTACCCTCCCTTTGAGGTCCAACAGTCTGACCCATGGCTCTTTATCTCTGGGTCTGTTCTTGTTCATCAGTCTATGTTGCTCATAATTTCCCCTACATGAGTGAGATCATGTCCTAGAGATGTAAGTTGTTGATGATGCCTTACCATAATACCAGTCAACAGCTGTGTATCACTGCAGGTTGCCCTGGACCAAACCAGAGAGGGTTGGACCTGCATTACCACCATTTGCCCACCATCCAGAACTGAAATATCATTGCTGACATGTATACATAAAGAACTGTTTGACATTGAAATAGGGTAATATACTTTCTGATACAGCTTGAAAACACACCCACTTCAAATGTGCAATACTGATAGTCCATTTTGGAGTGGACTAGTCCTAACCTATATACATTGTGATATGGCTACACTAGAAACTCAACCAAAAGACCTGAAGGTAGGTGTTAGTAACAGATAAATCAAAGGATATTATATTAGTATAAACCACATTTTCTGAGTAGCTTTTAACAATTCTGTATTGCAATAGACAATGTCACACTATGATACTTAGTAATATATGGTGGAAAAGAACTATGGTGCAGAATTCCTGCATTATGGAATCTCACAATTGGCCCATGCTAACTAAATACCTTTTCAGTGCACACATACTACCTTGAGTTGCCTTAACCCTAACTATCCTTCAAGGCGCAGCTCAAAACTCTTTTTCATCATAAATTTCTCTCAGGCAATTATAGTGCAGAGCAGTCAACTTGTCCTTCTCCTGTTCCCCTACTGTTTTTTCTTGACTCTTTTTATATGGAAACCTTATGACATAGCCACCAGTTTTGAACTTTTAACAATTTGGTATTAAGTGTACCTTTCATAATAAGCTTCTAAATGGTAGCCAGACATGATCATGTGTACTCTGAAAGTATACAAATATGTGGTAAACAACTGATGAGTAACTATTTGCCTCTTCTACCATTCTATCTATAGGTGGTGGCATCTACCATTCAGATGTTTTGAATATTTGGTTATTTTCCCTAAAAATATTCCCATAAATTCAGTTTATATTTATTTTTATGTAACTTCAATAATTATGGATTATGTTTTTATAGAATCTACCATATAATTTCTTTATAGATTTTTTTTTTACTTCACATCTGGGAAGCTGTTTTTGAAAGGGGTAAACTGTCATTATGCCTCTTAGTTTAATTTTTCCAATTGACCTCAAATATGCTGTACCATTTCTTACTCCTAGCAATATGTATTTTTATGTAATATTTTTACTCCTGTACATATAGAATGAAACTTTTATTAGAGAATACCTAATTTTACTGCTTAATATTTATCTCCATGTACTTATTTTTCTCTACATTTAGATTAAGAATCTATCATCTTCTTTTATACCATTATTCCTTCTACTGACATACTACATGCTTTAATTAGTTTGTGGATCAAAGGCACTTTTTATAAATACTTAAAAATATTTTGGTCACATCAAATGGAAGACATAATAGTGGCTAAGAAAGCAGTGATGGGTTTGTCCTCAGCCAGGATAAATTCTGGAGGTACTATGTTTAATTATCACAGGTACCATTCTGGGCAGTGGTTAGTAGCCCAATGGTCTACTGCTTTTCTGTGTTCATCTTCATCTTTCCCACTCTTTATCAGTTCTTTCTTGACACTAGGCAGTCAATATAATGTAGGTATTCTGATAGCTGAAGTTCCTACTTTGGAGATCATAAAGTTGTCTTTCAAATAATTTAAGGACTTCTTAAAAGCTACTTTGGCTATAAGATATAGCTTGATAATTATAGTCATGTAAGGCAGCTAAATGTTGAGGGTACCTTGAAAGTTGATCTCAAATCCATTAGTTCATTTCCTTCTAGTCATATCCATTTTGATGGTCCAAAGACCTAGCTCACATTTTCTTTATGTATTGCCCTTTAATTATACTGGTATTTCATCTACCATATTTCTTTTTTGTCATTGATGCTAATAGCCATGTCTGAATTGTTCTCTCTAAAACTATAGGTACATACTACAATAAAAAGAGACACATATAATACTCCATTTTAATACTAGTTGGGGAAAAAGTAATACTTCCTATTTTCATTCCTGATTTACTCTGGCATGAACCATTTATTATATATATTTTTGTCATCTTCTCACTTCCAACTTCCTGCATTCATCTTCTATTCTCTATATTTTCAGACTTCATTGACCCATATTATTTCCTTTTTCAATAAAATTTTATTATAAAATAAACACTTCAGAATGTTATCCTTTCAGGGACATTTGCAATATCAATCTCCTCCAAACTGAAATTATTTAAAACAGAAGAATATATATCCAGTGAAAAGAAATGAGACATTGAAACAGATGAAGATGGAAATATTTTGGTCTGAGAAATTATTTTTGGAATTTAAATCATATGGGGAAAAACCCACCGTATTCTATTCTCTCTAATGCCAGCCCCATAGCCACAGTAGAATTTGAAGAACAGTGTTATGATCATGATATATATATGGAAGAAGTTTATGCACCTAGAAAAAGAGGGTCCCACAGAACTTGCCTTCCTATACCCAATCATGGGAATGAAATAAATTGTCTCTTTTACTTACAAAGAAAGTCTAGCATGCCCAGTAAAAAGATTACTTATTGTGTCTCAAAATACAGGCTTCTGACTTGCCATCAAAAGTGTTGTAACCATGTTGTTGGTAAGTTTAATTATTTTTCCAAACATATGATGGACTAAATTGAATAAATCAAACTGACCTTTAAATTTCTAGAATTATAGCCTATTTAAATGTCCATAATGCTGCAATAATAACCCAAGTTAATAACCATTTCACTCTCCTCCCTGAGAGGCTCTCTGGGTGATACACAATGTTATTAATTTTGGCATGATTAAAATTATTCCCATAGTTCAGGTTTAATACAGTATTGATGTTGTTATTAATATGGATTTGTCAGTAAAAATACAAAACTAAGTCAGTCCCAGCTAATGTCAGCTTTAAGGTTAAAAAATGAGAAATAAAAAAATCCCTAGCTTTTATTGAGGAAAGTAGGAAAACCCATAAGACCCAAGTTTCATTATAAGGATATTGGTTTGCTATGAGACAGGGTTTAAGGTGATAAACCAGACCCCAAAACAAACAACAACAATACTGCAAATATATATGTTATCAACGTAAGTTTTTTTGGTGTGTGTATTTTTAAAGTGTATATTGGCCATTTTTGTAGTCTTCAAAATTTCTTAGGGAATTGAATAACTTGTGAAAATTCCATAAAGATGGTCAAATAATAAATTTAAAAGGTTAATCATCGGGGTTGAGTAAAGAGTATAATAATTTTACTTAGAGTATAATTTTGTGAAGCACGTGAGACACACAAAGCAAACTAGCTAAAAATGTGTGACTTGGAGAGAAAAAAAAATATATATATATATCTGAAATTGGTATTGGCAAAACAGTCTAGCACAATGGTGATGAATTCTAGCTAAACCCAAATATACACATGGACTTAATCTTTGGGCTTGCTTTTGCTAGTATTGTTGATTACTAAGCATCTTTGTGCAAGATACTTAATCTGAAATGTTACCTCAAACATATTAGTTACCCCAGAAAGTTTGCAAAAAGCAAATGAGATAATGCTTGAAAAGTATTTAATGGTGCTTGCCCATAGTAAAATGCTTAAATCATGCAAGCTTTTCTTATTAGGCCATCACTATCTGAGAAAGTTGACATCACTTTCTGCATTATATTTTCATACTTGGAGAAATAAGTAATTTCCACAAGGACTCCAGTTATTAAAAATTTGTGATGGGATTCAAACCATGTCATTTCCAATTACTAAATCAGTTACCATACGGTCCCACTTGCTTTGACTCTTTCCTGAGGTATGATCCTAGGTAAAATGTATGTGGAATTTGTTGTATGTGTTTTTTTCACATTAAAAATTGTTTCCCAGACTTCTGATTTCTGTAATTAAAAGTAATCTTTAGCATAGAACAATTAGAAAACATGTTTCTTTTTGTCTTTGTTTGTTTGTTTGTTTGTTTTGCCTGAAGATATCAGCTAGTACAATGACATAGAAATTTATGGGTCAAATATTGGGAGGACAGACAGTTTGGATGCAGCCTGACACTATTCTTTCTACTTTTGTATATATTTGAAATTTTCTTTTATATATAAATTAAAAAACAAAATACTTTCAATGAATGTCCCCTAACCTACCCTTTCAACTCCTTTGCCTGGAATAGCCAACATTGATTATATAATATTTTCATTCTTCAAATTCCAAAGTCTTTTCTTTCATGACATCAATATTGCACCCCAAATGAAAGCAGTCTCACTGTGTTTACTTACCACTTCCTTTGGCCTTTCCACAGCAATGAAAATCATATCATTTTTGTGTGGATATTTAAGTATTTAAGTCACTTCACAAACATTTTAGGTTATTAAAGAAAGGACTATGACCCACACATTTTTATCCTTCCGCTATGACAAACACAGATATGAATTAAAATCCGTGGTACCTAAAGTGTATGCAATTGTTTTAAATTGTAGAGAATACAAAAATTCAAGTACAAACTAGGTAGAGTGCCTTTGGAGGCTCTTCTGCAAGTTAGGGCCTCTAAAGTTGTGCAAAATCAATAGCTCCATCATTAACTGGCATTTCTAGCTCTTCAATTTCCACTTTAATAAACAAAGAACTCATGATATGATACAAGATAAAAATAGCTTATTTTGAAAATACCTTAATATAATCTGTTGGAAATATACCACAATAATTTTGTTCAGACATGCATTACATCCCTGGATATCCTAATCTAAAACTCACATTATGCATTTCTTCTTCCTAAAATAACCTAATTTCTTTATTTGTCAGAATGTACTTCCCCCATCAGTAAAAATACAAAAATGTAGGTGCAATTTTGTGCTCGTTACACTTTGGGGATTAAATTTAACTAATTCACATTTTAATAACATTCCACCATTTGTTCCTGCAGAAGTAGGGAACTTACTCAAGATAGATTAAGACATATTTTGAACCATCTGCAATTCAAACAGCTTTGATTTTAAATAAGTACTTGTTTCCTTATATGCGTGTGGACCTTTGGGATGATTAACATACCAGTATAGGCCATAAGGTAAGCAATAGAAAGAATGGAATGTATTTATTTGTATTTAACTTCCCATACTCAAAATATTCTGAATCGCTTCTCTAATTGGGATTTAAATACTGTTGAGTATCATGGCAGAATAGACACTCAAGCTAATACTGTGAAGTATCACTGATTTAGAATAATTTGAAGGAATTAAATCTGTATATAAAAGTTTTTGAATTATTAGAATGCCCAAAACAAATATTTAATACCTTTAAATATCCATGTAGTAATCCAAATAAAGTTAAAAAGTTAATGATAGAGAGAAACATTGAATCAAATTTAATGAATGACTAAGGACCAGCAGTATGTGAAGGACACAATGAGAACCACAATCCAGGCAAGGTATAAACTTTCTGGAAGGGAAAATGGAAGCCAAACTTGGGTGCTATTGGGACAGATATAGAAAGCTTTGGATATGATGCTAGGCTAGAGGGCCTACAAGTTAAATAAATGAGCCACCTCACTCTATCTAAAATAAGCCCCAAGCCAGTTTAGGACCCCAAAATAATTCCTTATCAGGAGACAGATAGTATTGGTCAGATTGATCTTCCTTGCTATTTGAGCATACAAAGAGAAAAGAAATTGAAAGGCAAAACAATATTAAATGTTTTTTAATAGTTTTTTGAGACGTGATACTGGAGAAAGTATGTTGTCTGCAATTGCCCAAGTTCTAGAATTCCCCATTAGCTTTGGTGCCATGCCATGTCCACAGTGATAGGTCCGCTAAAAATGAAATTTGAAACTCAGGGAAGAGTCCAGAACTAACTACTTAACTCCATGTGGAACAATGCCAATGCACATGTCTCTCCTCTGTTTCTTCTCCACCCATTACTTTGTCATGATTCTTTCTAAAGCTCACTTTTAGCATAAATTTCTCTAGGGCTCATTCCATCTTTTCCCCTTTTTTATTTTCCTATAATCAATCTCTCTCTCTCTCTCTTTCTCTCTCTCTCTATCTCTATCTCTTTCCTTTTCATCTTTCCTTATCTTAATTCCACTTAATATGTTATTTCTCAGTCTTAAAAGATTTAGATGCCCCCTTATTTTCCATATTTGTAAATGCAATACAACTCTTGTAATTATTGTATTAATATTATGATGGATTATAAATGGATTATAAATAATGCAATGGAGAGAGGCAAGTGTGAAGAAACATCTTTACCGTCTTGCATCTCATCTCTAACCTGCTTCTGTAGATCCCACACCAAAGCTGACTTCATTCATTCCTGACTGAACAGATCAACTAGGCATAGTCATATACACAAGAATTTTTTTGTCAGGCTGTTCTAGGTACTTTTTGAAATGCAGAAAGACAGGATTTAATTAACTTGATAACTGACTTGAACACAATCCATATTTCATATGCGGTTAAGCACCTGAACTCACAAACCCTATACTAAGCAGTACACTGACGCTCTGTTACTGCTCTCTCAATCATGTATTAACCCAGCTGAGAATTTGAATAAACTACGGACCAACCAAAGACCTTTTGAGACCTTTTACCAATTTTTTTATACCCTGCCTTTTATTATAGAACTATTCAGTCTACTGATTTCAGTCAACATCTATCTGACAATAATCCTAAGAAAATGTAATAGTAAGCATCTGTCCCATTTCTATTTAATAACATTTCTGACATTATACTATATATTTTTTCTCAACAGTATGAAGAATGCATGGTAGATACGTTTAAAAACACACACAGTAAACTCAAGTGCAGAGAAATAAAGTGAATTATTAAAGTTATACAAGTTAGCCTCCCAATCCAATCAACACTGCAAGTCTCTCTAGCCTAACCTTATGTTATTTCCAGTGTTTTGTACCTATCCTGTGTGCCTAGCCTGATATGTTAGTCTTACATGGCACTAGTAGCCTGTTCATTTATTTCTTAGATTACATACCAGAAATTATCTCCATTACCTCATCAGCACATTTTTCCCCCTTGAAGCCAAACCATGCCTTCAAACTCATTTGCTGATGACTGATATCATTTCAATATAGAATAGGAAACAGAAAGAAACTTATTCTAAAAATACATATGTTTCTTTACTTCATTTCTAGAAGTTGGAGGTTATTATAGATTCTACATACTTAAAATATGTTGCAATTATAAAACATCTTCTCTGGAAGGAAGGGGAGTGGGTATGAGTTCTCAACCTAAGTAATGATTCAAGGAGTTTCTGGAGAGAAGGGGGAAGTTGAGGAGGGATAAATTATTCATTAAATTTTGGATATGCCAGTCAATCAGCTGAAAATAATCTAAAACAAGAGATTGTCAGAAAGTAATGTGTTCTGAGTGGGAGAGAGAGAGAGAGAGAGAGAGAGAGAGAGAGAGAGAGAGAGAGAGAGAACCATTTGGAACTGGAAATAGTGAATATTATGTGCTAATCTTGGTGGGAACCTAACTAATAGGTAGTATAGTTTCTTATGAAAAGATATTTCCCAGCTTTAGGGCCCTGGTGCCAACAATGACACTAAGAATAGGTGTCAGAAAAATAGGTGAGAAAAACTGGGGTCTTCTAAGATGACACTTTCTAAAGTGTGTCCCAGAGATAAAAATGCAGAAGGAAGCCCCTTCCTAAAAGGTTTCTTGGTCAAATTATTGAGAAATATCTGGAATTATAGTCTCCTCCTAAAAAATTCAAAATACAAACCAACATAGTAATTTAAAAGTCCTGCAAAAAAAGAAAAATAAATCTCAAATAGCTTTAACTATCTTACCTAATAATAGAGAAAGATGTAAATTGACCATATCTCCACTATGCCCACAGCCAATCACAATGGGTATGCAAATTAACCACACAAATATGATGGTTAATTTGCATACATACCTGGGTTCTGGGAACCTCCTTGGCACCCAGGACACTCCCAGCCAGCCATTGGAGGGGCAGGGGCCAGCTTCCTCAGTCTAAAGCTTGAGACAGAGGCTTTAGGCTTGGTCAGGGGCCAAGCCTGGGATCGGAGGGAAGGGGAAAAATCAATGGGAAGATATTTTCAGGTGAGAATAAGAAGAAAAATAAAGAAAGAAATGTCATATCCTATGAAAGACAAATATTGAAAATGCCTAAAGAAAGTTGTCATTTTTTCATGGTGAAGGGACTGGAATTCCTGTTAATGAAAATACCTTGGTGGCTGTAGTGACTGCCAGTGGCTACAGCAGTAGGGTCATAGGGTTGGTACCTTCCCCTGATCAGCCTGGTCACCTCCCCTAAAGGGAGGCCAGACTGCGGCTTAGGTCTGCCCCCAATGGGGAGTGGGCCTAAGTCATCAGTAGGACATCCCCTTCGGGCTCCCCGTATGTGAATAGGGGGCAGGTTGGTCTGAGGAAGGAAGTTGGGGGTGACCAGGCCTGCAGGGAAGGGCAGTTGGGGTGGGACCAGGCCTGCAAGGGAGGGCAGTTACAGGCAATCAGGCTGGCAGGGGAGTGGTTAGGGGTAATCAGTCTGGCAGGCAGAGTGATTAGGGGCAATCAGGAAGGCAAGCAGGGGAGCAGTTGGGAGCCAGCAGTCCTGGATTGTAAGAGGTATGTACAACTGCTCGTTTACTAAACGGGCAGTTGAACTTGCCTTGAGAGGTCCCAAATTGGAGAGGGTGCAGGCTGGGTTGAGGAACACACACCCCCATGTGAGAAATTTGTGCATCAGGCCTCTAGTTTTTTATTACAAAATACTGGAAACATACAAAAACATATAACAAAATTAACATCTATAAACCCACCACTCAGATTAAACAGATTAATGCTGCATTGTTGCTTAACATCTTTTTTAAGAAAAAATATTTTCTATGTAATTAAAGCTTTAAACTATTCTACTCTCTTTTAGAGTAATGACCACATTGACATTAGTGTCGATCCCCTCATTCCAGCTATCTGATGGATACAGAATTTTCCAAGCATGTTTACTCATAGGACCTTCTTCTTGTGTAACATCTATTAACAGACTCTGGAAGATTTGAACTAAGTATATAATTTTGGAACACTGATTTAAGATTCCCATATGTCGTTTTTTGTTTAAAACATGCAAACAAAAAAACAAAAACAAAAATAAAACAACAAGTTGGTGAATGTGCTTCAGGCCAAGAGAAATGGGTCAGGAAAGAAAAAAGTGAGTTTGGGGCCAGAATGAACAATAATTCTTGGGTAACTAAAAGATGCAATGTAAGGTCTCCACTGAAGAGTCTAGAACACAAAGGATGACTTTTATGAGCTGGATACGAAATTTCCTCCTTTTCCCAGGGGAATCTTTCTAAGAGTAGGGCCCAGAAATTCTATATCTAATGAATACAGATTGGACACAGTGGGACTAGATGGGATACTCCAAGATTCATTCTCAGAAAAGGGAGAGATAGGTTTTGACCAAAAATCAACAGACCAGAGACTTTTAAAGCTGCCAGCAAGCTGAGTACAAGGCCAACAAGTCTGTAGATAGGGTTCCTGTAAAAGACTAGGTCTGTTGTCATTTTCTTCAGAAAGTCACCTCTCTGTTATTATTAAATTTTAGTCCATCTCACCCCCACCACAAGGAAATGGCCATATCATCCACTCATCTCAACTGAGCATGGTTTTCTTGAATGGAATTGAAGTGTGAGAGAACACTAATGACTAGGGAATAAAGCAGAGTTACATGCCCAGTAACTTCACATAGAAGCAGTTCATATTCCAGGCTGTGTGTAATTCTTAAATCCTATTGAAATTAAGTAAATATACTTCACCCATTTATTGATTATAAGGAATAGGCAACTGCCTTGTATATTTTTGGTAGCCAAAATTTTAACTTACCCAGTGCTGCCAAATTTGTTTCCCCTTTGAGTGTGGAGTGTGACAGAAAGAGTACCCATTTGGAGTTCACAGTCTGCCTTCTAGCACTTACTAGCTACGTAATCTCAGGAGAGTCACTCACCTTTTTAAAACAGATCTAGCAACATCCTCTCATAAGTTTTGTACAGGATTCAATGAGCTAATAATAATGCATGTTATATCCTTATCTTAGGGCTTAGGGAGTGGAAGATATGTAAAATGAGAACTATTTTTTATTACCATTATTATTATAAATAAATGTAAAACAAGAAGATCTGTTTATTTAGGGATAACAAGGAATGCTAGTTTTAGAGGGTGGGAGGTGTGGTAGATCTCTGCTTGACATTTTTCTGAGAAGAAAAGACAGAGAAGAGAGGTAAGCTGGGTGAACACTTATGACCTAATGGGGTCAGAGAAGGGAATGTTTAATTAATATTTAATTAACATTTTGTGGGTGTGGGGAGGAGATGTAAGCATGTGGGTTGATTTAACATATAACATCAGTCATTGTGCTACTGGATACTAAGAAGTGTCCCTTTGTCCCAAAACCTCCCTTCCATCAAGAAATATAAGGAGAGACTACAAGACATGTGGGCATTTCTACTCAGTCTTCTGCCTCTATTAATCTGAAATATCATGGGAAGAGTTTGCTGATACTTAATCCACTGGCTCTCAAGGAAGGCCCTGATCACAATCCATGTCAGTCATGAGGGAGACAAGAGGATGGAGATGAAGGCATTTCATAACTAACAAAGGTACAAGACAGGCTGGTTTGGCTGTCCTAGCCAGCCCGGCGGTGCCAGCCACTTAGTATGCTCCATTCACACATGCCTTTACACTGCTCTGCATCTTCTACTTGGGGCCTTATTCAAGTCATCTCACTTCTTTATTCTTACCTCTCTGTCTCAGCCCTTTCTGTCCCATATGGCAAAGTTTGTGTGTGCCCTTCTCTATGAATTCCTCAGTAGTCAGCACTTCTTACACATGACCTTCTGTAGGCAGCACCTACTGCAGAGAGCAGAATTTTGCATGTAATACCTGTCTTGCATTGGGATTATATGATCAGACTTACCCATGTCTCCTCCGATAACATATAGCTCCTATGAGGTGGAATGCATGTCTTCCTTTATTTAAGCTGCTAGCTCAAAAGTAAGCACGTAAAAACTAATTAATAAACACTTGTGAAAAAGAACTGTTTTAAGACCTAAGCTAAGAAAAAAAGTGCCTAGAAAATTCTCTATGAACATAAAGAGCTTTAGAAAACCCCAAGTCCATATACACTCACCCTTGCCAAATGTATTAGAAAGGACCTCCAGGGGTAACCCCAGAGAGCCTCAAAGATATCTGTCATGTGAGTTTGAAATGCAGCATTGTCATTATTCAGTTGGAAAATAGAATCATTTATGAGATCATGGCTCATTGTCAATTCTCTATATATTTGCATTTATTGTGACAGATGCTGTCGAATCTCATCCTAGCTCTATTATTCTACAGAAATAGATTGGCCCCCTTATGCTATACAACAATAATTAGGATAATATCACCCATTAACTCTCCATGCCCCTTTCTAAGCTTTGATGATTGCAAGCCTGCACAGTTTCAACTGGACCCTCACTTTCTCCAAAAACTTCACTTTTGACTAAAGTATTTCATAGGCTACTCACATCCCAAAGGGGATTTTTTTCAAAGTTTGAGATAATAGGTTTCAGCCATCTTGACTTAGAGCAGAATGAATAAATGCATTTTCTCTACAGAAAATTCATAATGCCTTAAGCTGAGTTTGTGCCTATGACATATTCTTAACCACCTACTGAATTGCTTTCTCTTCATTTTTGAGGTTAAATGGGAGGCCCGGAGCCTATGGTAGAATTCTACCATATGTGCTGGTGGAAAGTTTTAAAATAATAAGGAAATAAGAAATACAGTTCCAGAGTTATCAGGAAGCACAGTGAAATCAGTCAGATTTCTGAAAACAGTAGAATTTTTCTGCCATCTTTCCTAGGACAGGTGTCCATTGGCTACCTATTGTGTGTTTTATTTTTTGCTGAAAATATAAGTTGTGGCATGTTTATCTCCTCAGGATACTTATATTTTCATATGATCTAAACAATTTTTTTAAAAAATTCAATTACAGTGGACATAAAATATTATATTAGTTTCATATATACACCATAGTGATTAGAAATTTGTATAACTTACAAGGTTGTCCCTCTCCCCATATGTTTATCAGGTACTTCTATTTTAAGAAGGGAGGAAGAACAAATGATGTCATGTATTGAAGTAGTGTTTATCATTCCTTAATTTTGTTTCATTTGGAAGCATTATAGGTGGTTTGGAAGCACTCAATCAGCTGGTTTGGATGCAAGCTAGGACTAGATTGGATAGAGACTAAGGAATATGATCTAACTATAGAGGAAGATGCAGCAGTGGGGTGTTCAGTGGTTGGCTCGTGTCACATCAAATTAGGTGACAAGACTAAGCCCTAGGACTAAGGTCTTGAAAAATAACATTAAGAAACTAGGTGAAATGTTAGCAGTAGCATTCTAGACATTGTAACACCTCATAGATAATTTAGATTGGGATTTTTTTTCTGGATAACCCTCAAATAATGTGAGATAGATGGCTCTCCTTTATGCCTAGGCATGAAATCAACATGGCCCTCAACATAGCCCAAGACATGTT
Source organism: Vespertilio murinus (assembly GCA_963924515.1). NCBI lineage: Eukaryota > Metazoa > Chordata > Mammalia > Chiroptera > Vespertilionidae > Vespertilio > Vespertilio murinus. The sequence continues at coordinate 16,826,726 of OZ004709.1, forward strand.
AATTTTCCATATGCATCTGACTCAGTGGAGCCCCACCTGGTCACTGTTCTACACTGAGAATCTTCAATATGAAAAGGGTATGAAGACTTATGGGTTCTTTGCTTTTCCAGAAACTACTCCAGGACACAACTAAGACTAGAAAAAGCCAAATTCCACTAGCAGATCATACAAACCTACACTGTACTCTGAGAAGTTTAGACACTGTTCAAAAGAAAATTGTCTGGGAAAGAGAGGGTTTACCATTGTCACCATTAGCTCTCCCCCCACACACACCACCCCTACCCACACAGAAGCAAAAGAGGCTGTCAGGCATGAAAAACAACTCTGAGATTTCAGTAGAGCTGGCTTTTTCTCTGCCTTGACCAACCAGTGGTGTGAAGCTAATCAGAATTCTCTTCATACCACAGCTATTTCTGAATCTTAGTTTATGTATCTAAAATAGAAGATAATGAAATTATACTTTCAGGTTTTAATATATTTCATTTTTTATTGCAAAAGAAGTTATAGAAGATTACTTATGCTTAGAACTGCGTCTGAGCTCTTCAAGGAAGATGGAATTTGATACCATACCAATTCATTTACTTTCTTTTCAACTGGATTTTCAGAAAAGCAATTTTTGTGTTTATTTATAATGTTTATCATTGCCCTAATGTTAATTTAATCTCTTTGAAAAAATCTTCAGGCTGGTAATAAATGATACACTGGGAAATAGGGAATTGATAATACTTACTGATTTCAAACTCTGACGGAAATTTCAGCTTAAATCTACACTTAGGAATTATTTATATCCTCTTATGTCATATCAATTTAAATAATATCCCACTCACTGGGGCATAAAGAATAGTGCTAATATTAAAGTTTCTATTTAATATTTGCTAATTGCACATGAAGGGGTTATACCAGTGGCATTTATGGTGTTTTTATTTAATTTTACTGTATTAGAAAATTCAGGAGATTAAGTATACTGAAATTATTGCTTTTAAATATTGAGTAATAAGAATATTGTCCCCTGATGCACCCTGAGTCATATGGCCTTGAAGGAGCTTTCTTTCTGTTGCAAAGGGAGAGAAACAGCAGGGCATTTGGTCTAATCTTGCTAATAAAGAAGAGTGATCATACTGTTCTTTTAAAATATCAATTCTGTATATAAAAAGCTGATTTCTTCATGCAGTATGCCCATCATTAATATGGTTGTAGACTTTATAAACCTAAAAAATCTCATAACAATTAAATAAGCAATACCATTGAAATGTTAGGGTGTATCCTAAAGGGATGCATATAACATGGTTAGTATCCTATCTCAAACTCTTAGCTCAGCCTTGAGTTTTTAAGCATTCAGAACACTCCAAAGTGGGGCAGAGTGATGAGGATACAAAGAGGCTTAGACCCCAGATTAAAATCTAGCCACATGTCCTATGACCTGTGTGTCCTTGGTAATATTCTTAACTTCTCTTAGCCTTTGTGATTTATTTGTCTGTAAAATGCAAATAATATCACTAACCTGGAATGCTTTTTAAAAATTTTTATTTGTAACATCAGAAAACATGCTTTTAAAACCTCTAGTACATAATAATGTAAATAAATTATTTTAAAATAGTGTTCATAGGCCTCACCAGTCTATGGACACAAATTGGTCACAGTAAAATAAACTTACATTTCACTAGCTTTTTCTACCATCTACTCAAATAGGACCTCTAGAGCCGAATAGAGCCTCCTCCCCTGACATAGTTCTAATGACATTCCCACATGTACTAATTATTAAGTCTGAACAAATGTTTCAATTAATTCCATATTTTTGAGAGAGAGAGAGACAGAGAGAGAGAGAGAGAGAGAGAGAGAGAGAGAGAGAGAAAGAGAGAGAGAGACAGAGAGACAGAGAGTTATCACTGTGAGTGAGACATATTGGTAAATTGGTAAAGGGCCCCAACTGGGCTGGGGATTATATATATTTGATTTTTTTACAGAGAGGAAGATAGAGGGATAGAGCGTTAGAACATCGATGAGAGAGAATCATCGACCAGCTGCCTCTTGCACACTCCCCACTGGGGGCATACCCGCAACCAAGGTACATGCCCTTGACTGGAATCGAACTCGGGACCTTTTAGTCTGCAGGCCGATGCTCTATCTACTGAGCCAAACCAGTTTCGGCTGGGCTGGGGATCTTGTAATCCAGGAGCATTTCCTTGACCAGGAATCAAACTTGTGAGCCTTTGGTGTGTAGGGCCAATACTCTAGCCTCTGAGCCACACAAGCTAGGGCTACAGAAATCTCTTAATCACATTTAGGTTCTATTTAGGACATCCCCACCAATGAGAGACTCTGGTTTCTATTAAGCTATTGCCTAGTTCAGCAGCACCATCCCCAGAAACATAGGCCCTCACACTCCAATGAGTAAATAAGTTAGTTGCACAGTAAGTAAAATATATTTGGAAGTATATTATGCAAGGCATAAATATGGCATAAAATTAAAGGGAGAGAGGAAACCCCATGGGTTGGGACTATCAATGATAAGTTAAAGGAGAGAGGATTGGTTTTTATCTAGATATAAAAAAGGGAGTAAATTTGGGGCAGGATAAACCTGATGGCATTGAAGATTGGTGGAGCATTTCTCTAGAACAGAAGAAGGCAAGTGTGAAGGAATATTGCAAAACAAGGTTGGCCAGACTTAATGAAGAAAAATAATAAGGAAGTTGTGATGATGGTAATGATACTAAATACTGCATTATTTTATTCTCTTCTGTTATCCATAAAACATTTGTTTCCAGGGTAAAATCTGTTCCACTCTGAACTTTCTATACTTCTTTTTGTTTTATTGTTTTCATAGACCACATTGACAGCATAGAGTATAGTAGTAACTGCTAGGAGATGGGCTTTATTGCAATATCATTCTGTAATATAAGACCCTACCCTTACCAAAATAAGCAGAAAAACTGATCGGTGAGTTTCAGGTAGAACTGGTAAGTCCCTTAGTAGAAGAACACTAGTATTTTGTTTTTGGTTTACATATGGATGAAACATTTATATTTCACTGTTAGAAAATAATTAAAATTGTGGCTTTTTCATCAATTATATAGCTAGTTTGGTGGATCCCAATATTGTGCATCCTATAACATTTTAGGTACTCATAAAGTCCCTACTTTCTGAATGTTGTGATTTTGTTAGTCGATTATGGGGGCAGTGGTGGTTAGTAAATTCTTATAACTAGGCTGCAAGAACATTGCCATGTCCTCCTGTCATCCTTCTTTCTATGCTGCAGTTTTCCAGTATTTGGAAAGATATCTATATCAAGAAAAACATTCTTAATTTCTTGTGGCATTACACATTTCATGGAAATATGTTCCAATGAATCTCATACATCTGTTTGCTTTTTGAAAGAGAACTTAAGGGAAAGAAATTCCAAGTAATGAAGTTCCAATGCTGGACTGGTGTGGCAGTAAGAAAATCATTCAAATGTCTAAAGGGAGTATGTTCTAGACCAGGTCTGGGCAAACTACGGCCCAGGGGCCGGATCTCGTGAGTAAAACTATTGAATTTAAAAAAACCAAAAAGACCGTACCCTATTATGTAATGATGTTTACTTTAATTTATATTACTTCACACAAACACTCCATCCATGCTTTTTGTTCCTGCCCTCCGGTCCAGTTTAAGAACCCATTTTGGCCCTCGAGTCAAAAAGTTTGCCCACCCCTGTTCTAGATGGTGCAAGCATCATCTCTGCATAGAAGTTATTTATTGGTGACAAATCCAGGTCCAATGCACACGTTAGAATGTTCTTTTAAGATCTGGGGTAGGTATATTGTAGAAAGAATTCCAGCACTCAGGTGAACCTTCAAAGGGATCATCTCAAGGGATTCCCCACATTTGTGAATCTCTGTCAATTTCAGTCTCAAGGGACTCCTGACATTTGTGAATCTCTGTCAATTTCAGGCAACATGACTATCAGCCAAGGGGAAGATATTTTTGGCTCCAGAAACCTGTGCAAATTTGTCAAACAATCAGAAATAGGTGGCTGCCTGTCACACATCCACAGGAAGATCGAACCAGGCCCAAGGGGGTCTCCAGCATACTTTAGCAAAGTGTGCTAAGGTAATACTATAAAACATTTCTTTACAAGAAGAAATTGTTAATATTGAGTAAGGTAATCTATGAGTTTAGAGAACATGTTGGATAAATTTTTTTCCAGTTTGGGAGACTGAACATGAATTCTGTTTTAAATACATAGCTAATCAAATGAAGCTCTATGTGTGAACACATGTATAGTTAATATATGTAAATGCCTTAATTTGTAAGGCTATAGGTGACTGATGAACAATAACTACAAGTTAATAAATGCTGATATTGACCAACCAAAAAATCAATAGCTGGCTAATAAAAGAAAATATAAATATATCAGACTTATTAAATCAGGTTACATATTACATTTAAATTACATCAAAAGTATGATACTTGCCAAGAAAGTAAAGAGCACTGAATGTTTAATTAGAGATATGTTGTCAGTGTGGCCATTATTCAGAACCAATCTTTCATAAATAAATAAGTATATAGAAAAGGAAACGGAAGAAAAAATTGCTTCCCAACTCAGTGAGCAAAAAGGCAATGATGCATATGAGAAGGCATAACATGGCTTGTCTATAATTTAAAAATATAGGTTAGACATCTTCATAGTACAATGGTAGGGTATTATGAAAGAGTACATGCCTATACATGCATAGGCACACACATAAACATGCACACACATGTAGGGATGAGCATTTTTTAAAAAGAATTATTTGTTTCTAGATTAAACAGGACATTAGCTATGTACTAATAGTATATATAAGAAAGGCTAAAACAGGGAATTATTTGGGGGTCTGGTATGGTATCACTGGAATAGTAACTGTAAAAGCATTAGGTATGAGTGATATAACATGCACAAAAAAATAGCCAATCATAATTTTAAATTAAATAAGATTTATCTTCTCACTGAGCAGTCAGGGAATCCAGACACTGAAGGAACAATTTCACAATATGCTGAAAATTAACCTTTTTTAAGAGCTGAGCTCTCACCATAAACCTGTCTGGTAAAAGGTAGATGAAAGCATTCTGCTGAGTCACAAAGTTCAAGAGAACTGCTCCTGTGCCCCTTCCCAGCCCCAAAGTTGGGGGCAAGTAGGTTCAGGCTTGCTTGTAGGAACAGAGAAAGTAAGACCAATTTCCAGCTTTATTGAGTACATCCTGACCTAAATTATCTACTCAAATCTTCACTTAAAGGAAATAGAAGGGAAATAGTCATGGCTTGCTTTCCTCAAGGGATAAGACTTTGCCCAGGCATGAGAAGTGAAACACTAAGGAAAAAATAAAAACTTGTAATAGTAATCTGACACCATGCATGCTCTAGGCTGATCCTGCTGTCAATGACAGATTTAAAAAGAAGAAACTGAGTACTAACTCAGGAATCATCAAGATGGCGGGATAGGTAAACACCTGTACTTTCTGCCTCTCACATCCACATCAAAACTACAACTAGGGATCTTATCTGAGACCTGAAAAAACCACAACTGTGAAGACCACTGAGCAGTTGTGGGGCCCCGGTCTGTGCGAACACACGGATTCCACAGAAAGGTTGGATTTTGCCGGGGATAATGTGAGGTGTCTGAGTCCTGGCAGCAGAGACAGCAGCTGCAGAGGCTGTGGCAGCAGAAACTGCAGCCACCAGGGCAGCAAAGACAAAAGCCTGCTCATGCAATGTAAGACCCAACTGACTGCGGAAATCTGTGTCCACAAAAACCCCCTGCTGTTGAGTCTGGCGTGATCTGTGAGAGTAGACAGGCTCCCCAAGGTTGCTAATAGTGGGGTTCTCTAGGGAGCAACCCATTCTGATCTTACACCAAGGGAGAACATAGGAGTTTGAAAGGTTTGTAGTCTGTCTGTAATTGTGCTCAGACTGAGCCCTGGCACACCTAGACCGGTTTCCCTGCAACCCTTTGCTTCTGATTACAAAGGAGAGACCACCCAGATTGGCTGGCCCTGAGAGGCGGCAGGGGGAAACTGCTTTTCTGGAAGCTGGGAAGCAGAGCAAGGAGAGACCATCTGGGAACCAGCTCCGAGGCAGCCCACCTCAACAAACCAGCATTGAGTGCCATAGAGAAAGAAGGCTAGAGCAGCCAAAAAGACTGGGGCATCAATCCAGAAACACTGTCACCTAGGGGGCTGAAGTACAAACTGACTGTGTTTATTATTAGTTTTATTTAATAAAAAACCAAGAAACTAAGAAATCACCAACTTAAAATTAGGACTAGCTTACAACACTGAAGTGCAGTGGAACACAGGGAATTGCAATACTGTCTGGATTGAGAAACAGGTGTGCCAAACAGAATAATGGAGGAAGTGAATGGCCTTCACTACTGCACATTTTTTAAGCTAATTTTTCTATTTTTTATTTTATTTTCATTTTTTGCATCTTTTACTTAAGAAACAAATTTATTCCTCACTTGATTTTACTTTTTAATTATTACATTTTAAGGTTCAATCAGCATTATTACTACTGCTATTTTAATTTTTTTTTCATTTTAAGTGCCATTTTATTTTCTCTTTATTTTACATTGGAATTAGTGTTCTTCATTCTATTTTTACTTCTCCTTTAGCATCGTTTAACCCTATCTCAACATGACCTTTACACCATTACTTTCTTCCTAAACTTTCACCCTTTTTAAAAAAAATATATTTCTTTATTTTATTGATTTTTTACAGAGAGGAAGGGAGAGGGATAGAGAGTTAGAAAAATGGATGAGAGAGAAACATCAATCAGCTGCCTCTTGCACACCCCCTACTGGGGATGTACCTGCAACCAATGTACATGCCCTTGACCGGAATCAAACCTGGGAGCCCTCAGTCTGCAGGTCGACACTGAGCCAAACTGGTTTTGGCACCTTTCCTCTTTTGCTGTCCTGTTTATCTTAACCCTTTCCTGCTTTAGATTTTCCCTACTCTTTCTGTCTACTCCCTGCTAAAATTTTTACCCTACTTACCGTATTTGCCGGCGTATAAGACGATTTTTTGGCCCTGAAAAATACGTATTTGCCGGCGTATAAGACGACCCCCTAACATTTCCACTAAAAATACAGAGTTTGTATATACTCGCCGTATAAGACTACCCCCCACTTGGAGGCATATTTTTCAGGGCCAAAAAATCGTCTTATACGCCGGCAAAGTATATATCTAATTTCCAATCCCCTGTGCCAAGTGCATACACACCCCTCTCTAAGCTGTATTATCAAAAATAAAAATCTCTCTGGACTTTGTTTCTGTTTGCGTGAATCTTGATTATATTGAATTTTTATGCTTTTTAGTGAGATTATTTTGCTTATTCTTTTGTTGTTCCTGTTGCTTGGTATTTTTGATCTGCTTTGTTTTGTTTGTTTTTTTACTTCTGTTTTCCCTTGCTTTGCTGGATATTAGTGGGTGTTGTAGTTTGTATTAATTTCCAGGTACAGTTGCTGGCATTTGTGGGGTTAGTAGTTGTTCTATTAAAATTTTCTCCCCATATATATAGTTTGTTCCCCTTTTCTCTCTTAGTCTCTTTCTTGTCTCTCTCTCTCTTTTTTTTTCTTGTTTTTCCCCCATTTCCCAATTTCATTTTGACACCTTTTTTTCTATTTTTCCTTTCTGTTTCTCTTTCTCCTTCCCTCTTCGCTTTTTATTCTCCTTCTTTCTCTCCTATCCCCTAATTTGCCTTTCCCTAGCAGTCACCTTTATTGGAGGTTATTAATATCACAAATACATTTCTGTTCAGTGCCTTGTGTGTTGTACCTGGTTGTGTTGTATTCTGTGCTTTTAAATCAACGCAGGATAGAGGGAACTACATAACCAGACCTCCTGTAAAGAGAGACCATGGGGAGACCAAAAAAACACACAAACATTCCATGTATGAAAGAAAAGCAGGCATCACCAGAAAAGGAAGTAAACGAGTTAGAGGCAAGCAACCTACCAGAGCAAGAATTCAGAGTAATGATCATGAGATGGCTAAAAAGAATGGAAGACAAATTTGATAATATGAATAAGAAACAAGAGGAAATGAAGAAGAACCAAGAGGAAATGAAGATGAACCAAGAAGAAATGCAAAGTGACATCGCTACTATGAAGAACTCAATAGAAAGCATCAAGAGTAGACTAGAAGAAGCAGAGGACTGCATAAGTGAGCTAGAAGACAAGATGGAAAAAATACACAATTAGAGCAGCTTCTGGGGAAAAAAATTAAAAAGCAGAAGGAGAGCCTACAGGAACTTTGGGACAACACAAAACAAAAAAAAATATTAGAATAATAGGGGTTCCATAAAGAAAGGAAACTGAGGAAGACATGGAAAACGTATTTCAAGAAATAATAACAGAAAACTTTCCTGAGATAGAGAAGAAAAAATCCACTCAAATCCAAGATGCTCGCAGAGTCCTAAGCAAAATGAATTCCAAAATATCGACACCAAGGCACATTATAATTAAAGTGGCAAACACCAACAACAAAGTAAGAATCCTAAAAGCAGCTGGAGAGAGACAGAAAGTAACATATAAAGGAACTCCCATCAGACTAGCAACTGATTTCTCAACAGAAACTCATCAGGCCAGAAGAGAATGGAATGAAATGTACAACATCATGCAAAGGAAGGGTCTGAATCCAATAATACTGTACCCAGTAAGGCTATCAATAAAAATTGAAGGTGAAATCAGGAGCTTCACACACAAAAAAAGTCTAAGGGAATTTATCACCACCAAAACAGCAATGCAAGAAATACTAAAGGGTCTGCTGTAAAAATAAAAGAGAAATAGGAAACGAAGAAGGAACAGAGGGGTATAGATTAAAAATGGTGACAAATAAGTACCTATCAATAATAACTTTAAATGTAAATGGACTAAATACCCCAATTGAAATACATAGGGTAACAGTTTGGATAAGAAAAAAAGGGGAGGGTAGGGAGATAAGAGATCAACCAAAGGACTTGTATTCATGCATATAAGTATAACCAATGGACACAAAACTCTGGGGAGAGAGGGCATATATGGGAGTGTGGGGGCAATGGTAAGATATAAAATAATAAAATAAAATAAAAATAATAAGAAGGAACTTTTACCATTTGCAACAGCATGGATGGAACTGGAGAGCATTAAGCTAAGTGAAATAAGCCAGTCAGAGAAAGTTAAATATCACACGATCTCACTCATTTATGGAATATAATGAACAACATAAACTGATGAACAAAAACAGATCCAGACAGAGAAGCATGGATCATAGGGAAGGTAGGGGAGGGTAAGGGTAAGGGAAGAGATCAACTAAAGGACTTGTATGCATGTATATAAGCCTAAATAATGGACACGGACACTCAGGGAGGGGGTGAGGGCATGAGTGTGTGTAGGGATCATATGGGGATAAGGACACATATATAATACCTTAATCAATAAAGAAAAAAATACAGAGACAGAGAGAGAGAGAGAGAGAGAGAGAGAGAGAGAGAGAGAGAGAGAGAGAGAGGAAGGAAGGAAGGAAGGAAGGAAGGAAGGAAGGAAGGAAGGAAGGAAGGAAGGAAGGAAGGAAGGGGAGCCTTATCTCATCTATTTGTATTAAGTCATGCAATCCTCACAAAATGTCTATATAGAAGGCTCTACCTATTAGCATTTCCTTGCTTCAGGCAACTGGATTAAAAAGTTTAAATAAGAGGGCTGAATATAGGAGATTTAAGGAATTTTATAGGTTGAGGCTGATGGATCAGGGAGAGGGGAATGCTGTAGTCAATCAAGGCAGCAGGAGCAGTAGAAGAGGCTCTTAGAAACATGCATGAAAGCATGATTTGTCCAGAGTGTGTGTATGGGCATGTCATCAAGGGTGTGGTTCTAGAGGGAGACTATTAAGATGGCTCAGGAGAAAAACTATTGGAGATTTGCTATGCTCTGAGTCATCTGCATTCTGGGGGGAGTTCTTGAAGAGGAAATAAATTTATTCTCCAAATGGGAGATCAGGTCAACAGCTCCAATCTTTGAAATCCCAGTCCACTGTACCTTGTCTTGAAAGAGCTTTGCTTTCTCATCCTACTAGGTTCACCTCCCCACTCTGGGTTAACACTTTAGCAATGATCTCCAACAGCTTCAATTTTCACTACAGGTACCTTGAAGCCTAAATGCCAATGTGTATCAAAGTGGCTGAAGTACTATCTGTAGTCCCATTTGAGAAATACCCACACTTCCATGTCCAGTGTAATGAAGTGATTGATATTTGCTGCATAAGAAGACCTCAAGAACAATATGGACACTTTGAGGACTCCCAGTATTCCCCATGTGATTACTGTACCTACAATTTTCATTGAAACTAATACTTTTAGCTCAACTGGAGTTCCCTTTTTAAATCACAGTGTAAATCTTCCTTGGAGGAGTTGTGGTATAGACTGACTTTGGTCATTTATAGCTTATTAAAATGAGGAATCTGAGAGTAGGTACTGCAAGGGGAACAAGAAGCCTATGGAAAAAGAGAAACCAGAAAGGGAGTAATCATGGGGACACAAAAGATAGACTATAATGATTTCCTAATTCTGTATACTCCTCCTTAGGAGAAAAGTCTTCAGCCTTCTTTATTCATTCATTGCATGGACCTCTAGGCTCACTTCTGTTTACCTTGGTCAAATGGTAACATTTCTGTTAGACAAACCAAGGAGTTTGTAAGGAGGTTTTAGTCGATAAAATCAATATCCATAACTAAAATTTAGTTTAGTCATATATTTTCTTTCAAATGTATATGGAATAATCTATCTATAAACACATAACTCCAGCCACAGCAAAACTAGGCTGTGTCTGCATCCTCCTCTACTTCAGGGGAGGGGTCATAAACTTTCACTTGGTCATCATAGACCTGCCTAGCCCCAGGGATCAGTGGATTTTTTTTCCTGTTCTTTTTCCCAGTATTAGCCTCAGCTGAAGCTTAGAGGAATCTAAATGAATCATAAAATATCCATATAGAGGGCTGGTCCTGGTGAAAGAGTGAATTATGAGGCCAGATTGTACAAAGGGAAATCATAGGAAATCATCACATCCAGACCCTTCCCAGAGTAGAGATTTTTCTAGGCTCCTTCCTAGCATTTTCCTTTCTTCAGCTTCCCAAAGTGTCAGCTGCTGGGAGAAAATTATCAAAAAATTATCTCTCAAAGTTGCTCAGGCTGGAATGTCAGCAATTAAATGGATTATGGCCCAGTGGGACACTAGCATCTAAAAAATCAATGGGTCTGTGAGACCTGGGTTTACCTCCAGCCATACCATATACTAGCTATGGGGAGGTAGGCATGGCATGCCACTTTCTTAATAGTCAGGACTCTTATTTCCATGTAACAAACATTCAACCAAATTTTCTATGTATAGAAAAGTGACTATATTGGCTGTGTGACTGTTTTAGTCAAAGCAGGATCCAATAGTTGAAATGACTCATGTTTATGTTCCACAAATATTTATTGAGGGTCAACCTTGGGTCAAGAGCTGTTTTTAGGTGAGAAAGATAGTTCAGTGAATAAAACAGGGAAATATCTAAATATATATCATGACCAATGGTGATAAGTGCTATGGAGAAGAATAGCATAGGGTTGGGCAGGATAGAAGTGATTGTTTTGTTGTTGTTGTTGTTGTTGTTGTTATTGTTTTTGCCAGGTAGTCAGGAAAGTTGATGTCTGGACGGAAGTCGGAAGGAAACCAAGCCTTTAAGGAGCTCTATCATTGCCTTCATCTCTGCCATAACCTCCATCATGTCTTTGGCTTTGTTTTTGTTGTTATTGTTGTCATTGTTTGTTTGTTTAATATCAGCAGGTTCATTCCACATGGCAGCAAAGATGACCATGGGAATTTCAGGGCCTGCATGGTTCTTCCAGCTCATATTTTAGGAGGACAGATACCCTCTCTTTCAAAGTATTTTCATCAATCCCTGAGTAATCAAATAATTTTGGACTCTTTAGCAGAGGAATGGTATATTTTGACTTGTAAGCCTGGATCACATATCCTGACTTGGATCAGGAGAAGCCAGACTCAGGGACTGACAGCCTCACCAGATGAAAAATTCTACTAGGAATAGAAATGTGGGAAGTAATATTGGCCATGGAAAATAATAGGTGAATTATAGCATTGATTCTCAGTTTTCTTATCTGTAATAATAAGCATATCTGAAATGTACACCAGAGACAGTGCATATAAAGTATCATATATGGTGACCTTGTCCTAAGAACCCATGGGCCTTATCCTTGTTCTCTGTCATTCCTGATGGGGGCAAAAGAATGAGGAAAATAGCAGTACAGACTATTTCTAGTCATCTCTGCTCTTAGAGGCCGCTACAACTCCCTCTATCCCTTATGGTTCCCCTCCTCCCCCAGGACTGACATACATCTTCCACATTCCTCTCAGCATCTCACTTCTTTACTACCACAAAAAATAAGCACTCATGTCCTTTCTTTATGAGGATTGTATTGCTAATAATTCAGGGGAATAGATACAGGGATATCAAAACCATAAACAACTGAAAGCTATAAATGTTATCATATATTACAAAGTCCTTATGTCTTTGATCTAAGACCTGAAAGTTATATGTGGTAATAAATGAAAGCTGGCTTTCGTCCCTTATTCTCTAAAAGGGGCTTCACTTAAACTTGGCTTCTTTCTGAGGCTCCTCCTCTGCCCATGCAGAAGGTCCCAAGATCACAGCAGTCCTTCTCCCCAGCGTGCAGACCTTAAGGTCAACTCAGCTCAGGCTATTTCCTGTTCCTTTACCTCCAAGTGTTGATCTTTGGGAATCATGCTGAGAAAGGAGAAAAGGAGGTGAACACAGAAGACAAATCAGAGGTCTTTGTCACTGCCTAGATGTGGGAAGCAGAAAGCAGGAAAAAGGAGAAGGACTGAGAAAAATGACAACTAGATTCTCATAAAATGACAGGGAATGTTGCTACCAGTCACTACAGAAATAAAGTCGGGAAAGGAACTAGTTCTGAGAATTCAAAGGTATTGAGTCCTTTTAGATAAGTAGAGGGAGTTGTGTGTGGGGTATCTAGATGAACTGTGGTGGTAGCTGTGGAGACAGAGAGAAAGAGACAGATTCATTTGGACTCTGTAGAGAGAAGAGGACAATGGAGTATCATGAGCCCTGAGCAGAGGAGGAGGTGCCCAGATAGGAGAATGAGAATGATCGGTTTGATTATAAATGCTCATTGAGAGACGACAACATCCATACAATCAGTATGGACCATATTGTCTTTATCATAACTTCTGGATCTCCCTTCCTCACATATCTTTCCTCCCTACCTATTGACAAAAGTCAGTGTACCAGAGTGCCCTCCACCTCCCCTCTCAGGGTTCTGGGGGTTATGCTTCTCTTAGAACACCCTCTTCAACTCTAATAAGGATTCACTCTTATGTCTGCATTTTTCACACTGGATTATTTTATTTTCCTAACCTCCCATTAAACTGTGCCTGAGTCTCATCCCCTCTTCCCCTGCTTTCATATTTTTTTCCAATAGAGAAAGGGGCGTAGACACACAGAGGAAGTCCATGGCAAGAGACTCCACAAAGCCTCTCAAATCCCATCATATTGGCTGATAACTCCTCTGGGTCCACACTGATTCAGTTCCTTGATACTCAGCTCCGGGCCGAGCAGGCGTTGATGCTGCAGCTGTGTCAGGAGCTGAGCCATGGCCAATATGAGCTGAGCTGTCCTTGTGCACTCCCTCCTAAGTCAATTTATTTTCCAAATGACCAGTTTGAATGAGGTAACCCTGGCAATTGTCAGGGAATGGATTACTTGGCTACACATTGCCTTTTATTATGTGGGTGATGGTAATAATTTTACATACCAGTAGTATTTCATGACCATTGCAAATGATGGTGTCCAAATGGCAGGAGAATAGTGTGATTCAGAGCCAGGCATTGCCCAGGGACAAGCACAGGACCCATTGTGCTTTCCCCTGTGAAATGTCTCCCCTGGGCTGGAAAGTGACGTTTATCAGCAAACAGTTATTATTACTGTTTTATTATTGCCTCAGTTAGCATTTATATGGCACTTTGTATTTTCAAGATGCTTTTCAATCATTTTTATTAGTGAGAGAGGGCAGATTCTCAGGCACAGGTAGAAGAAGGTAAGAGGCTGTGTGTGTGTGTGTGTGTTTGAGAAAAGGAAAGATGTTTCTGCAAAGATATAGTTATTATGCTCTTTAAATTTGACTTTTCAAATGGTGGCTGAAGAGATATAGAAATCATTTGGGCAGTAATCATCCAATAAAAAGTCACTAAGCCAACTGAAATACCAAGGGAGAAATTATAAATGCCATACTGCTTTTCAGTCACAAGGAGAGAAATTCATTCATTCATGCATGTATGCATGCAATTCATTCATCATAATTTACTGGAAAATGAACACTTTTCCCCTACACCTTAGCTAGGCATTGCAACAAATACAAAGAAAGTCAATGTGTGGCTGTTTATATAAAGTATTTAAAATCATTATTTGGAACACAGTCACATTAAGTAATTAAGACCATGAAACAAATAACACTAATTTAAAATATAAGAGGGGGTTAAAGAAGGAAGTTGTTTGTGTTTGGGCAGGAATATTCAAATCAAGCTTCCTAAAGGAACATGGACCGATGCAGGATTCAGAAAACTTGTGGGAGAAGTGATCTAAACAAGACATGATCGCCAACCTCAGGAATTTGTAATCCATATAGTTGAGGTGGTAGAATTCTCATAGTTAAAGAAGAGGGTTCCACAAGCAGGTATTATAATTAGTAGAAAAATATGCCATTCTTTCAGATTTCAGAAAAAAGAGACAGCCCAAACTGGGGTGAATTTTCCTGAATGAGAACTTGTGTCAGCTACAGGTATTAAAGGATTTCTGGAACAGTTGTCAACAGTTCAAGGAAAAGGTACTTGTAAGAGGACACCTGTCCAAGAAACTTTTATTGAAGGTGTTCTTCACTCAGTTGTCCAAGGATGAATACTTCACTCAAGATGTCCAAAGACTCCATATCTTAGATATCAGAATAATCTTTTCTTCCTAATTTTCTCCCCATTCCATTCAACAACATATAAATTTATAAGACTAAATTGTTGAGAAATAATTCAGCCAATGTGCCAAATTAAATGAAATATTTGGCATAAGTAAAGATTAACTTATGTTTACTCTGTCACAATCCCTTTAGTACAATAAATATATGAATATTTATCTATTAATTACTGTATTCCCAGTCTTGAGCTAGTATTTTAAGTGAAAAAAATGACTCTGGCTCTCATGAAAATTATTACTTTGTAAGTGGAAGGTTAAAATGTTAAGAGTTTAAGGCAGATGTCTCAAAGATAAAGTCAAGTATGAGGGAAGAGGGGAAGGAAAGGTGATAAAGTTCATGATGCACAACTCACAGAATAAAGTCCAAGAGAAAATTATATTTGAAAGAATGGATATTTGGAAGAATAATTTCATCTTCATACCAAATGCATAATATAAGAAGAATATTATAACTGAAAAAATATCTTTATTTACAAAGAGATAACTTCAAGCATAATTGGGGGAAATGTGAATATAGTTTCCAACTTGCTCTCTAAGTGGGCACTTTTTTCTACCTCCCATCACCTTCAGTATATACTTGCCTTGAGTTCTCATTTCTCATAACTTGCAATCCTGTATTCCCTTTAAAAACCAGCATTGGTGCACTGTAGTGAGTGGAAGGCAGAGCTCTGACTAAACATTCCACTTTAAAGACCTCTCCTAGTTACTAAAATGTGACCTTAAGGAAGTGTATTAACATTTATGACCCTAATTTCTCACTGTATTCTGAGGGTAAATATCTCACTGGCTGTTATGAAGATGAAATTAGAATATACACATGGCACTTACTAAGTAATCATTAAATAGTATTCTTTTAAGTACATTTCAAATGTACCCAATTTTCCACAAGATTGTTCTGTTTAAAATCCTTTAAAAATTCCAGTACCTTCCAGAAGATGATAATATCAATCTTAAAAACAAATGTCTGATAATCTACTAATAACATTTACAATAATTTGCATTTATTTAGAATTTTACCATTTACAAAAATACATCACATTCTCCTTGAAAACCTCAGATAGGTCCTGTCCTAGACTCCAAACTATCAGATGAAGTTTACAATTAGAAGACAGGAAAATTATGGTTTATAGAAATTAAGCAATTTACCAAGGCACACAACTAGTGAAGGAGGAGCTGCAACTTGAATTAGGTCTTTGGAGGCCAAATTTTATGTATTTATTACTTTGTACTATTTCTCCATGTATAAATATATGAATATTTATATGTACTTATTTAGAAGGATAAATCATACAACCAGACCTTCTCTCCTCTCCTGGGAACATATATTTACTTTAGAAGAACTTATATTTTATAATTCTACTAGTAAGTAATAGGATTCTAATGATCAACAATTTTAGCATTTTAAAAGATAACTGGAGAGAATTTAGGAAGAAAATGAAAGTTGTAGATACCTTTAATTCAATATGTAATGTAAATGGCCAGCCATTCCTCCCATGACAAAAGTGAAGACAGTTTTGTCCATGAAGCACCTTCCCCTGTCTATAAGCAGAGGAGAGGTGGGAGGAATGACCCAAATTTTCATAGGCATGTCAAACCATTTCTGAGATTGGAAAGAGCAAAAGGCCCAGCCAAAAGCTTTTCTAGCATTTCTACATGAAATTTATAGTCTTACCCAATAGGCCAATCAATAAAGTTGAGTAGAAGCCAGGAAATGAAGAATTTCTGTTTGCTGGAAACTTTTTGATTTGTTCTATTATCATAATTGATGGCCTGGAATCAAGAACTTACTCAACTAGAATATCAAACATCTCATTCTCGCATAGACAAATGCCTCTGAAAACCAATTAGGAAAATGTTGATTCACTTAGCTTTTCCCTACCTTGGTAAATCCCTTCTTCTTTTCCCTGCTTTTCCACCTGATTTAAATGCTACTCCATGGGAACATGTGTGTGGTGAGGCAGAGGAAGGCTTCTGGAGGGGTTTTCACAGTCTGTGTAGTCAGAAAGAGATGTTTGCTCATCAAAGCAGGGTGTCAGAGATAGCTTTGAGGAAATTTCCCTCTAAAAGTACTTTCTCTCTCCAAAAAGGTCCTGTCCTAGACTCCAAACTATCAAATGTCCAGTGATTGTGGTATTCAATGAACCCCATTTCTTTCTCAACATTGTGGAATACCTCTTTCATCCATAAGTTCCTCAAGGACACTAAGCTCATCTCCATCTTGGGCCTTTGCTCTTGGAGCAAGCCCATCCCATGACTCCCTACCTCTAGATTTTCCCCTTTTGCCCTTTTTGACATTAGGTTTCTGCTCAAATAGCCAATCTTCAGAGAGGGCTTTCCTGACCTTTCTAGCTAAATTTTACCCCCAGATCTTTGTCATATCAACCTATTGTTGTTGTTGTTGTGTGTGTGTTTTTTATAGCATTCATTAATTTCAGAAACTATCTAAATTAGGCACTGCCATATATAGCTTTTCTTTACCCTACCCTTGAAAGTGTCACAAATCAACGCATTATTTAACATGTCCTCAGCTCGTTTAGTGACCTGCACGCAGTAGGTACTTAATTAATGTTCGTAGAAATAGAGAGAAGAGAAGCCTCATGAATTTAGTTTCCACTACGTTTTGTGCAGAGTCTATTCTACCATGATATTTTAAGCAACTTCTTTTATTATTGATAATTTTCTTCATTAGTATGTTCCTCATAAGAAGAGCTCATGTTTTTTATGTCTGTAATGTATCCCATGGCTTAGTATAAAACTGGTACCTTTTAGGTTCTTTGTGATTGATTAATAATTGAGAGTGATAAAGTGTAGCCATCAGATCAGGGAAAAAGATGGAAGCTGGCAGGACGGAGCTGAGAGAGAGGAAGTGAGTGAGGGTATGAAAGGAGTGTGTATGGATGGGCTTGGGGTGCCTGTGAGTGAGTGAGGGAAAGTTAAATCACACAGGAGCAGCAGGAGATGGCAGAAAGCATCTCCTTGACAAGGAGAGACTACCACCACTGCGGGCATTCCCTGGATGGTGGGATTCCAGCAAGGAGCCCAAGCCATCTTGAAGGGGAGAAAGGCCTTTTTTAGAAACCCAGCAACACCATCAACAATACAGGCCTTGGAACTTCCCCACGACCCAGCACCCACCCCAGCCATTATCCTGCTCCTCCAGCTGCAGACTTTCGGGGACCTCCACATCCAAAGATACACCAGTTCACAGCAGCTGTAAGTGCAACTCCCACTCCCCAACAGCAAAACTCCAGATAAGTGCATCCCCAGGCTAGTGCCTGCTTGAGCCCCAAGAGGGTGTGCATCCTGCGGAATGTACCATTGGAAATCATATACTTGGAGAACCCTTCTTTCTCCTTAATCTTGAGGCCTTAGTGTATCTTACTACCCACAAGCCCAGATAACTCACACTGCCAACTTTTGACAGCACTGCCACGCTCCAACATTCACCACACTCAAGAAATTTTATAATTTGCACTTGGTCCCACTCAATTCCATGTGGTGTTGTGAAAATATGTAAAGGAAAAGCAAGTCTCCAATATTTTTCTTCTCCTCATAAATATGGCATTTAAAATAAGTTTCATACATATTCATCACTTGCTCTTTCTTTTTTCTAAATGTGCACCTATAGCTTAAGTTTTATTCATAACCTTCTCTGGTGCCCTGGTTTGAATTGGAAAATTGAAATGTGAAATATTAACCAAATAGGAAGGTGTCTAAAATTCACCTTTCAGTGTGAGGCCTGAAAAGAAATGAGGACAATCTTCTAGTAATTTACAAGCAAGAAAGTAAAATAAATTTTCCAGTTTAAAAACAAAACAACCATTGAAGACAGAGCACTCTGTAAACATAACATTTTTGATGAGTGAGAGATCGATTTGATTTGTGGACACAATTTGTTATGTTAGTATTATTAATTTAGAATGATACTTCAAACATTTAAACTTGAGAATTCTCAAGTGGATGAAGACTTTGCCAACGTTTTTAGAGAATTTGAAGATTCTTACACATTGGTTCTTCTCAGCTAGCTACATGTCCAAATGTGTCCAGCATAGATAAACTCCATCCAAAAACCATGATTTTTTTCTTTATTTTTCTCCCTCTTTTTTAAAAAGAAACTGAGCAGGAAATCTCACTTAAACAAGCTGTCTCACAACATTTCTGGCAAGTCCTGATTCCAACTAAGTTGCAAATATCTCAAGAGCAGCCTGTCATATAGATTTAAGTGATTCTACTCCTGGTAAATGCAGAAATAGATGGATATGTAGGCTTCAAAGGCTTAAAAATACCTTCACAAAAAGAATCTGATGACCTGATTTTAAGTAAGAAGCATATGTTGCCCCTCATGTATCAGTGAGCTATTGCTGTGTAACAAATTATCCCATACCTCATTGGCTTAAAACAATAAACAATTTTCATTGGTAATGAGTTTATAGGTCAGTCAGGCAATTTTGTTATTGTCTGGGCTCAATAATAAGTCCATAGTTAGCTATAAGTAAGCTAAAGGATGCCCTTGGCTGAATTATTTCATATGCTTGAAAGTTGGCTGGCTATAGGGTAGTCTAGGATGCCCTTGATAGGACAACTGGACTCTCCTCCATAGTCCTTCATCTTCCATCAGACCATCCCAAGTTTTTCTGTGTGGTGATTGGCAGCATTCTGAGAAAGGGCATAAGTGGACAGGGCCTCTTAACGCCTAGTCTCAGAAGTGGCAAACCATCACTGCCACTTTATTTCTTTGGTTAAAGCCAGTCACAAGGACAGCCCATATTTAAAAGGCAGATACACACAAGGAACTATTTGACATTGAAACTGGGACTCAAAAGAACTGCTGGCCCAGAAAGGAACTCACTACAGACTGATTCATTTGCCTCTCAGGATAACCATTAAGGCTTATCGCAGTTTAGGTTTTTATAAGGGTATTTCTTGGATCACATGACCTCACACATCTAGACGAAATAATGAACAACATAGACTGGTGAACAAAGATAGACCCAGAAAAAGAGAAGCAGCGATCAGACTCTCAAACCTCAGAGGGAAAGTAGGGGAGGGTGGGGGTAAAGGGAAGAGATCAACCAAAGGACTTGTGTGCATGCACTATGGACAATAAGGGGGTAGGGGAATATGTAGGGATGGGTTTGGGTTGGGAATGGGGGGATAAGGTCAATTATGTGATACCATAATTAATAAAAATCAATTAAAAAAAAATAAATAAAAGGCAGATAAACAGAGTCCTAAACCTTGCAAATAGTATGGATATAGAGACTGTTTAGCAAGGCCAGTAATGTACTTCTCTATCATACCCCATTTTTAGAGGAACACTTTTTGAATAATCCCATAAAGATTTAAAGACTTTTTATTTGTTTGTTAATCCTCTCCCAATATGTTTCCATTGTTTTTTTTATTTTATTTTATTATTTAAGATATTACAAATAGTACATATGTCTCCTTTTTTTCCTATTGACCTCCCCCCGGCCTTCCCTACCTCCCAACACTTGACCTCACCCCCGCCCCCCGCAATTTCTTGTGTATGTTGGTTGTGCTTATATGCATGCATACAAGTCTTCAGTTGAGCTCTTACCCCTACACTCTCCCCTACCTTCCCGCTGTAGTTTGACAGTCTATTTGATGTTTTTTTCCCCTCTATCTATTTTTGTTCAACAATTTATAATGTTCTTTATTGAGACACTGAAAGGCAGGGGGGAGAGAGAGAGAGAGAGAGAGAGAGAGAGAGAGAGAGAGAGGGAGGGGGGGGGAGAGAGAGATGAAAGAAAGAAGAAAGAAAGAAAAAGAAAGAAAGAAAGAAAGAAAGAAAGAAAGAAAGAAAGAAAGAAAGAAAGAAAGAAAGAAAGAAAAAGAAAGGAAGGAAGGAAGGAAGGAAGGAAGGAAGGAAGGAAGGAAGGAAGGAAGGAAGGAAGGAAGAAAGGAAGAAAGAAAGAAAGAAAGAAAGAAAGAAAGAAAGAAAGAAAGAAAGAAAAGAAAAGAAAGAAAAGAAAGAAAAGAAAGAAAAGAAAGAAAAGAAAGAAAAGAAAGAAAAGAAAGAAAAGAAAGAAAAGAAGGAAGGAAGGAAGGAAGGAAGGAAGGAAGGAAGGAAGGAAGGAAGGAAGGAAGGAAGGAAAGGAAGGAAGGAAGAAATGTCTGAGAGAGACACATCAATTGGTTGCCTCCTCCACACGCCTCAACCAAGGCCAGGAAAACCCAGGAAGGTGCCCTTGATTAGGAATCGAACCTGCCACCTTATGGTGCGTAAGCTGACATTCTACTACTGAGCAACACCATCCAGGTCCATAAAGATTTTTTTTAAAACTGTACTCTACAAAGTTCACATGATCACAACCTCCTCACCAGGAACTCAAACCAATAGTACCAAAGAGATCTCTGTGCATACATGCCTTATTACCCAGAATTTGGGGAGAAAAGAAGAAAAGCAAAAATAGATGTTAAACTATTGATATTTAGAAAATACATGAAGATTTCCATTTATTATCTTCTGCATTCTCTTCCTCAAGCATTTCTTAAAAGACTGCTCCCTTATTGTATTGAGAGTTCTTTCAAACCACTGCTCCCAATTCTGCAAGTGTAGATAAAGATGCCTTTTTTTATCTTACCAGATGGTATTGAAAAAGTTTTTCCTGAAAAGAATCAGTGTGAATATCCCTTCCTCCAGTGGTCCTTACAAGGTGTAACAATGGAAATATTATGAAGTCATGGCTGCCAGCCTACTCCACCAGGAATAATAACCAGGCCCACATGTGCATACGTGATGAAAACAGAACCCAACTGTAAGATTTTGTTGGTTTTAAAGTGATTTCAGAAATGTGAATATAATGGACACCTTCAAATTGGTAAGTAAAGTATAGTATTGAATGTCATTATATTCACTGTACACTGAAAACTTTTTTCCCGAACACCACTGGTGGCTTTTATACAATTGTTTCTAAGGGGGAACAATTTCACTTAGGAATTTGGATGGCATTGCTTCTACTAATGCATGTCTTCTTCTAGTGGTCCTTAAATTACTGGAACTCATGTGGCACGAGCAAAGAGGGTGTGTGGACATAGCATTCAGGGCACTTTGTGCTCTTTTACCATCTCTACCTTTTCAATAAATTAATGTCTCAAAGTTTAACCTTCGTCTGTAACCCATCTGAGGCTTCCTCTCATAATTCACTCCAGAAGGAACATTAGTGGATGTGAGTTTTCTCCCAGGGATTCACCCTCCTTCTGTTTTAAATCAAAAACTGCTTTTGCAAATTAGCCAAAGGAGACAAGCAATAAGCTTCCTGTAAGAAACCTTCAGCGTGCCCTCTGGATCTTTTATCTGACTGTTTGTCCTCACAAGTTGTGCGGATGAAGCTGGACATTAAAAACTACATGGTATATGTCAACAGCATGCATGAGGACAAGCACATGTTCCATAGAAACGGGCAGCAGCTGCAGAGTTGCTACAATGAGAATACACAGCAAACATGCTCACAATCAGAGGTTGCATGTAGTTTTCCAGTGTAAACAGTATTTAGAGAACATGCTATTGTGTGTATGCCCCTCATT
Source organism: Vespertilio murinus (assembly GCA_963924515.1). NCBI lineage: Eukaryota > Metazoa > Chordata > Mammalia > Chiroptera > Vespertilionidae > Vespertilio > Vespertilio murinus. The sequence goes on from OZ004709.1 coordinate 16,849,317, forward strand.
TAATATAGAAGGGAACTGAGACTTAATTATTCTTTCATTCAAAAATATAATTATGAAGTTTCTAGTATGAGTAAGGAAGTGTTCTAGACCCAAAATACAACATAACAAAGAGCACATGACTTATCTGAGGGCACATAGCCAGTGGTCAGTTCTGCACTGGAACTCCACTGCCCTCATTCCTCGCCCAGCATTCTTCACAGTGCCTGCACCTTTAACTGGCTCAGAATAGTTGGCAATGAAGAAGAAAAAAAATACATTTTAACTTTGGATGTCCTGATCAAATATTTGCCCTTCTTTAGTTATTCATGTGACAGAGCAACAGAGAATCAGGAAGAGAGGGCTAACCAGCATTCCCTCAGCAACAGAACTGAACTGTCAAATCAGCACCTAGAGACCCTTGTACTGAGGCATGAGGGAAATTTGCATTTTATGTATTTACTCCATTGTTTATATTGTACTGACTCTGCAAAGAGTCTGCAGAGTGCAGAAGGGGACATGAAAGGAGAAAGATGAAGCCCTATTCTTCATAAAATTGCTTAATTATCCAAAGTAAGAACAACAACAAAGCCAGGGTAATAAGTGGTGGAAAGATGCTTTGTAATGTGTACCATTTGGGGTTGTTAGGATACAGCAAGTTCAGTGTGGAGTTAGTCAAACTCAACCTTTCTGGAGAAGACCAATCTTGTACTGGGTCCTGAAAGAAGTAAAGAAACTATTGACTAAGGTTCAAATCTTTTGTGAAAAGATTCCTGAGTATTTAAGTAGACTTTTCCCAATAGCATTTCATGCCTTTAGTGCACTCTTCAGACTTATGCTTAACCCTCTTGTTTGTTACATATATTACCATTTCATTGTTTATGATTTTGTTCACTGGATTTATCTTTGTTCATTATTCTCAAATTCAATATCTCTATCTCTTAACACTTTCTGTTGTTTTTTTGTTTTACTTGTTTGCTTATTTGTTTTCTTCATAGTCTCTTCTCCTTTGTGAGATGATTTTTCTCTTCCTTTTCCAAGTTGTTCCAGTCCTGATACCATCTCCTTCCATCTCATGCTATATCTTATAGGACCTCTTACACCTCTGTGTTGGTCTACCTTATATTTTTATTTGATAGAGGTATTTATTTTCTACTAAAAATCCTTGGTATTATGTTCAATCACATTTTCCAGCTGAACTGTGGCAATTTTTTTTTCTGGGACATGTTCTCTCATGAGTTATACTTTTGTTGTTCCTGGGTTTTTTTGGTTTTGTTTTGTTTTGAAGAGTGATAATATGTACCTTTCTGTTTATTAATCATCTTTGAATGTGGAAGTTCTTCCATGATCATCTGTTTGTGGCAGGTTGAAGTTTGTAGGGATTCTCATTGTGGCTAGTGGTGGCCTGCATGTATGAATTCTCATTGCCATTATGGCCATTATGTCTCACCAGTCATCAAAGTAAGCCCTGCAGAACTTTCCACAATGAAGATTTCTCTTCTACCCACTTCACCAAAAGCCAGGGTCCTACAAATATGGCTTATGATGTTCCCTGAAAAAGCTTGATTCTTTTGAGATTGACTTGCAAGAATTTCTATGTATGGCCAGAGAAGCATTTATTCTGGGGCTGCTGCCTCCTCACTAAAGAGACAAGACTCCTCTGAGTACTTGACCAAAGAGGACATTGCTGATGTTTCTGGCCTGGCTGGTGGGAACAGGCACTGTGATAACCCTGTAAAAGCACCAGGTGCTCCCTTCTCTAGTCCCTTCTTGTGGTTCTTTCCCTGACCCAGAGTACTTTCCTTACAGCACACACTAGCTCGTGTTGTTCTGTTGAACCCATAGAGTCACACTCTATGGCTTTCTAGGTCCTTCTGCCTGCACAGCTCTCTCCTATATGCAAAATCCAGCCACCTAGACTTCCTCAAAATCCCACCACTTTCTCAACTCATTTGTCCACTAGGCTTCATTTGGGATCCCCCTCTCTACCCCAGGGCCTAGAACTCTCTCAAGACAGTCATTTTGAGAAACTATAAGACTCACTTCATTTGTTTCCCATTTTTTATGGATCACTGTATATAGTCAGAGGTCCAGGTTCTTAGAAACCATTGTTTTATAAATTTTGACATTTCCCCCCCAAGGGATAGGTTCTGAAAAAAGGGAAAATCTGAGTCTGGGTGATAGGTAATTCTTTGTTTACCCCCAAGTTTCTTGATACTAAAGACTTATTCTAAACAGCATCAGAAGAGCTCCCTCAATTTATCTTGTTCCAAAGGAAGGATTGCTAGTGTTGTTTCAAGGAACATATTTAGTCTGGAGACCAGGACTCTGCCTTCATTGTCTAAGAAATTCAACAAGGAACTCTAATGATAGATGTCTCCTAGGTGTGTTGTTTTGTACTTGCTTTTCATTCTCCTTTATTGAGGGAAGAAACATTTATGTTGATTCAGCCTTCCCGTCATCTGATGCTGAGCTCCTCAGTAGGTAAGGACTATGAATTGAGACGCATAGAAGTCCCCACACATGGCTAGGAGTCTGCACATTGGGGACTCTTAAGAATCATTAATGAAGATTAGGAGCAATGCAAAGGAGTAGATAATAACAGAGGAAGAGCAAAAGAGCAAGATATGATAAGGACTCTGCAGGGTTAATGTTGTAGTTGAATAGACATATTACATATTTATTCTAATCTGAATAAAATTCTAAATATATAAAATGAAGTTTAGTTAAGATATGCATTCTAGAAATATTTAAATAACCTTCCAGGTAATAATGACATGTTCAGGGCCAGTAGATAAAAGGAGAATAAAGACATCTAGGAAAACAAAGATTCTAAAAATGCAAACATAGCCTACAGTATTTGTATTTCTCAAAAGCTCAGAGAGAGAAGCAGCTTCCCACCTTACTAAATGACACCCCTTATCTTGGATTCTATGAAGCATTCACTAATGGAAATAAAAATGAACCAAAACTTAGAAAAACATGATAGTGTCAACTGTACTCAATGAAAAAATATAATTACTTAGTCACTTTAATTACACATGCAGAGGAAAGCAATCACTTGCAATTTACTGGTGTATGCCAAAAACAACTTAACATTAATAAATATTTGTGATAAATAAATTTGTAAATTTTAATTACTTAACAAAAGCAATAAAATAATTTTAATTAAAAAGTATGTATACCCATAAGTGAAATGATCCTTTGTATTCCCATATTGCAGCTTCTTTTGGAAGTATAACATTTCTGAGCCCCTAATTGTATGTAAATAATGAGGGATAAATGGGGTAAATAACAAATTGTTTCTTTCCAAGGAAAGAAAATTGATAAAAGGGAAAAAAATGGGGATTAATACTATCTTTTTTTGAGACATTCTCTTCATGTCTTATAAGGAGTATTTTCTATATATAAATATTTACTTGATTCTAGTTTTGTGAAAATCCAAAGTACTGAGGACTGCCAGGAGTAATCTACAACCTTGAAGTGCTGAATACTATGTTTCTGCTTGTACCACCATGTCAGTCTCCATTGGGCCAACTCATTACAATCTTTAGTGAATGAATTAATTGCTATTTTCTTACTGGAAATTGTAACCAATTTATGGAAATTAGTACTAATGACTTTTCAACAGGCATAAATAGTTATATGATTCTTCCTAATAATTCCAACCACTAATCAACTATAATTGAAAACAACTTGCAGGGGTGGGCTAGTACCCTGCCTTTCCCCCATATGTTCAGAGAATAAGGAATGACCTTATTTTGCCATCCAAGGAAACCTATATGCTTCCAACATCCCAAATATGGCTACAGAAAATCACATTATAAAGCAGTTTTCCTTATTTCTCATTCAGTTATACAGAAATCTGTACTACACTAGTGTATGCCAAATCCCACTCATTGTTAATACAGAAAACTTATAGAATCGAGTTATTCTAGTCTTCTACTCAAGTTTTATAACTAGGAGTTCTACTGAATGTTTTAAGTTTCTAAAATTCTGGGTAAAAAATTCATTGGATCATATTCTTTTGCCTGCAGAGGCAAAGACTAGGCTAGGATAAAGGGGAGTAAGAAGATGGCCCTCTCTAAAGTGGACCTGTTTCCTGAGAGATAATTTACCAAATGACCTCCTTGGCCACAATCCCCCAACTAATTTCAATCTGAATAGGGAAATAAGGTCAGACACCACCAACAATGTACACCAGAATCATTTCTCTGATAACAGCAAATTAGCCCCGGGAAGGAATATATATCAGCCTAAAAAATTCATGAAGATTCAGATCTGCTGCCTAATTAGCCACAATAGTTGATACAAGAAGAAAAAATAGCTCAAAACTAACAATGTCAAATTAGGGGCATTTACTGGATCTTTCCATTGAATGGCAGAATCAATTGAAAAATCCAAATGTCCAGTTAAATACATGCAATTGTACCCACTAGATTTTTTTGTGTGTGATTACACCAAACCTTATGAATATGGGTGACTCTCAAAGCATGAATTTAAGCCAAAGTTATTGTCAAATGAGACAAATATGTCTATACAATAGAAAATAGGGATGTGAAATTTAAATAAATATGAATCAGGAGCAATAGAATGACCGCACACATAATTTCCCATTGGACTAGAAATATGCATTCTCTCCAACTTCCCCACCAATGTATCAACCCCTTCCTAAATACACACACACACACACACACACACACACACACACACACAAACACACACACACACACACACACACACACACACACACAGAGAGAGAGAGAGAGAGAGAGAGAGAGAGAGAGAACATATAAACCTGTGCTTAAATACTTCCAGTGAAATTTATATTTATACATTATAAATGTGCATTAGTTCCCTTATTTCAAACAAATCCTACTCTTCTCCAAAATTCCATGTTTAGTAATGCCCCAGGAACCCGCATTGTCAACGAGAATCAGTCTTTATAACCACTAAAAACTTGAATAACTTGGACAAGAGGAGGAACATTGAAGGCTTCTCCTATTCTTCTCTACATGTGGACAGCCAAGAACTGAGGAGGAAAGAGGTATTTTCTGAGGAAAACAAAATATTTATGAGAGCTAATGGTAAGTGTTAGAAGAATTTTATTAGTGTCTCTTTTCCACAGGAAATGGCATCGGATATGGTAACTTAGGGGCCCCGGGACAAGTTCTATGTACCTTTTCTTGGGATCCAGACAATTAAGAGAAGTCAAAGGGCAGTGAGTAAAATCAGAGAAAGGAAAACAAGGAACAAGCTACTCACCTATTTTCTAGGCTCTAGGCTTCATAAAGCAATAAAGGGAATTTTGAAGTTCTCTTCCAGGTAGTTTAGTAGAACTCACCTTGGTAAGAGGGAAAATCTCTGTCCAGGAGGAGATAATATGCACTTGTTTCAGGCAGTTGCATCTCATTATATCTAGGGAAAGTCAGCATAATGATGGATGGGTGAATGGAATACACCAAAATCTAGAAAAGAAAACTATATATTTCATTATTGAACTTTCATAATTGCTAAAGTTTCATACTGAGCCATAATGACTTTCCTGTAATGCATATCTACTGGTTATTGAAGAATATATGTTCTTTATATGGATATAAATAATAAATGTATATGTTATGTAATAAATACATAATTTACATATATAATACATGCATATATATGCTAACCTATTGTTCTACATGATGAAAGAAAGGAACCAAGACAAAAAAATACATGTGAGTTCATTTGTCTTCATGAGCCCAAAAATAGATTTATGCAGATAAAGCATACATGGGACATTCATAGCCTAAGAAAAAGTTGCCAGTGAGTTATATGGATAATAAGTAAAACAAGAATTAATAGTAGAGCATTCCTGTGCTTTTTAAAATTTATTTGTTAAATTATCACATGCATGTCATCTTCCCACCTGAAGTCCCCCCATCCCCTCCCCACTCATACCCTTACCCCGCTACCTGTGTCCATTGGTTAGGCATACATGCATGCATACAAGTCCTTTGGTTGATATACCCTTCTTACCCCTCCCCTCCCCTACATTCCTGTGCTTTTTGAAAGGTCTCTCTCAGAGATCTAAAAGGATGTGAGAGTTTGATTTAATGAATGAGATTTAAAAGTGTGGGAAGTTAAAGGTCAGCATAAGAAAAGATGTAGAAGCCATTCTGTAAACGCTTCTTTGTAGATTAGTAAATATCATATCATTTGTTGCCTAAGAAAGATGTAGACCTAAGTTATGATTTGCTTAAACCAATGAGAAGTTTGCCTGACCTTAACCTGGACCTTACCTTTTCTGACCTACTCCTCTACTCAGGAGCTGGCCTGTACATCAGAGGGAAGTGGGGGGTGGTGAGCAGCACAAGTCCAATATTTTGCTTGAGGATTATGCTTATATTTGGCCATGACCAAGGATCTTGAAATGGTCAGAATGTGATTATATTGGTTTATTCACACACCTGTTCCTATCTTAGGCCTAATGCTATCCCATCAAAGACCACTCTACACACCTTTTCACTTGAGCATTAGGCTTTATGAAGAGTTCTAATTGTCCCCACATCGTATCAATGTTGAAGCTAGCTTTTGAAGAGCATCCTCTATAATAATGTTGATATTTAACACATTTGCACTAAAACAAAATGTTCCTTTTGGTTGCATTTTAGGAAATCCCAGGTCTCCAGCTCTGCCATCTGTTCAAGAAAAGTTATAATTCCATAGCTCTGGGATACTTGGGCCTCTCCCTGGTTATCTCTTGAATTAGAGCCCATCTGGATACCAATTCATGGCTGTGCTTTCTATAGATTAAAGAAGAATAGCTTTCAGGAAAAAGCAAAACAAAAAACAAAAACCAAAGTGTTGGGTGAAGTCATCTGCCTGGTGTGGCCTTTCCTATTCTGTTACAGACATTCTAAAGTTACAATTTCAGCTTTTGTATTCTTTCTTCATGTACCATTAACAAGTCAAAATAAAGAACTAAGGAATAAAGAAATAAATAACATCAAAACAAATTCAATCTTGTGTTAGTCAAACATTTTCACAAAATTAATAAAAAAGATGTTGATAAAGAACCTCAAATAAATATGGTAACCACTACCAAAAGGCAATAAAATTAAGATAAAATACCTTAGTTATTCAAAAAAAAATAAAGGAACTCGACTATTTATCAGCCTATCACTAATGAATATTACTCCTGGTGAATTGACTCAGTAAAGTCTGGAAGTAGTAGTATTTTCAGGATGTGATGCAGAAAAAATAATCTAAAATGGTCCAGTCAGATCAAATCATAAAATCTTAACTGATCTGGATTAGCTGATATGATTTCCAAAATCTGAAGGAAAAAAAAAGCCATCTTTCAAGATGTGACTCTTTCAAGAGCATTTTGCCTTTATGCAACTCAGTGCTCACAATACTAGAAGGATCCTAGAAATCATGGCTCTTTATTTAATCAGGAAGTTTTTTCTTTAATTTAAGGATTCAGTTTGAATTAAAATTCGCTTTTCCCTGGGATGTATGACTCCAAACTGACACTGACTGTTCTCATGATAGAGTGACTAAAGAGCATGGGAAACAGGTTTTATGAAGGAGAAACAGAACCAAGAGATGAAGAGTCATTGGTTCTGGAAACCAAAACACGTAGAGAAGGAACCAGAGTAAAAAGAATACAAAGGAAGCTTATGTTTTACTGCATTCCAGTAAGTTATGTGGGCAGGCTCAGTGACAACAGGATGTGTGAAACTTATTAAGGGGAACTCAGGGACTTCATAGTTACAGGGACATCATGGCGACATGGGCCTACTATCTTCCAGTTGTGGCCACTGCAGCCAACAAATCTTTGTGTTTACCTTCCCTTTCCCCTTGAGAGGGGTTAAAAAGTAATTCTAAAGATTTAAGACATTGATAATCTTCCTGTGTTATAAAAATCAGAAGCTTGTATCCTAGGAAATGGGGCTTAGCTGTGATGTTTTTCACTAAGCATTAGCATGGCATTCTATAATTTTTCTTAAAAGCACATAAAGATAAGCTGATCATGAGTGTCTGAAAACTCCTTAACATTTTTCTATTCAAATATTGTGCAGCACGCATGTACCCTCTTTCCCAGAACATGCCACCTTACTATTTTCTACTTCATCACACTATAATTTGGGGAGAGAGGGAGAGCTAGAGAGAGAAACAGAGAAAGGTCAATATAGCTAAATGGCAAAGAAGGGATATGAAAGAAATATAAAAATTGGAAAGAAATATAAAAATTAGTCTAGAAATCAAGAAGCCAGGTTCTGGTACTGATATAAATTGACTCATTGAAACTATGTCTTTTATGAACTTTCCCAGAATTGCCAAGAATAAATTTCAACAAAAGGAGGCCAGCAGAAAGGCATCCCATTGCCTGTTATCTTCATGTTAATCCATCTCCACTGTCAGGCACTGGAGATCCTCAACAGCCTGCCCAGACTGTTCTTTAAAAAAATAAAAAATAAAATATCTATCTACCTATCTACCTGTCTATCTATCTTTTGATAGATTGATAAATATTATAGATAGATGATAGATAGATAGATAGATAGATAGATACAGATATAATTGATTTCAGAGATGAAGGGAGAGGGATAGAGAGATAGAAACATCAATGTGAAAAAGAATCACCAATTGGCTGCCTCCTGTACACCCCACACTGGGAATCTAACTCTCAATCCAAGCATGTGCCCTGACCAAGAATCAAAGCATGACCTCCTGGTTCATGGTTCAACCACTGAGCCACAGGGGACAGGCCAGCCTGTTCTTGAGTCTGCACCTCTTTTGTCTTTGACGCATGTCCCTGGCTCCTATCCATTGGTCATGCCAGTCCCTCTTCTGACACATCCATCCATACCCTCTCATTTTCCTATATTCCATGTATCTTTCACCATATACCTCAAAAGATCTTCTTTGATGAAACTCTCACTGTCTCTGCCAATAAAATGCTATGTCTCTCTCTGTCTTCTGAATAACCATGGATTTTTGTTAAGATCATGCTTTCAATCCTTGGCCTATTCTAGTGTATTTGTATCAGAAATGTTTACTGAACACAGACTATATATTACACAATATTTTATTTGCTTTTTACTATCCTCGTGGAGTTTAAAGCTATTTGTACCCTGTGTCCCTCAAGTTCCTTAAAGAAGTAGTTATCTCATTTATCTCTGGATCTTCTAAACACCCACTCTGCTTAGACAGAAGTTAGTAATTCTCTATGGAATAAAATGAAATATAATTTAAATGGTAAATATTTTTTCCTTTGAAGGATCATTTTTGGTTCTTTTAGTATGAGCAATTCCCTGACTATAGCTGGAGAACATATTTTTTTCCCCCCAGGAGAACAAATGGATACATTTCACGCTGGAGATATTGAGAAGATTCTCTGGCTGGAGCACTGTTGTCAAGATCCACGAATTACTGTCCGAGGCTTTGTGAACCTCTACTATGGTGTCTTCAGTTGTTTTGTTTTCTATAGATTCTCTAAACCGTTCACAACCCCCTAACATTAAAAAACATGACAAAAGGAAACTATCCTCAGTTCTAAGGGAAAAGGCTATTGGTCACAGCATTGTCATTTGACCACTCTCTGGAGTTTCTCTGAAATTTGCAAAGATTTTATTTTTCCCTGGGCCCCCAAAAATACAGTGGTGGCCAGAGTCAACTGTGATCTCTGGAAGGGTAGATAGCATTTCCATCATGTTCACTTTTTTTGTTAATCCTCACTGGAGAATATTTTTTCCATTGATTTTATTTTTTAGACAGAAAGGGAGGGAGGGAGGGAGGGAGGGAGGGAGGGAGAGAGAGAGAGAGAGAGAGAGAGAGAGAGAGAGAGAGAGAGAGAGAATGGGAGATTGATTGGTTCCATCCCACATGCACCCCAACCAGGGCCAGGGATCAAGCCTACAACCTATATATGTGCTCTTGACCAGAATCAAACCGGGAATCCTCCAATCCATAAGGTGGTGCTCTAACCACTGAGCAAAACTGCTATGGAATATTCAGTCTCTTTTTAGTGAACTGGGGGATTGTGCCTGGTAGATAATGCATAATTTACTTAATAAAAATTAGTGAATGAAAGGAGAGCAAAGTCTAAGTTTGGTAAGCCTAAATGGTGAGTTTATTCTGGAACAAGATGATCAACCAGAGCTCAGCAACCTTGGTCTGCTTTTGGCTTCTCTGCATTTTTTGAGCCATAGAATCTCATCACAAAAGTTGGTATTTGCTGCTATCATGAAATGCAATACAATTTTTACTTGATGCCCATCATTTTCCTTTTAGAGATTTCCCATGAATGAGGAGCAAGGACTTCCACTGTTTTTAATTAGCCCCATAGTTCTTGGTACAGGGTTAGACACATGGAAATTGGCTGAAATAAATAAGAGAAAACTGTTCTTGTAAGGGTGTATGTGGGATAGCTAAACCACAAAGTCTCTCAGACCCTTAATATCCTGAAATGCATCAGCTATGTCTTTCTCATAGCATATGGCCTCAGGCATGAATTTCTATTTCTTCAAGGAAGACTTTTTAAAAATCATACTTTCCCCTAGATTCCCAAAACAGTATCTATTCACAAAAAGAACTCAAAAAATACAAAAAAACCCACACACCAAAAAATAAACCATCATATACCATAGTCCCATGATAACAAATGTTTGTTCTTTCTTCCATTTATTGTTAATATAAACATATAAATATAAATATCATTAATTAGCAAGGGGAGACGTATAAGCAATTTCATTCATTGTCATTTGATGGTCCTCTCCAAATTTTAAGACCGTTCTGCTTAACAATGAACCCTGATTCAGACCTGTACTTAAATCACAAAGCTAATAAAAATTCTAACACATTAGAATTTACCTTTCCTAGTATATGGCTTAGCCTCTTTGAAAGCTCTTTGGGAAATGGGACTTAGCATTAGGAATCATTCTATTCCCCATAGATCCCTTTCTCATATAACTTATTGGATTAATAAATGAATGTTTTGATGTGCTTATCCCCTCCAATTTAAGATGATCTTGGGATGGTAGGGACCTAAATGGCAGCCAAGAGTCAAGCAGGGGCATCTCCTCATGTGAACTGCTCTATTATGCTCACTGCCCCAAAGTTTTGATGTCAGGCTTATGGTGATGGCCACATGTATGCTGAACCCTTGGTGAGGAAATGTAACCCTAGCAGAAAAATAAAAATCCACCAAGCATACTTCCTTTGCTAATTGTTTTAAATTAAATTTCATTTCAGAGAAACTTCTCTTAGAGGCAATTGTGGAAGTGCACCTAATTGAAGTGAAGCAGATGATCTTGATTGCTAAAGGTTTCACCCCTCCTAACATGATCTTTCTAAAATAAAAGTAAGTGATATATCCTTACATCCTATTGTTAGAACAAACACTCTCATCTACATTTATAGAACAATCAACTTCTGAGAAAGATGGGTGAGGGACCAAATGATGGTCCCTTAGAGCAAGAGAGACAAGCCAAACTCACCTAATTTTGAGTTTATCCAAGGGCAAGGTATTTGGAATTCAGGAAATCCTGAGTGGTTGGAATTAATTTTTAAAAATAGCAAGAATAATCAGTGAGTAGTACATCTATTAATGCTAAAAATGGGTCAAATTCCATTAACAAGGACTGATTAGTAACAAAAATGTCACTGTGAAATATGGAGAGGAACAGGTCAGTTGTAAGTAAACAGGGTCACAGGTTTCTGCCAGGTATAGAAAGCTGAAATTTTCCAGAAAGATGCTAGTATTAGAACAGTAAATGAATCAGGTTATTAAGAAGACACATGATTCCTACCTCCCCTGAGAGAAATAAAAAATAAAACGGGCAGTATGATGTTATCTACTCATAATGTATAAGAAGATCAGTAAAAACAACCACATAGTACAAAAGCAATATCCACTTAATTTTATAGTTTTTTTCTTTAGATTTAGTTCTCATGCAAAAACTTCCATTTGTTAATTTTTATGTGAAGTTGATATTTCTAAAATCCTGTAAGAAACTATGCACCTATCATGCCTAGTGCATAAGTTGTTCAATATATTTTATCATTTTAATTGATTAATTGATATTAAGCAAAGAAAAATCTAGTTTCATGTTAAAAGTTTCCATAAATAATTCATTACTAAGCTATAAATTTGGCAAACTTTAGAATTCAGGGTTTTTCTCCTCATCTGTATCATGTGACTTCTAAAATAAAAATGACTTAAAGGACACCAGAAAGACTTAAAATATTTTATGAAAGTCTCAGTATTTACTTAAGTAAATATCTTCTTGGGACTCCAATAGTTTTATAGAACTGCAGTAATACCTTCTGTTTTTTGAATATTTATGTAGCACAACAGAGTGCACTGAAAACTGTCAAAATTCTGTGATCACTGAAAATATTACTATCCTCATCACCATGGAAAACAAATATCCTACAAAAAACTAGTTTAAAAATATAGATATACCACTTCTCACACTTGTTATTTTTGGAAAATCCTTAAATCTACCTTACCCAAGAACATGTGCTCACATGTCTCTGATACAGTTCCCAACAAAACCCACACCAAGGACAAAGTAATAATTTGTGCTCATTTGATGGTATATTTCTTAAGAGCACATGATTGTTTGTAATCTTTGCCCTCCTTTGAAATTAAGCAATTGCATCATACTGACTGAATATGACACGCTACTTCACCTTACTGAAGGAATTGGTGGTTTGTTGTTTGTTTTTTGGATAGTGATTATTAATGTGTATCCTGTAGCTCACTTCTGACCATAAACAAAGTACAGGATAAGGACTGGAGGACTTTGTGGAAATTTAGCAGCCACTGGTCGTGAGAACAGAAATGGTTGGCACCCTTCATGGTGAAAGGAGCATGAAGGTTGATGATGACTTAACATTAAGTCAACATCTTGGATGAGTGCATGACCTGTGCCTAATGCAGAGGCTAGATGTATGAGAAGACACATTCCTATCCTTTAAAATCTACATAATTTTGTTGAGAAAATGAATATAAACATAAAAAATTAACACAGAACATGTGATTTTTAGCCTCATAAGTGGATTTGGATGGCACAGAAAACAGATGCTAAAGGGGTTCAGGAAGAATAAGCCGAGGGTTTCAGTGATAGGGGAAGTATCAGGGAAGGAGTCGAACTTGTGCTGTGCCTTTAAAGGACAGTTGGAACACCTGGACATGTGGACGTTGGAAGGAGAAGTGAGGACATTGATCCATACTAAGCAGAGGGACCATGTGGGGAATAGTGATGTAATTAAAGGTCTTGATATTTTGTCAGAGGAGCTTAGACTCAGTGCAGCTAGGAGTAAAAACCCACTAGAGATTTTGAGCTGGGGAATAGCTTGATGATATGAACTAGCTTAAAATACAAAACAGCAATCAGTCTGGACTTTTTCCATGGGTAAACAGAACTAGGGATTCCTTCAGGTATGACAAACTGACTATTTTCCACGACCTCCGGAGTATACCCAAGGTATCAGATGCAAACCGCTTCACAACCCTGTGTCTAGTGCAGGCATGCATCCAAATCCCACCCAGTAGAAAGAGCTCACTCAAGAGCAAGTTGTTGAGGAGAAAGAAAGCTGTTGGATATTTAAAACTATTGTGGGGCAGAGGCACGGGGGCTGGGGGCACTACTGCCATCATTGCTTCTAAAAATTGTACAATATTCGAGAAAATGTCCTATATAACAGAGAACTGTCCTGCCCAAAGTCTTAATAGTGTCAAGGCTCAGGAACACTGACTAGAATATACACATGTTGTTGTTTATTACAAACAATAAATCTTTATGAAAATCATTACAGCATAGAAAGAACAATAAATAAATAAATAAATAAATAAATAAATAAATAAAGTCATGAATCCACACCTGAACATACTTCTTGTACTCTTTACATTCCACTGCTAAACCATTTAAAACTATGGTCAGTGGGTCAGTGATTGAGGTTTTCTATTACGGACTGTAAGTACTGATAAAGAAGGAGTAAAAATTAGGAATTTTTTTTCAATTTAATCCAGCACTGTGTATTATCATTATCAATATGCCCATCTTTTCACCACATGGAGTCTGTTGTGGAAAATAAGATGAAATCCCTTTCCTGGGTAACCTTGTCTTTGGGGGAGAAACCAAAAATATCTAAGAAACCAAAAACACTTACTAAGGTGTCTCATACAACTATGTATGACTGAGATTAACAGCACAGCTTGAGCCCACACGTACCATGACTTGTCATTGGAAGGAGAAATTAGCCCAGCTTCAACTTCTATAAGGGCTTGGCAGAAGTGATCAAGTCCAAGTCAAACTTGAGAAATGAATAGAATTTGATGGATGAACAAAAGGACTTTCTCTTTTTTAGTATATTTTATTGATTTTTTTACAGAGAGGAAGAGAGAGGGATAGAGAGTTAGAAACATCGATGAGAGAGAAACATCGATCAGCTGCCTCTTGCACACCCCCTATTGGGGATGTGCCCACAACCAAGGTATATGCCCTTGACCAGAATCAAACCTGGGACCTTTCAGTCTGCAGGCTGACACTTTATCCACTGAGCCAAACCAGTTTTGGCAAAAGGACATTCTCTTAGATGCTTGCGGATTTATCAAGAGTATGGTGGTGGAAATATTCAGAAATCCACCTAACAGTAAAATATTCTCTCTACAGATTCTGTTTTAGGGGCTGGGAATAAGGGGAAGTTTGGTGAGAAGAAGAAAAAAAAACTTTGGATAAAGTTGGAGCCAGCTAAAGTATTTAGATTCATACTTGAAGATTATGGGGAAATGTATGTTCAAGTTCTTCATACGTGGCAACAATAAAAGCAAAAAATGTTTTTAAAAGACTTAAAGGTAGTAGATTTTGTGAAGGAAAGAACAGGAATAGATCATGCATCGTACCCTCCCTATGAGGTGGGGAGAAGGGTTTTCTGCCCTGGGGACCAATGCATAAAACACAAGCTGCTAAATTAGCATGCTTCCTGGGAAAGGTGCTGTTTAACCTAGCAACAGTTTGAAGTTTGTACACATTTGTGTGCTGAGATGCGCTGCCACACAGTGCCATTCACAAACACCACCATGAGCCCAGCCTTTAGCTTGGGGTGGGTATTCATGTTTACTTAGCTCTGTAGAGTTTTTTTTTTTCTTTTTCTTTTTCCTTTTAGTTGCTAAATTATACATGTAAATCAATATGTATCTTGAATTTACATACTAAATGCAAATGGTGCGACTGTCACTTTTTCTCCTGTTCCATATTTGTTCTCGGCAGAATGAATACCATATGTACCTTCAGTGAATCACTCTGGGCCTTTGCCTTTCTTTCTTCTCAGAAAATAATAATGAATGAAGTAAGGAGAAAAGTGCTCCAGAACATTCCATAAAGCCAAGCAGTGAGGCCTTACTGCAAATGACCAGACAAGAGTCAATAATTAAGTAGCTACTATCAATTGAAAAACTATGACCAATATTAGGCAGTAGGAGGGTAGTGGTAGTCCCACTCCACTGCAGAATGGATGCCCCATTTAAAGATATAAAGTTTTAAAAAATTAAGCTTCTGAGAGGTGAGGAACAGAACTAGATCAAAAGGTCCAAAAGCTACTCCTTGGTTGTCATCTTCATGTGCCACATGTGTCCACAGTAGACATGTCGGACTTAGGCTATAGTCACTAAGAGGGGTCTGATTCCCAAAAACCATTTCCCTAATGCCATTTAAGGTCATAAACATTTATCTGTAGTCCTAGGCTCCTTGTACAAAGACTTCCTTCTTCTTGGCTGACTTGCCAGGGCCCAGCACCCCCACTAGTCTTTCTGGAAGGTCCAGGACCTTTCATCCTATTTCCAGTCTATCCAGGTGGACTCTCAAATGGCACAACTCATTTTACCTTCTTATTACTCTATTCAGTGTTTAAAACACAAGCTCCATGGAGAAATCCTCCCTAGGAAATCCTGCTCCACTTTTAAGAGAAGAGAAAAGAGAAGAGAAGAGAAGAGAAGAGAAGAGAAGAGAAGAGAAGAGAAGAGAAGAGAAGAGAAGAGAAGAGAAGAGAAGAGAAGAGAAGAGAAAGGAGGGGAGGGGAGGGGAAGGGAGGGGAAGGGAGGGGAGGGGAGGGGAGGGGAGAGGAGGGGAGGGGAGGGGAGGGGAGAGGAGGGGAGGGGAGGGGAGGGGAGGGGAGGGGAGGGGAGGGGAGGGAAAGCAAATGAAAGATCAAATAGACCCCAAGAAAATATTGCTAGAAATATTTTAGAGTACAAAAGCAAATTATCTTCCCTCTTTTGTCCTCTTTTAATTCCACCTCTAAAATTTCACCCTATTTCTGAAATAGTCTTTCCTCATATAATATAATATCTACTATAAATAGGATAAAATGGGGAAAATTAATTCCAAGGTTTTTTTTTAATGTGTTTGATCCTTTCCATCAACTCTTATTGCATTTCTTTCTCTTTCTTTTCTTTTCTTTCTTTCTTTTTTCTTTTATTTCTTTTTCTTTTTTTGTGTGTGTGCCATTTCAGTACAGTTTCCCATTAAGTGCTATCAAATACCATCAAGGTACTAGATTCTTATGGTCCACATTTTCTGAAATTTGGTGCCTTTCTCTCCTTCTCAATGAACTTTGCTAACTACATTCATAGAGTTGTCATTCAACCTTAGTTACATGGAACTGATGCGTTTCAAGTCTTTCATATCTAAGACAGGAGCAATAGCATCCTAATCATTTCCAAAAGGGAACAAAATTCTCTGATCATTGACAGCAGTGCTATGCTAACATCATGGATCCTCCTGTCACCCATTCAGCTGGTGCAAAGAGCTCCCAGTCCTTTCACTCTGACCCTTCCACACTCCTCACCTACTGCGGGGATACCTTGGGAATCAATTACATTTGAAGTTCAGTGGCTAATTTCAAAGACTGAAACATTTAATAATCCTTGTCACTAATTTCCAGGATGAGTTAATGGTCAGAATAACCTAAAATAGTGGGCTATGCTTATTTAATTTACTTCCTCCATACCCACATGCACATATAACACTTTTTTCTTTTTCTGTTTTTGTGTGTTAGCAGAGAAAGCAAACCAATGTACACTGCGATGGAAGCACTAATGAGCTGATGCTATCTGCCTTCCTCTTTAAAATGCTGCCCACTTCCTGTTTTGCATGTGTTGGGTTATAATTTTAAATTACACATGCATCTCCCAACTCTCCTCCTTACCCTGCCTCTCTAGGGCTTTAATCTTTCCCCTTCTCTCTATAGTCTAGAAATTACGTTCCTTTGGTGATTGATAGGGATTCATGTTTTTTGCGCACACACACACACACACAGACACACAGGCTATAATTTAGCACCACATTGTTTTAGATTTTATGTTGAAAAGGTATGTGTGTGTGTACAAACTTTCCTTCTTGTATATGATGCATACATTCATCCTTCATTTCCTTTCTTCACAATAACTTTTTAAGCTTCAATTTTGTGACTTTTAGCATTCTTTGTTTTCTAGGAATTCTGTTTTCTAAAAGGTAGTTTTTTATATTCTGTTTGCTTGTTTCTTTGTTTAAATAAAATCCTCAATATCTAGAGAGGGTACATGGATACAGCTTCCTAATTTGGAAAGAGTAAGAATTATGTGTTGAGGAGACAGAATATCTTATGAACAGAGTTATCATACTCCCAGCCTCC
Source organism: Vespertilio murinus (assembly GCA_963924515.1). Lineage (NCBI taxonomy): Eukaryota > Metazoa > Chordata > Mammalia > Chiroptera > Vespertilionidae > Vespertilio > Vespertilio murinus. The sequence goes on from OZ004709.1 coordinate 16,866,960, forward strand.
TCAGAACAAGCTTGATTTTTCAACTGTTATTCATTACAATTATTAGTAGCACCTCTTTTATTCTCAATAGTTTTCTGATTTGGGCCATAAATTATGTTGTCATTGTTATGCCTAGTACTTATGCACAATGTAATTACAGTTGCTGATGAAATGTGTTTGCTGAAAAAGTAGAGTGCACTAACTCTAGGTTTTCTTTTTTGTCTTTAAATTAAATTTCATTGGGTGACATTAGTCAACATGAACATATAGGTTTCATGTGTGGATTTCTAAATTACAAAATCTGTATATAGGACCATGTGCCCAAATCTTTTCCTGTCACCTCATATTAGAGCCCCTTTCTCCCCTAACCCTCTCCTCTCCCTCTGGCAACAACCACACTGCTGTTTGTGTTCATAAGTTTAAATTTTATATTCCTCATATGAGTCAAATCATATAGTTCTTAGCTTTCTCTGCTTGCCTTATTTCATTTTGTATAATGTTCTCAAGGTCCATATATGTTGTTGAAAATGACTCTATTTCATCCTTTTTTATGGTTGTATAGTACTACATTGTGTGTATATGCCACATCTTCTTTATCCAGTCCTCCATCGCAGGGCACTTTGGCTATTTCCAAGTCGTGGCCACCAAGAATAATGCTGCAGTGACCAGAGGAGCACATTTATCTTTGCGTATAAATGGTTTTGAGTTTTCTATGTATATACCCAGGAGTGAGATTGTTGGGTCATATGGTAGTTCTATTTTTTGAGGAATCATCAGGTTGCCTATCAGCAGTGGTTGTATCAGTCTACATTCTCACCAGCAGTGAATGACAGTTCCCTTTTTGCCACAACCTCTTCAACACTTGTTGCTTTCTTGATAATGGCCACTTTAACTGGTGTAAGGTGGCATCTCATTGTAGTTTTAATTTGCATTTTCCTAGTTGACAATGAGGTTGAACATCTTTTCATATATCTATTTGCTGTTTGTATGTCTTCTTGGGAGAGGTGTATTTTCAGGTTTTCTGCCCACTTTTTAATTAGATTGTATATTTGTTTGGTGTTGAGTTTTAGGAGTTCTTTGCATATTTTGGAAATTTGGCCTTTGTCATAGCTACTGTTTGTGAATATCATCTTCCATCTGGTTAACTTCCTATTTGTTTCGTTGTCTATTTCTTCTGCTGTGCAGAAGCTCTTAAGTTTGATATAGTCTCATTCATTTATTTTTGCTTTTCCCTCCCTTTCCTTTGGGGTCAAGCCCATAAAATGTTCTCTGCCACTCAGGTCCATATGTTTGATACCTATATTTTCTATGTGACTTAGAGTTTCAGGTCTTATGTTTAACTCTTTGATCCATTTTGAATTAATTTGTGTACATGGGGACAAACTTCAATTCAGTTTCATTTGTAATATCAAAAATAAGACAAGGATGTCTACTCTCAACACTCTTATTCAACATGGTATTGGAAGTTCCAGCCAGAGCAATAAGGTAAGAGAAATAAATAAAAGGCATCCAATTAGGGAAGTAAGAAGCCAACCTATCACTTTTTGTGGACAACATAATGTTGTATAGAGAAAACCCTAAAGATCCTACGGGGGGGGGGGGTTACTAATGAAAAAAAATAAACACATATAGTCAAGTTTCAGGATATAAAACCAATGTGTAAAAATCCATTTCCTTCTTGGATACCAAAACAAAACTTCAGAAAAAGAAATGGAGAAAATGATTCCTTCTGCAATAATAACCAAAATAATAAAATACCTAGGAATAAACTTAACAAAGAATGTGAAAGACCTATATACTGAAAATTATAAAGCATTATTAAAAGAGATTGAAAAAGACAATAAAATGGAAAAATATCCTATGTTCGTTGATTGAAAGAATCAACATAGCTTAAAAGGCCATTTTACCAAAGGAATTATATAGATTTAAAGCAATCCCCATCAAAATTCCAATGTAATTTTTTTTAAGGAAATAGAACAAGAAATCATCTGATTTGCATGGAGCCACACCAAAAATCTAGAATAGTCAAAGCAATCCTGAAGGAAAAAAAAAAAAAGAATGATGCTAGAAGTATCACACTACCTGATTTCAAAATATACTACAGAGCTATGATAACCAAAATAGTATGGTATTGGCAGAGAAATAGTATATAGATCAATAGAACAGAATAGAGAGCTCAGCTATAAAATCACATGTATATGGACAGGTATTTTTTTTACAAAGGAGCCAGAAATGCACATTGGAGTAAATATAGTCTCTTCAATAAATAGTGCTGGGAAAGCTAGATTTTCCTAAGGTGGAAAGAATATTTCAGAAAGTCCAACTCTAGTTCAGATTGTGGAATAAATCATAAATCTCTGTTCGACACCCAACAGTTACCCTTTTTGAAGCATCTCTTACTTCTGCCAGTGATATCCTGCACACCCAGAATCTTCTTGCTGGTCCCTCATTTTCTATTCTCCCTCCAACTTTGCTATTATTAACCATAGTCTACTAGAATATAGTGAAGAAGGCATAAATCTAACCCCAATTTCAAATCGAGCTAAGAGATTTTTCCAAATTCGGAGTTTTAGTAAATGACAGAACAGAGATTTGGAATATGTTTTTCACAGGTTGTAACCCTCTAAACTGATGTCTTCTGGCTTTGAATTCCTCATATCCCTCATGTCCACTGTTTTCATTACCAACAAAGGTTCACTAAGGGCCCCATTATATAAGTTTTGGACCTTGTGTGCATATACACACTAGCACACGTGTGATATTGTTAAGCCATCACCCGACAATCAAGAGGCAGGAAGCTCCCAGCCAGTGTGGCTCAGTGGTTGAACATAATTGGCCTATGAATCAGGAGGTCATGATTAGATTCCCAGTCAGGGCACATGTCTGGGTTGCAGGATCCATCCCCAATAGGACTCTGGATTGCAGGCTCCATCCCCTGTGGGGACGAATAGAATATTTACTATCCAAGGCACAACTTATACCTGTCCCTTGCTTCTGGCCATTCAGCCCACAGAAAGCTCATCCTCCATTAAACTCAAAGCATTCTTGTGTTCAGCTCTCGTTTGGCAATGAAACATAAGGGTCCAATGATTTCTTTGATCTTTTGTCATTTTTTTTGTGTTTACATGACTCCACAATTGGACCACCAGCTCCTCAAGAGCAGGGACAAGGTCATCCTGTCAGGACTTAGAGGGCTGGGCTTACAGAAGTTGCTGAGTGGATTTTGACTGATGACCACTCCGTATCATGGGGGTGAAACCCTAAAGTTACACATTTTAGTAAACTCATAATTGTCTCAGTGAAATAGAAATGTCACCCCAGTCAGCTTCTCAGCCACTGAGCAAGTAGGTGTGTGACATGTTCTTTGGATAGTCAACATCGTGGACTTCATTGGATATCAGAGGTGGAAAGAACTTTACAGACTATCTAACTCACGTGCTTAGCTTTATAGATGAAAAATGTGACAGATGTGAAGTGATTTACTTGAGGACACACCATGAGAAGGTGGCACTACTGGATCCCAGAATGCACACTGATTCCACCATCTCCTTTCTAAGCTGTGCCCAACCTTCAAGAAAGAGACTTTGAGGCAAGATATCAGTTTCCTAGTCAGGTAGGTTTTGATTAGGCCATGAGATAGAAGTTTGTGCTCCCTCAGTATTATTCCTTGGCTTTTTTTTTTCTTATAATTTTAGGATTTTCCCCCCAAGTTATCTCCGGACTAATAATCTCCCAAACTGCTTGTTCACAATCAGTCTAGCTTTCCACAAGAGGGAATCACTGTGGAGGGGTTGCCAAAAATCAAGAATATTCTTCAAAACATACCTCACCAGGATAGATTCTCTGGACCCCACTCTCCCCACTCTTTGCCCTCTTATTAGGATTCTGACCGAATCTTTTTCTTCATACCTTGTGACACTCAGCACTGTGTTAGTGGGTAACTATCTTCTGCCTCCCTCCCTCTCCTCCTGCCTTCTCCCTCTCTCTCCCTTGAATAAACATTTGCTCACAGGATCTGTATCCTATATGCTTCACTTTTCACAGCAAATTCTCCCCCCAGCCCTGAGCCATACAGCCCCTCCCTAGGAGTGCCTGGGCTATTTCTTCTAAGATGTGCATCCCTTCCTTATGTAGAAGTTTCACTGCAGGGAATCTCTTTTAAATAAGTAACAAATAAGTTGAATATAATGTCTGACTTTTTCTTTGCTTAGTTGCTTCACATAACATTTGGTGTTTATAATTTGGACTCTATTTCTTAGCCATGTGGCAACTTTTTATAAAAATTATTTGAATTATCAATCTAGCACTCCATATCACAACCCTGTATTACAACATTGTGCTCAAGACAGAATCAGATTAAATTTTGATTCACAGTGCCTCAGGAGTGTGGTTTACATACCACTTTTATTTTCTGCAAAAGATGCTATGGTAGCACAAAATTTCTGACACACGCCAGCATTCTAGACAAGGAGCGTTATGAAATTTAAAAGTTAAAGAGAAACTTTAAAAACCAAAATGGTGGCTTAGTAAAGAGGAAAAAAAAGGTGGGAAGGAGAAAGACCTATTTTTTTCGATTAGCCCTTTGTTTTTACAAAGGGAAAATAGAAAGATAAATTATTCTTTTACAAGTTGCCCAGCCTATCTCCACAAAGTCCTCAGAGTCACCCTCAACACTACAAAGTCTCCAGCCAAGCATGACATTCCCACTCTCTGTCCCTTAACAGCTGTGACTCGCCTCAGGCCTGGCTCTGTATTCCACTACCAGAGGCATAGCATATTCACCCCTTCCCTCTTTTCCTGAAATGACTTCCTCAATCTCGGCTTTCTTTTTCTCCCAGTTTTAAGCTGTAGGTTTTCTGAACAACCAATTCAAAAGTCCTTTCTTCTCCCTTCTACTCTTCCCCTCAGTATCATAACCCTTTTCCTCCCTACCAGACCTACTGAGCTGCTTAGCAGTAGTTGCCAACTTGCCAGGTGCAAGATAACCAGTGTCTGTGACCTGCTTTAAAAAAGACCCTGCCCCTTACCTAATCAATCATGGAGGGGGGGATGCAAGGTCTTTGTCCCTTGGTCCATGGACCACATACAAGCACACCTTTTGCACTGTCCCCCTTTAGGAACTAAGAGGTTTTAATGCAAGGGAAATGCTGCCCTCAAGCAGCATATAGTCTAGGCCAGGAGTGGGCAAACTTTTTGACTCGAGGGCCACAATGGGTTCTTAAACTGCACCGGAGGGCCTGACCAAAAGCAACCTGACCATACTGGCACTCTCATCTTGGGCTGCTGGTGAAGGAGTGGAGGGGAGAGCAAGAGAACCCTCCACTCTTTCGGCTTTGCAGACTGGATAAAACAGCCAAACGGACCGGATCCGGCCCGTGGGCCATAGTTTGCCCACGGCTGGTCTAGGCAGAGAAAAGCCATACACATGGAAGAAAATAAAGCATAAAGAGTAGAGAAGAGCCATCTAGCATACATCATGCATAGGCAGTAGGACCCAGAACATGGCAACCCAAGGGAATTTCCCAAAGGAGCAGTGGCAGGGAAAGCTAGGAGACAGGGGCTCCAGGACTAATGGCGCCCAGAACAGAGGATGTGCTAACCTGCCCGGAGAGGGGAGAGCACACTGCCTTGCCCTCCGAGGCAGCCTTTTCCTTGCACCATTTGGCAGTCTTAGGAAAGCAAGGAAGCTCCAATAGGCAAGTTCAGTGAGAAGGAGGTTTGGGGGTTAATGAGTTTTGTTAGCATGTTACTTTAATTGCTGTCGTTATTTCTGTACACATGCCTAGAGGCTTGCAGTGAATGCGTTTTATTATTAATATTAAGCATTTTGTACAGCACTTTCTGTTTGCAAAGTGCTTTACAATCATTAATTAGTTATTCCTCCTGACGCCCTGTCAAGGTGATCCAGGGCTCATTCACTCCCCTGTTCAGTTATAAACAACGGCCCCGGTGTGTTGAGGTTAAATGACTTGGCCAAGGGCACCAGGCCCATCAGGGAAAGGTCAGGATTAGAATTCCTGTCTCCCTTCAGGCTGTGGCTGACGCTCCTGCACCCAGCAACTTCCCTGGACTGAGCTCATAAATGTTACAATAAATAAATAAATGGAACTGGAGGCAGGAAAAAACAAGTGCTCCCAAGGTCTCATGACTAAGGCCTGGGGACACTTCTGTCACCGTGGCACAGAACTAGAAATTGCTGAGAGAGGGCCAAAACTGAACTTTGGTAATAACATAGCCTTTGCATTCTCAGAGCTGGTTTTAATGGTTCCTCCTGGAGATCCTCCCTGTCCTTGTCTCTGGCTCCTTTGAGCTTCCTTGGCACATTTCTTTTTTAACTCCAAAGGTATTTACTGCTCCAAAAGGCTCCGATATGTCAAAAACTGTGGGGAGGCCTGGAAGAGCACCGTGTCAATTTCATTTTCCCCGATTTGACAAGTCTGATGCTTTGTCAAGACAGCAGCCCACCACGCAGGACATGGGCTTCTCTCTTTACCTGCAGGTTCTCAGCTCTTTCTCCTGCAGGTAATTACCTCAGATCAAGAGACCGATGGTAAACTCATTACGTTCTGCTGACAAAACAAAGCTGGGGAGAAGCAGGAGCCCCAGTTTGAGAGGCAAGGAAAATGTAACATGATGTGCTCGCCTCTCCAAGCTGCTGGGTGGCAAATGGGATTCAGCATTGACAAATGCGAATTAAGGTCATTGGCCAGGGAGAGGAGAGGATGGGATAGTGCTGACCCACAAAAGAAACATTTCCTCAAGGAGTCCCTGGACCACACTATTCCAAAATTCGCAGAGGGGATCCTTAGAGCCAAGAGCCTTTGGGAGTTGTCTTTTTATTGTACAATAATACATGAGCTTGGAAAAGAGGTTTTTTCTTTTTCCCCCAATTCTTTCCTGCACCTGCCCACGCCCACTCTTTGGTACTTCTGCCAATTGGAGTAGTTCTTAAAGACATTTTCCAGGGATTAGTGATCAAAGCCGACATCCTGTAAGGAAATAGAGATTTTCTAAAAACAGGAGTACCCAATTTAAATCCCCTTATGGCAGATGTTTTTTTAAAAGGAAAACCTGTTTTGCTTCGATGCTGGCAGGACAAGCTCAGCCTTGATTTATGCTCATTACTCTCGCAATCTCCCTTTCAGATGTGAGAGGGGATCATGACGGTTCAGTTTGTAGCACGTTTCTCACTTTCGTTTTTATGGTATTTCCAGAAAAATGTCACAGAACCAGATGGGCCACCTTCCCCCGCAAACTCCCAAAGTTAGCTTTACCTTCAAAGAGAAAAGAAAAAGCAACATGGATGGTTTAGCACACACCTCACAAGTTTTCTCTTTTTCTGCTTTGTTCGCTTGTTTCAGAAATGAGAACATATGAAGGGTCTATGGCCCTGCTTGGGGATGGGCAGTTGTGGTGGGCTACAGCTGGTGGACACTTGAGGAAAAAATGTGAGGGCACTTACCATCTAGGTGAGTAAAGAATACAGATTTTAAAGTAACAATTCAGCTCAGCTCTCCTAGAGAGAGGTCAGACTGTGATAGACAATCAGTACTATAGAAACTGGTGGGTCAGACATAAGAACAATCTACTGGAAAATAAATCATAGAGAAAGAAAGGCTTAATTAAGGCCTTGAAAAAATTAATATAATTCACACACACACACTCACATACTCACACAACAATGTTTTGTTCTAATCTGAAAGTCTCATTTAACCTAGAATTGCTGACCTGTGCTCTCTGAATTCTATTTGGTGCTGTTGGGAAGGGGGGGAGTGGAGATTTCCTCTCTACCATTTTTGAGTTCTCATGGCTAAACTAATAATAAAGTTGACACAAGAGCATATTAACAGGAGAAAAACTAATTTAATATGTGCACACGGGAGATCATAGATGATGCTCAGGGAAATGATGGACGAGCCAGCATTTTATGCTTCTTAGATAAAGAAAAGAAATTTATAAAAAATTGACAGGACAAAAAAAACCAGTGCTCATTAGTAGGGAATCTAAGCAAGGTTTGGGTATTCATTAGTGAGGAAACTAAACAAATTTGGGCTCGAGGAGTAAGTTAGTAAAGAGGTAACAAGGTCTGTTTATTTGAGCTTTTCGGTCTTGGATTCTTAAACAAGTGAGAGGAGGTGTCTCTTAGGCCCTGGAGCAAGGAGGGCACCTTTCATGGGGGATATTTATTTCCTGCATGCAAGAGACAACAGAGGGTCACGTGCCCTTCTGGCACCCACTACTGGTCAACTAACTTTCATTCTAAGTAATCAACATGCCATTGTGTGATATTTTGGGGTGTCCTGTCCTGCCTCTCAACAATGCTCTCAAGGCTCTAGAAGTTGGGGAAGAATTTGGTTTGAGGTTTCCTGGGTTCACACTGCAGACATCTCAGGCCTGGCTCTGTTTGTAGTTTCCTCAGCATAAGACTTCATACCTGGTCATGAAGAACTGTTTTCTTTGATGAGGCTTGAAATCCCTGAGCCAGATCCCCTCCACCCTCAAAGCTCCTCAGCTCCCCCTATTAAACCCCGCACAGGGCCCTGAAGCTCCCGAAGGAAGGCTGGTGATGATTTCTCCTGGAGAGTGCTCATGGCCACAGCTCCTGGCAGGGGGCAGCCTTTCCTGGTGGCTTCCGTCCTTCCTCTGATAACGGTCCACCTGGTCACTAGCCAGGTCCCTGTTGAGTGGCAGTGCCTCACAGTGGACACATTCCTTGTGAATGTCTGCCACGTGTCAAAGCGTCACTTGTTTTAGTAATCCTTAGTAATAATTCCGGAGTAATAGCTAGTGTTCTTAAGCACCTGCTGTTATTCCATGCGATGCTCTGTGCTGAATGCCCTGAAGCATGACTTCATAGAGTCCCCATGGCAGCCCTATGAAGTAGGCATTTCTATCGTTCGCATGTTGCATATGAATGACTCCAGGCTTAAGAGAGGGTGCTAAGAAATCCCAGATGATGTAATGTGTAGTTGATGGTGGCAAGGTTGAAAGCAGCTCTGACTGACTTGAAACGTTCTGCTCTTAATCACTGAATCCCCTATATTAATACTAAGAAGATAATAAAATGAAATAAATGCAGAATATGTGTTTTTCCATCTCAACTGTTTTAACCCAGATGAAATGTTGGAGTTAAGAAAGAAGAAAAGAAGACATGTAAACAACCAAAACAGATATCATAAATCCCGTGCATGGATGCACATACTTTGCTGCATAGAAGAGCATGCAGGTCCACATTCCATGACTATTGGTTATTTTACAAAATATCCTCATGGTTTGTTCTTGTCACTTCCAAAAGCAGATCAGAAAGAACAGCCATTCCTATTTTAGCCTTCATTTTGAAAAATGAAGTTGGTGGACTTCACCCTCATTTTATGTTTTCATGAAATTTAAGAATCATGACACTTGAATTCTGAACTTTTTAAAGCAGGGGTACCAACCTTGACTGGAACCTGGCATTCATATAGAATGTGACTATTCCATGGTTAACTATAACTAACCCAATGAATAAATGTATAATCCTAAGAGGCTTTTCATGCCTTAACAGACCATGCCATGACTGGCATAGAAACTTAAATCTATAACTGGTTTCCAGTTTGACTTGACTTTTTCTAAGTAAAGTACTGAAAACATTAGTATCAACATAGTACTATTATGAATACACATAAAAACTTTCAATAATGATGTCTTAGTAGACATAAAATAAAATACTTTTTATTATCACAATGCTACAACTGAGAAGAGCTATGGGAAGGTTTCCAGAGCCAGAATTAGTGACTATGTTAAATGTATATGGAATATTTTAATATATATGTTGCAAGTATACAAACTCATAGTCAGACAGCAGAGGTTTTACATATTTGTTCCAGTGATGACGTAGCAAACATGTAGTTAATTCAGGGCATCTAGGCAAAATAGGTGAACTGCCTAAATCAGCTACCTTTCCCTCCATTTCTACATGTAAGCATGTTTGTCCTAGAATTCTGTCTCACATCCACCTTCTTTGAAGACTAAGTTCTTTTAGAACAGTGTGTGTGTGTGTGTGTGTGTGTGTGTGTGTGTGTGTGTGTGTGTGTATGTGTGTGTCGTTATCTAAGGCCTTTAAAATTCTATCATAAAGAATTTCCATTCTATGGGGTCATTTTAATGATGTGTTTAGGACAACACTTATGAAGATTTAGTTCTCAGTGAAGGCATCTCTTCCTCTGTGGATACAGGGATTTAAAACATCCCCAGAGGACATTTGAATAGCACCTCTAACTCTGAAATCCCCACATCTAATTTATTTAATACAACATGTGCTTACTAAACATCTGTAATGTATTCAACACAGTTGTGGATACTGTGAGATATAGGAAAACATACAGAATCGTCTCTAGGTAAATGTAAGCCTAGCTGAAAATAAAGGAGTTGGACACAGGAAGTAACAACCAGGGAAACAAGAATGTGAAGTTCAAAAACTTGTTAAAATGTCATGTAGCAAGAGTACATGTTGGAATATCAGAGGAGAGGTCAATTTTGAAAATAATATTGTGCTAAGACACTGACTGGGTAAACTCCTACCTGGGACTCCAATGTGGAGAGGAGTGATTATATAGCTATTAGAGGCCTGTAGCACAAAATTCATGCTTTGGGGAAGGTGTCCTTCAGCCCAGGCTGCACCGTCTCCAATCTGGGACCCCTCAAGGGCAGTCAGATGTCCCTCTCACACATCCAGGACTGCTACTCCCAACTGGTTGCCCGCCTGCTTGCCTGCCTGATTTCCTCTAACCGCTTCTGCCTGGAACCTGATAACCCCTAACCACTCCCCTGCCAGCCTAATTGACACCTAACTGCTCCCCTGCAGGCGTGATTGCCCCAAACTGACCTCTCTTGCAGGCCTGGTTCCCTTCAACTGCCCTCCCTTTCAGGCCTGGCCCCCCAACCTCCCTCCCCTGCAGGACTGGTTCTTCACAACTGCCCTTCTCTGAAGGTCTTGTTGCCTCCAACTGCCCTCCCTTGCAGGCCAGGTCCCTCCCAAATGCCCTCCCCTACTGGCCATCTTGTGGTGGTCATCTTTTGTCCACATGGAGGCAGCAATCTTGTGTGTTGGAGTGATGCTCAATTTGCATATTGCTCTTTTATTAGATAGGATGAGGGCTGGATTTTCCACAAAAGGGGAGGCAAAATCATGGATAGCATTGGGATAGGGCAGAGCAAGATGTGAAATAAACTGATGTGAGAGGCATATGCTACAGAGGAGGGAAGATGAGATTGGAATAAACAGTTTGGGGCGGTAAATGCCCACCCCCCCATGCACTCCAATACAGACTTATGTGGTGTTCTTCCCCTATCCACAGAAGAAACAATGGGACCCAATTGCAACTTGGAGGAACTAGCCAGAGCTCCCTGCAGATTCTCATTGAAATATTTCCCACCAAGAGGACATTTAAGAGAATAGAGAGGGTACAAATAGCCAACAGGAGGACTTACTGAAATGAGAGCAGCAAAATAATTTCCCAGATTGCCACTGACTATTAAAATAGGCCATAAGGGTCCACGGTTATTACTTTAACAATTAGTTAATTTTAGCAGCAGGGAGGCCATTAGCTGACCAGCTCACTCCTCAGCCCAGCATATCCTGGCCAATGAGCTGTGATTGGGGCAATAAAAATGAGATTGTGCCTAGGCAATAAAATATTTGGACTTTTAATATGGTGGTGGAAATGGATTACATTTTAAAGTGACAGAGCATCATATTTTTCTTCTCTTAATTTATTTTTCCAAGGCCAATATGCCTAATCATTGCCTCAGCAACCATATAGAAAGTATAATAAAAGCAAAGGAAAGACTGTGAGAAGAAAAAAAAAGTTAAGGAAATTAAAAAGGAAGTATGCAAGTATGTTCTCTGTGCTGTGGTGAATAGAAACATTGGGTTGTTGTGTGCTTTTCTAAAAAGGAAAGCAGCATATGTGTGAAATTTCAGCATAAGAAACAAATTGGCATAATTTATAAAGAACTGATTATGGGAATTAATGATGTACACATAACTTTATCTGTGAGTAGTGTCTATGGTTAATGTCTTTATCCATAAATGCCACCCAAACGTAAGTAAATTGCACTTTAAATTAATTTACAGAATACATGCAAATAACTTAAACAGCCTTTATGCAAGTTAATGTAAATATTGCAAAGCCCCTGAAAATATAAATAAGTATGATACTCTGTATCAGTAATCCA